>OU426991.1:6295000-6636512 GCA_911387755.1 Chrysotoxum bicinctum
TCATCTGATTATTACACATAAACAAAACAGTTGAACAATATTCAAAGTGGGGTTTTATCATAGTATTATATACATTAATTGATGTCTTTGTTGACATTTTATTTCTAATTCTACTCAAAAAGTAAATTTTTTTAGATATCTTTTTACAAATATAATTTACATGAGCATCAAGGTTTAAATTTTCGTCAATTACAACACCCAAATATTTTATTTCATTTACTGTTTCAATATTCTGATTGTAAATATTAATGTTTCTATTGGTACAACCATTTAAAATCATTGCTTTAGTTTTATTTACATTCAATTTTAACATGTTACTGTCAAACCATTCTTGCAAATTTTGTAAATCCATATTAATTTTATCAATACACTCATCAATATTACTACCAGATATAAATAATAAGGCATCATCAGCAAACAACACAATTTTTGAAAAACGGACCACATTCTCCATATCGTTGATATAAATCAAAAACAGCAACACACCCAGTAAAGATCCTTGTGGGACACCATAAAGCACCGAGATAGGATTTGAAATATTATCGTTTAATTTAGTTTTTTGAGTTCTATTTTCGAGATATGACTTAAACCATTGCAGTTCTGTATTTCTTACACCATACATTTTTAGCTTTTCAATTAGAATTAATTTGTCCACTGTTTCGAAAGCTCGTTTTAAGTCTAAAAATACGGCCACTACAACTTTATTGTCATGAATGTCAATTTTCCATTTAGTGATAACTAGATTAAGAAGGGACTCGCAGTTATGATTTTTTCTAAAACCGGATTGATAACACGATATTAAATTAAAAGATTCTAAGTAAATTTGTAATTGATTGTATACAATTTTTTCAATAATTTTACTTTCAAGATTCATCATATTGACAGGTCTGAAATCTTCCACTTTTGTTGAGTTTTTTATTTTAGGAATAGGAACAATAAGGGACTCTTTACAGCAATTTGGAAACGTACCACTTATTAAAGATAAATTCACAATCTTAAGCAACATTTCTCCACATATTTCAAAGGCATCAATGAATATTTTAACATTAACTCCGTTCGTATCCTTTTTATTATTCATTGATTTTAACACACTATTTAAGTCACTTAGAGATATTTCTTTAAATTTAAACTCTAAATAGTAGTAATCACGTATTGAATTAGTGTACGTTTTTTTGGTAATATCATTTCTAATTTCTTGAATACTGTTTATAAAAAAAGAGTTTAAGACATTTGACATTTCAAGACCTTGATTGTATTTTCTTCCATTTGCTACAATTTCATTTATATTTTGCTTACTTTCTTTTAAAACAAGTAACTTCAACGTTCTCCACATAGATTTTTGATCACTACACAATTCAAAATGGTAAACAAAAATAAACTGCACAAATCCCAAAAACAAATAGGGGATGAAATGTCGCTTGAAATTGGTTCATGAAGCACAGCACATCTCAAGGGTAGAAAAGATGTTTAGACTCAAATCTTTAGTCAAAGGTAAAGCAGGAAAACTCATTATGCATCTCAGCGTAACAAATGCAAATTATGAAGCGGCATGAAGTACGAGTATGCTTCAGCAGGGATTCGAAAATCGAAGATTGCTGTTCACGACTCTGGTTGACAGACTACTTCATCAACCAACAATTAATAGCGAGTCGGCAGCCTCAGTAAAAAGACTATTAGACACTACAAATGAGAGCATATTCTCACTGAAGAAACTAAACATACCACTAAATGATGCATGTCCATTTATAGCAAGAGTGATTATAAGGAAACTGGACAAATATATCCTAAGGCAGTACGAGCAAGGTGAAGAAAGTGAAAGAAATCCAGAGCTTGGATGACGTTCTACAATTCCTGGAGCAGCAATATCAAACACTTGAGACAGTAAGAGGAGAAGCCAGTGAAAACAACAATGCTCAGAAGAATTACCAAAAACAACACAGCACATTTTTTACAGAACAAAAAAAAATATTTTCATTGCCAAATTTCTGGCCACTACACACAAAATTGTCGACAGTTTTTACAATTGAAAGGCACAACGAATTTAGGCTCGAAAATCAAAACTGATATGTGTGTTAAGACCATACAATACACACAAAATGCACAAGCAAAGCTGAAAAATGCCAACTTTGAAATCGAAACCACAATACGATTTTTCACCATGAGAACATTGCTGCAGAGAAAAAAGAGGAACAAGTAACAACAAGACCACCGTGGCGACGAGAATTAGCAAAGGACATTAACACTCGTGCTAAAAATCGGCAAAAGTGAAGCAGACACTCTAATCTAACATCTCATCGTGCGTAACAAAGAATCGAATCAAAATGTCAGTGGAAATAACCTACTTTCGATTTTGCGCTAAATGATTGGGAAGTGTTCAAAACTAGGTTGGAACAATTTTTCAGCGAATGTTGTGGCAAACGTGAAAGATATGGAGGTAAAGCGCGTTATACTCATCACAGATTTATCCGAATCTTCCTACAAGTTGCTGAAAAGCTTGGTTTCTCCCGTAAGTCCAGATAACACGGGATACGATGACCTCATGGCAGCTCTTAACAAACATTTAAAAAAAAACTACCTCAGGATTTGCAGAAAGACATAAGTTTTACGAAGCGGTCAAGCAAAAAGACAATCAGTGTTGTGCTGGGCGGCAAGAGTTTGAACTTTAGCTGCAAATTGTGAATTTGGAACCAATTTGGGTGAAATGCTAAGAGACCGATTTGTAATGGGTCTGGAGAAAAGTGCAGAAAAAGACAAGCTGTTTCAGGAAGAAGTCTCAAAACTAACGCTGGAGAAAGCTATTGAAATAACAAAAACGATTGCCTGCATTAAACAGCAGTACTTGACAGAACACAGAAGTGGCGGCGGCGGTGAAGCAGGAATAATCAGATGCAAGCGGTTAAGGTTTATATCGCATGGCAGCTCGTCATCAACAACAGCGAAATCACCGAAGTTCAACGCCGGCTTCACAAAACAACTCGGGAAAAAATGTGCCGTATGTGGATATATTAACCACGCGGAATCTCACTGCCGATTCAGGAACTACAAATGCAGCCTGTGCAAGCATTTTTCTGATTTTCCATTGAATGAAACTAGGCTTCTCATAAAAAATTACAACGGTAGGCACATGTCACCAAAGCCAGGCGAAGTCCCAAAATTTTTCAAGCCAAGGCAAGTATCTTTGCCTATGATAGAAAAGGTCAACGCACAAATATCTAAGCTCGTTAAAATAGGCGTTTTGGACCCCGTTGCTTATAGCAACTGGGTCACACCAATAGTACCAGTTTTAAAAAAGTCAGGTGATATAAGAATTTGCGGTGACTACAAAATAACGCTTAATCCACAACTTGAGGTAACACAGTACCAGCAATTATTACTAGATGAAAAGAGCCAAGAGTACACAACAATTTCGACAAAACAAGGTCTTTTCAAGTACACCAGACGGAATTGCGTCTTCGGCAGCTGAGTTTCAAAAAGCCAGTGAAAGTCTATTTATAAGAATGGAAGGTGTCATTATATTTATAGATGATTTACTCATAACAGCTAGATCAAAAGAACTTCATCTAGAGTGAATTTTTCGCGATATCGGTCAACTATCTCGGGCACACAATCGATCGCGATGGTCTTCATACTTGTGCGGAAAAAATAAAAGCAAAGAGCCAGATAACGTTAAAGAACTCCAATCGTTCTTAGGACTTTTTAATTATTATACAAAGTTATCTCCCAACGTGGCCACAGTTTGTTCACCGCTCTACGATCTGTTGAAAAAAGACAAAATATACAAGTGAGAAGCGAGAGAAAAAGTAGCTTTTGAGAATATTAAGAACTTGCTTTCGTCAAATCGAATAGTTTTCCTCTTGACTTTAATAGTATAATCAATGAAGTAAGCAAAGATGAGGAATTGCAAGAAGTGAAGTGCCATATTTTAGAAGGGTGGCCAGCAAAGTGCCCAGAGAAGTTACGGGCGTATTTCTTAAAAAAGCATGAGTTATCGTTAGAGTCAGAGTGTGTGTTTTGGGGTTATAAAATTGTAATTCCGCGTTCTTAACAAAGCGCCGTTCTAAAAGAAATACATAGTTCCCATCTGGGCGTGATAAAAATGAAAAATTTGGCGCCTTTCTGCTGCTGGTGGCCGACTCTTAACGATCACATTGAACAAGTAGCTAGATCGTGTGTCTTCTATTAAAATTTAGTCCACAAAAATCAAACCTCATTGATTGGGATTGGCCGCTTGAGCCTTGGTATTGGGTACACGTGGATTTTATGGGGCCAATTTTCAATAGACAATTTTTTATTATAGTCGATGCGCATAGTAAATGGGTGGAATGCCTCGATGAATATCCAGCAGCCGAACAATTGACGCGCTAGCAATGATATTTGCACGCTTTGGCTTGCCATCAGCCGAACGATTGACGCACTAGCAATGATATTTGCTCGCTTACCATCGGAACTGGTGAGCGATAACGGCACGTCATTTATATCACAAGAGTTTAAACATTTCTTAAAAACTAATGGAATTGTTCATAAAACATCTCCAGTTGGGAATCCGGCTACAAATGGACAAGCAGAAAATAGTGCTAGAGCGGTAAAGCTTGCTTTAAAAAGAGCCTTAAGCAGTAATAACAACACAAATTTAAGTATATGCCTTGCTAAATTTTTACTCGACTATCGTAACTCCATTCATTGTACAACCGGAGCATCCCCTGCTCAATTAATGCATGCTAAAAAGAGATCTTAAAACAAGATTAGATATTTTAAATCCTTTTAAACAAAACAAAAATAAGAATTCGGTAAAAGACATTCAATCAAACGTTTTTAACAAACAACGCAATCAAAAAACTATTTTCAAAGGAAAGGCAAAAAGAGTTTTAAAAATGAACGATCCTGTTTTGGCAAAAGATTACGCGATTGCGGGGAAGGTGTCTTGGCGGAAAGCGGTTATACAGAAAGTTTTAGGTAAACAATATTACCTAGTAAGACCATGTGAAAAGCAAAATCTGATATGGAAAAGACACATAAACCAATTACTTCCGAGAGGTTCTAGTAAAACGAACGAGGAGTACGTTCCATTTCAAATCTCCGATCCCACTCACCAATAAATATGATCGTAAATTACTAAACGAAATTAATGTGAAAGAAAATGTGCAGACAGATCACGAGCAAAATGCAGAAATTGAGGACGGAATTGGATCTGAAATCGAACGTAATCTTGAGTCATCAGAAAATTAAAAATAATCATGTTTCTCTTTAAAAGTAGAATTTGCGTAGTTTAACCAAAAACCTCAAGGATTCAAACATTTAAAACAAATTGTAATAACAAATCCAACAATTATTATTATTAAAAATATTTATGAATTATTATCGAATTAAACATAAGTAAAATCAAAGCGAACTAAGGGGGGATATTGTTTTACATTTAAGTTTAGCATACCTATCTTTAGATTCACCAGTAATGGAAATTAATGTAATAGATCATATGTATATGTAAATCCACGAAAAGTGTCAAAGTAACACGTTGCTCTAAATCATAACCTCATTCTATAATCATCCTTAGCCATCGACAGTCAAGCCGTAAGTTCGCTTTACTAAATTTGTAATCTTATTAGAAATAAAATTTTAAGACGAGTTGTTTAAATACACCACAGTGACGAAGGAAGGCACTTCACCGGCATAGTTGCGTTGATGGAAGGTATATAGTTATGCTCCCGTGAAAAAAGACGAGGAGCTTGGAGACCTTAAAAAACAGGCCATAGCCCGTTTTCTTAGTATGAAGAAAAAATTTGAAGCTTACAAAATTCTAGAAGATGAATATTCAAAGTTCATGAAAGAATATTTAGAACTAGGTCATATGCAAGAAGTCAAAGAAGCTAACATGGGAATATATACCATTTATCTCATCATGCAATAATAAGAGCGAACAATCTATGTAACTACAAAGCTGCGGGTGGTCTTTGATGCGTCTGCTTAAATAAGAAATGGTCGAAGACTGAACGATATAATGATGATAGGACCTAGACTGCAAAAAGATATATTTGATATCATCTCAAAGTGGAGGTTATGGAGATATACCATAACAGGTTCGACAGATTAAAAAAAAAGATATAAAAGAATTTCATTTAGTTAAAGCTTTGTATATAAACTCTATAGTACTCTCATGGAACAGAATTAAATGTTTGTTTGCTCTGCTTTGTGAGGCGCTGATATCGCTATATTTAACAGAGTAGTAATAATTTGGAAGAGGAAAATATGAGTAAAAAAAAAGAGATGCGGTAGGGATATATTTGTTCTGACAACAATAAAGAGAATAAGAGAGAAAACGTAATCTGGTTTTGTTTTTGCTGTCAGAACGAATTGTAGGTAGGGATCTTGGTATATAAAGAATCATATGCAAGACGCGAGAGGAATATAAGCAGATAGTATTGAGAGCTTTGTGAATTTTGTTTCATTACTCATACAATCTGGTTTGTTTACATTTTGATACGAACCAAATTCGAAATTCGGTTTTATTTCGTTTTTGAAAACGAAATAATTTCAAATTCGCTTTATTTCGTTACGGTAAGCGAAATAGTGCCAAACAAAATTTGGAAATAAAACCGAATTCTAATCATTTTCCATGAATATTTTTCAAAGCATATTTCTTATGTATTTTTTTTTGTTTAAGTTGGAAATTAATTTCATATTAATTTTAACTGTTTGTTTTTCAATTTAGCAAATCAAAACGAAAACAATTTCTACTAAAATAATTAACATTAAGTTTGTAATAATTCTTTTTAAATAATTTTTTAAAATTGGCCTTTTAGTCCAGTCAAAGGGTCATGAAAAAGGGCCTGACCTTGTGCGTAGAGGCATGGTCTATTTTTTTTTCATAGATCGATAGGGACTTATGAGAAAGGCTTAAAACCCAATTTGGGCCACCTGACAACTTTTTTTTTACCAAAGTTATTGGTAAAAATGCGAATATCTCCAGTATCTCGTACAGAAAAAACTAAATCATATATTTATTATCTTTAAATGCGATTTGCGGCTAAACGGAGCTCCGTAGACCCCCCAAAGTTGACATTTTCAAACGTGATTTCTGTCTTAACTAGGCATCTTAGCGAGTTAAAAATTGCATATTTATAAAGATATCTTCGTGGCAGATGATTCTGTTAATGTCATTTCCTCAGCCAGAAAGAGAAACCCATTATAGAAATTGTGAAAATGACTTCATCTGATTTTTTTTCCACAAAATAAAAATAAATAAAAAGAAAAAAATACTCGTAACTTCAAACTAAATAATTCTTCGCCGAAAAAAAAAACATTTTATATACGAGTACTACCGCGGTATAGATTTTGATTTTGTTTAAGTTATTTTATATTATTTTAGGTGGAAATGAATTTTGGAATAAAACCGTAATCTCTCAAATATTTAAATCAAAACGAAAAACGAAAAACACCATAATTTTTGAGGTTACATACACTGACTTTAATTTCTTTATTAAAAACAATTAATTAACATACAATTAAAAATTGAATAATTAAAAAATTAAATTCAAAATTTTGAATGCATTTCGGCTAGTCTACTAGCCATCATCAGCAACACGAATGAAAGGTGGCTTTTTCTAAAATGAACATAGAACATAATGTATAAATTAAAAATAAAAAACAAACAAAAACAAAATCATTTAAATTTAAGTGAGACTTTCATGGCTCGTTGTTTCTAATGTTGTTGTTGTGCTCTTTGAACCTCGTTTTCACACAGCGTTTGGTTTGACCATAATATTTTCTATTGCATTCACTACAACAAATTTCGTAGATCCCGGCTTTGTCAAGTTGTTCTTTTTTGTTTTTTGGTGAGTGTTGAGTAAACTCGGTTGTAAGTCGAAATGAATACTAATTTTATTTCACTATGTTAATTCTATATATATACAATTTTCTTGTCTTATCTTTCTATTCTTAATGTCTATGTTTCTTATCTTTCTATTCTTAATGTCTATGTTGTTTACTTAAATGTTATTTATCTATAGATAACCGTCAGTGTATGCTTAGGATGATCTGTCTTATCTTTATTTCACATACACATTGGGTTATCTATAGATTGGGTATGTTCATGTTTGAACATTCTGCGGGCCAACAGAAAGTGCTAAAGTTCTTTTTCTGAATATTATGCCCCGTACCTAGTCCTGCCATAAGTTCTGTCCCTGACAAAAACACGTTTTATTTAAAAAATAAAAAAGCAATCAAAATTCTTTTTACGCCATTTATTAAGTATTAAATTTACAATACCATATAAATATATAAGAAATTATTCAAAATGCCGCCCCTTACCCTTCAAACACTTTCTTAAACGATCCGGCCACTCGTCTACGCCGCACGCGCGACTTCCAGTGGAAACGAAGCTACTGTCTTCAACAAAACAGCTTTGAGAGACTCAATATTTCGGTGAGGCTTACAGCAAGCCCTCTCCTCCAAAATGTTCAGCGGATTAAGATCAGGGCTGCCCGGCTGGCAAGCACTGGATATTTCAGCAAGATTCTGCGCCGGCCAACAAAGCAAAAACAACACAACAATGGCTTAAGGACAATTTACCAGAGTTTATTGCCGCAGAAGATTGGCCCTCGGGCAGCCCCGATCTTAATCCGCTGAACTACCGGTTGTGGAACACTTTGGAGAAGAAGGCTTGCTGTAAGCCTCACCGAAATATTGAGCTTTCAAAGGTGATTTGTTGAAGACAGTAGTTTCGTTTGCACTGGAAGTCGTGCGTGCGGCGATAGACGCGAGGCGGTCGTTTAAGGAATTGTTTGAAGGCTAAGGGGGGGCATTTTGAATAATTTCTTATATGGGTGATTCTACAAACAATGGAATAAAATGATACAAATTTCGGCACGTCATTTTTGGATTCCAAAAGTCGTAAGAGTTGGTCTAGATGATCATTAGAACGTCCCTTTGCGTTGTTGAAAGCGGCCAGTTAAAAAATTAAAAAATGGCGATTTTAAGGACATTTTTTGAAAAAGGATGTTCAGGGTGCTGAGTTTTTTTTTAAGGGAACTAAATAAATATTTATTTTTTTTTTATTTTCTCTTGGGTACACATTGAAATATAGAAATTAAATTTAATTATTCTTCATAAACATAAAAATTCATGGTAAATAAATATTATTTAGCATTTTATTAAGAAAATATAATATATTATAAATAAATATTTTTTTTCTAAGAATCAATTTAAAATAAATTATATTCTTTTTAAAAAATTTAAAAATATTTCGCAATGAAGTTCGAAGTTCAATATAACTAAAAATTTCTCAGGTTTCTGAATAAAATATCATTTGCTCATTTATTAACCAGGGGACTGAGACCAGGGGACTGAGGTTTTTCATGGTTTTTGCACAAAAAAGGTATTAAGGTTTTACTTTAAAAAATAAATATATATATATAATATTACAGTTTTATTAAACCTATGCTATACTTCTAACAAATATGCCTTCTTACATACAAATTTGTTTTGTAAAACCTCACCAGAGGACTGATAATTTAAAGGGACAATCCACGACTTCTTGCACAAATGTCTTTTTCACAATACTAACATAAGAAACAGAATCGATTTGCACCCCAATTTTATTGTAAGGAGATTTGGGACTTCAAATTGCCAGTGCTGGAAATTCGATCGATATCCTAGTTATTGATTTTTTCGACTGTTTCAATATGCCAGGGGACTGATACAAAAAGCGGGGGACAAAGTTTAATTACGTTTTTTTGTAATAAAATAAATTACTAAAAAATATTTATCTATTTCGTAGCAAAGATGTGTTATTTTCCGTAACTTTGATGCAATTCATCTAAGTATGAGACCTGAAATAAGAGAACGGTAATAATTTTTCTTTGCGAAAACGCACTGGGGACACGTCAGGGGACTGAGAATCGGACACTTTGAAGAATTTTTTGAGCAAGATAAAATAAGGTCACCCTAATAATATTGTTAGGCCAGGTTGATATCAACAAGATTTAATTTTATAAAAAAAAATCAGATTAAATAATTGAACGGATTTTAAAATATTTCTTGGGCCGCCGAAAATTCCATCGTTTGTAGAATCACCCATATATTTATATTGTAAATTTAATACTTAATAAATGGCGTAAAAAGAATTTTGATTGCTTTTTTATTTTTTAAATAAAACGTGTTTTTGTCAGGGACAGAACTTATGGCAGGACTAGGTATTATATAAATTACTAAAATAATAACCAAGATGCAACTTAACATTAATCCGCTGTGACCGCTTATGTGGTGAAAGTCCAAGCCCTTAAGGTGAATGATTTCTTTCTTGAACTGTTCTAGGTCCCTTTGAATCTTCAGTAGTTCATGCTTGCTGTTTATTATAGTTGCTTGTACAGTCATATTGTGTATTCAATTGATTTGAACAAGTTCTCAAATTCATCATCCCAGTCATGGTTTATTTTCCATAATTTTTGTATGAATATTTTCGCTCTTATCGTGACTGGAGCAAGCCATCTAATAGGATCGAATATCTTTGCAATATTTGATAACACACCTCTTTTGGTTTTTGAAATGCTTATATTAGATGAATCTATCACAAAGCGGAACTCGTCTTGATCTGGATCCCAGTGAAGTCCCAATGTTTTCATGGTGTCGCCTTCTTTGACATCAATTATTTTATGCTCGTTATTCGAAATTATGCCAGTCAGCAAATTTTGATTGTTTGAAGACCATTTCCGTAATTGAAAGCCAGCATTTGAAAGTTTTTCACTTACTGCTCTTATTATGTATCTGCATTCGTCTTCGTTGTTGGCGCCTGTCATTAAGTCGTCAACGTAAAATTCTTCCCTTATGATTTCTTTTATTCTGATGTCTTTTTCCTTGCATTGGTTTGCGCCTTCTTGCAATGTTCGGATTGCTAAGAATGGGGCTGCTGCTGTTCCATACGTAACTGTTGTCAGTTTATATTCTCTTATATTGTCTCTTGGTTGTTCTCTCCAAAATATTCGATGATATTCTTGATGTTCTTCAGCTATGTTGATCTGCCTGTACATTTTTTCGATGTCTGCCGTAACTACATATTTCCATTGCCTCCATTTGATGATGATGTCAAAGATATTGTTTTGTAGTCTTGGCCCAATCATCATTGCGTCATTAAGGCTGTATCCGTTGGAAGTCTTCGCTGAGGCATCGAATACAACTCTTGTTTTTGTTGTTTGGCTTGTATCTTTCACAACTGCATGGTTCGGTAGATAGTATTTGCCCATATTTTCGTGTTGTTTGTCTACCTTGACCATGTGGCCCAGGTTTTCATATTCTCGCATAAACTGTATGTAGTCGGTTTTTATTTTGTTACTCATTTTTTTCTCAAGCTGTAAGAATCTAGCTAATGCTTGTTTTCTAGATTCTCCAAGCTCTATATCTGTTCTTAATGGCAACATAACTACATATTTGCCATTCGTATCTCTTGTTGTTGTTTCTGCAAATGCTTGCATGCAGATGTCGTTTTCTGATATTTCAATATCTTTTTCTATTTCTTCTATCTCCCAGAATTTCTCCATCGATGACGTAACTGCTGACATGACTTTGCCACATTGTCGTTTCTTGTGTAGTGAGCCGGAAACTATCCACCCAAAAATAGTATTTTGTCCCACGATGCCATTGTGCTTCCTAACTCCTTCTTCAATTAACTTTGGATACAAGTCACTACCGATGATAATGTCAATACGATCTTTTGTATTTAAGTTTGGATCTGCCAGAATATAGTTTTCCCACTCATTTTTATTAAATTCAAATGATTCGTCAGGTAGTGGTTTTATGAGGGTGGGTAGTACCAAAAACTCTGCTTGCATTTTGTTGTTGCTCATAAATCTTGGTCTTATCTCTAAACACACTCTTGATTTTGATGTACCCACTGCTGCATCTAAGAGTCCAGTTAATTCTGTACTTATTCTTTTCCTTGGCAAGGAGAGGATCTGCGCTGCTTCCTCAGATATCATTGATATTTGAGAGCCCTGATCAATCAATGCCCGTATTAGACATGTTTCACCATTTGACGATTTGGCTGATATTTGTGCTGTAGCTAATATTACCATTGGACTGCTTATCTTCTTTACCATAAGGGAAGATAATGACTTTTCCTTTTTATTGTTGTTGTCTGAAGGACTCGATTTTTTGTATTGGTTGTATTGGTCGTTGTGTAGTAGAGTGTTATGCGATTTATTACACTTCCCAGTAGGAAATTTGCTCCTCAAGGAAAAATAAAGTTGAATTCCTCGTAGAAATCACGTGGAACTTTCATTGAGTAGAAGGTCTGCATTGGTTTCATTCATCGAAAGGCATGCAATGAGTCAGTAGTTTGCAATCTCAGTTGCATCTTGTGCTTTGTTCTCGAAAGAAGGTAAAAAAAAACATGAAACAAAGCAATATCCTTCTTACACATCCTTAATGTTAATGAATACAATGCTGAACACGTTAAAATTATTCCTGCATCTTTTCAGTGGTTATTGTAATCCACAATTGAGTGTTTAATGTCTGCGATGTGAAGGAGAAAACAACCCTTTCTTTTCTTTGGAATTGAAAATCAGTAAACAACCTTTCAATAGAGCAAAACTATGGTGATCAGGTGATATCGCTAGGGAAAAGGAATGTATTTTTTCATGAACTTCGTTTACTGAGCAAAATAGGCTGCCAGCTGAGAGGAAAAAGAGAGAGAGATTTTGACCTGCAATAAACAATCCTTTTTTTTTTTTGGGTTTTTCCCGCGATGGGTCGGCGTCTCGGCGACGCTCAATAGGTCTTTTTTTGTCATGAGTTATTTCTTTTGTTTTGGAATGATTTAGTGTCAATTTTGTGATCAAAGAAAACGGTTGTGCGTTGTGTTTTCAATCAATTTACTCAAGATTAAATAACAACCATGGAGAAGGAAAACAATTCACCAACGGTAAATTCCCTATATTCTTTTGAATGATTTGCAAAAAGTAAATATTCCTCTTTTTCTTAGATCTCAAATGAACAGGAGAATGAAGATGATTAATTCCTAAGCTGCTCCCCAAATTCTACCAAGTGTCAAAGGAGAGTTTTTCGACCAACTGTTTGTGTTACGTCTTACAACAAGACAAGACAATGTAAGACATATACATATATCTACTAAATTCTTTAAAATGTATTATAATAGTTAATAAAATAGATACGTACAAACGTACATATATAACACAAATTTAATTTGTTTTTTTTTTCATTCAACCGATAAATTTGCGTGCATATCAGGCGCTTCTTCTATTGATGAAATAAGAAAAGAAATCGATAATGATTTCATTCATAATCCTTCTCTTAATAAAACATCGCCTAAATGCATTCCTTTTTTCAATACTGAAAAAACGAGCTTCAAATATGTACACATTTCTGTAATGAATAATCAGTATTTTCAATGCTTCATTCCCTGAGGCAATTGATTAAATTTTGACTCACTTTTCATTAACTTATTTCCATTGAGGAAAGCATCACATCAATGGAACCAGTTTTTTCAGACACAAAAATTCCCTATGAAATCGAAGATGCCGTGAGCATAGTGATTTCACAACAAAATATGCACCGAGAAAGTGTGTACCTCCATCCAATGACAAGCCCGTGTTAAATTCCTCATAGGATTCCGTAGGAAATTCATGGGTGCGGCTCCTTTTCCATGATGAAACACCTACTTCTTCATTAGTGAATTTTTGGAAATTTCCTACTGGGTTCTTACATTTTGTTTGAGAGAAGCATTTGGTTTCTGCACTGTGCTTAAGACCATTACTGCATACCCAGTAGGAAATTTGCTCCTCAAGGAAAAATAAAGTTGAATTCCTCGTAGAAATCACGAGGCACTTTCATTGAGTAGAAGGTCTGCATTGGTTTCATTCATCGAAAGTCATGCAATGAGTCAGTAGTTTGCAATCCCAGTTGCATCTTGTGCTTTGTTCTCGAAAGAAGGTACAGAAAACATGAAACAAAGCAATATCCTTCTTACACATCCTTAATGTTAATGAATACAATGCTGAACACGTTATAATTATTCCTGCATCTTTTCAGTGGTTATTGTAATCCACAATTGAGTGTTTAATGCCTGCGATGTGAAAGAGAAAACAACCCTTTCTTTTCTTTGGAATTGAAAAGCAGTAAACAACCTTTCAATAGAGCAAAACTATGGTGATCAGGTGATATCGCTAGGGAAAAGGAATGTATTTTTTCATGAACTTCGTTTACTGGGCAAAATAGTCAGCGAGCTGAGAGGAAAAAAAGAGAGAAATTTTGACCTGCAATCTGCAATAAACAATCCCGTTTTTCCCGCGATGGGTCCGCGACGCTCAATAGGTCTTTTTTTGTCATGAGTTATTTCTTTTGTGTTGGAGTGATTTAGTGTCAATTTTGTGATCAAAGAAAACGGTTGTGCGGGGTTTTCTGTGTTTCAATCAATTTACTCAAGATTAAATAACAATTAGCGAGAAGGAAAACAATTCACCAACGGTAAATTCCCTATATTCTTTTGAATGATTTGCAAAAAGTAATAACATATTTGTCTTTTTCTTAGATCTCAAATGAAGATGATTAATACCCAAGCTGCTCCCCAAATGCTACCAAGAGTCAAAGGAGAGTTTTTCGACCAGCTGTTTGTGTTACGTCTTACAACAAGACAAGACAATGTAAGACACATATATCTATTAACTTCTTTAAAATGTACTATAATAGTTAATAAAATAGATACGTACATAACACAAATTTAATTTGTTTTTTTCATTCAAGCGATAAATTTGCCTATACATTTCAAGCGCTTCTTTTATTGATGAAATAAGAAAAGAAATGGATAATGATTTCATTCATATTCCTTCTCTTAATAAAACATCGCCTAAATGCATTCCTTTTTTCAAAACTGAAAAAACGAGCTTCAAATATGTACACAATTCTGTAGTGAATAATTAGTATTTTCAATGATTCTTTCCCTGAGGCAATTGATTAAATGTTGGCTCACTTTTCATTAATTTATTTCCATTGAGGGAAGCATCACATCAATAGAACCAGTTTTTTCATACATAAAAATTACCCATGAAATCGAAGATGCCGTGAGCATAGTGATTTCACAACAAAATATGCATCGAGAAAGTGTGTACCTCCTTCCAATGACAAGCCTGTGTTAAATTCCTCATAGGATTCCGTAGGAAATTCATGGGTGCAGCTCCTTTTCCATGATGAAACATCTACTTCTTCATTAGTGAATTTTTGGAAATTTCCTACTGGGTATTTGCTTATTGCGTATGTATGTTAATCGATTGGGTATCTCGGTGTTTAAGAATTGCTCACAGTGATAAATTCGATGACCACTCTGCTTACAGAATTCACAGTTCCACTCCCTTGTGTCTGATTGGAAGTTTCCACCTTGTTTTTTGTATTCTTTGCTTCGAGTCATTGTTGGTTGTTGAGACTCAAGGGTTTGAAATAATTGCTCAAGAAAGTCCATAACATCTTCCAGTTTTTGTATTTGACTTTGTTTTTTGATGTCTTGTTCATTTGCTGCATCGTGAAGTTTTATAACATTAGAAGGTGATGTAGTGTTCATCATTGGCATGTCCAGCAAGTAATTTAATTGTGTGGAGAAATTGATTCTTTTATTTTCGTATCTTCTGATGAGAGTCTTCCATGCTTCTTTGTAATTTGCCGAAGATCCTTGTATGAGGCTAGCAATTGAAGTTCGAGCTTCGCCGGCGATACATGATCGCAAGTGATTTAATTTCACAGAATCTGGCACATCATTGTTATTGTGAACCAAATCTATGAACAGGTCGGAGAATATCTTCCATTCTTCAATTTTTCCATCGAATCTAGGCAGTTCAATTTTTTGAGTTCTTGTTGATACATTTGCACATAATACAATACTCGACGTTTATGTAAGCTTTGAATGTCTTAGACAATATCGGTGAATATGGCACGATCCACCGATCGTCAACTTCAATATCCACATTTTTCACTGCCACGATCGTTGATTTTCGACTGTCTTCAGTGGACAGCCAATGATATAGAGGGTATCCGTCATTGTAAGTAACTGTGTCTGATATCAAATTACTAGGATAACGTTTCGAACATTTTCCATTAACCATACTTGCGGAATTAGTATTTATTGCTTCACATGGTCCAAGAATCATATTTTTTACAACAATCGCGAACAATTCTGGATCAATCGTAATATCTAGAAGCTCTGCTGATATGATTATCATCTATATTATTTGCTGCAATTTTATTCACCAGCCAAATTAAAATGTGTGGATGCGGCAATCCTCTTTTTTGTCACTCGACTGAGTACATCCAGCATTGTACTTCCCCAAAAACTTTAAGTTTAATGATAAAATCCATTAACGATTTTAACATCATCTTAAACACACGCGCTATTATATGGGCTTATCCCTGTAAATTTTAACTTCTTGAGTTTGAAAAAAACAAAAAAAAATTAAGGCACGCATGTAAATTTGAGTTTTTCTTCAATTATAGACCACGAATAAATAAAAAACTTCAAAATAACTCATATGTATTGTTTGTTGAAGAGTATAAAGGTATAACGTATAGAAAAAGGAATTTAAAATAATTTATTTTAAGCACCGAGTTAATTGATTTGGTTTTTATTTTTAATCTTCTGTTTTCTTATTTGTTTAACACTTTTACCATTTTTTTTAATAGTTTCTACAGCTTAAATTACGCTCATTGTAAGGGTGTAATCAAACAATGCGTTGGTGTGCTAGTAAAAAATGTGCCTTTTTTGAAACGGTTACGTTTTTTACGTTCGTTTTGTTAACTTCATAAAATTTGTACATAATGAAGGACGCATTGAAGCCAAAGTTTTTTTTACTCTAGATAGCTTAAATAATGATGCAGACCATAAAAAAATGCCCCATGATCAATGTTAAAAAAATAGACATGAAAATTTGTGACAATTAAAGATTTACGAAAAATCACGCATGGCAGTTTTTTTC
The DNA here is from genome assembly GCA_911387755.1 of Chrysotoxum bicinctum. NCBI lineage: Eukaryota > Metazoa > Arthropoda > Insecta > Diptera > Syrphidae > Chrysotoxum > Chrysotoxum bicinctum. Next base: position 6,311,965 of record OU426991.1, read on the forward strand.
TAAAATTTATATAATATAGGACTATTTATAAGGAAGGCACGCACTCAAAATGAATGATTTCAATTAATTTTGACCTTCATTTATCTGAAAAAAACAAAAATTGTACTAAGTAATCTTATGTTAAACATTATTTTTGCAATAATACAAAACGTTAATTATCCACGCACGCAGCCAAAAGTCTCAATATTCGATGATTTTTTCGATTTAAAACACTTTCGCACTATCTCGATGGTTCATTTTATAAATTGAATAGTTAAAACTCAATGATATATATAATATTATAAGTTCCAAAACCTGAATATTTAATAATAATGTCTATATATTTCGACGCATGGCAAAAGTTAAAATTTGCACGGATAAGCCCATATCATGTCTATCAGCCGGCGCACAGTGCGTCGATTGTATGCAGGTAGTGGAAAAAAATCTATTTTTCAAAATCAAGATAACTGTGATCAAAAATTGGTTGCTAAATGTAATAAATAGGGGATTTTACTCAATTTGAGGAATTTTCACGCCCCCTACCACGCCCATTTTTTCGTAATAAATTGGTTACATGAAAACTTCTAGTACGATAGTGATTTTAATTATTAATATTCTGGTCGGTGAAGAAATTATGAGTTAAAATAGCGCAAATTTCGCCCACTGACACGCCCATTTTTGCTATAAAATTGATTTTTTTTTAAATTTTTCGTATGATATTGAAAAAATGTACAAAATTAATGTGTTTGATAAGAAAAATTTATTTGAACAAAAATCCACCCACTGCCACGCCTACAATTGTAAAATGATTAGTTAGAAGCCAAACATTTAAAAAATTTGATGATTATTCGATATACAAAAGTTGTAATATTTTAAAGGTTAGTAGGAAAATATACATTTTTTCAAAGCACAACGACCACAGAATATATCGCATAAAAGATCTTGCAAAATATAATGGATGCTTTTATTGTTGACAAAAATAATTGTTCAAAAAAAGTAATAACAAAAAGAAAAACCGAAAAATAAAAAATTACGAAAAAAGATCACTATCCGAGTCTTCGATTGTATAAGCGATGGAAGTGACAACGTTTATTTATTTCTGAGCAAGTTGTTGATGCCTGTCTTGCTAAGATTTTCTGATCTTCAGTTTCTAAATTTGATTGCATATTTAATTTTATATCCATAAACTGCAATACACCAGGTACTGGGGCTGTTGAGTTGGAAAACCAAACATCAAAAAGCTCTCTGTTTGAACACATTCTGTAAAAAATGCTCGTAAACAAACACTTGTTGCAAGAAAAAGTGCAAGTTGTTGCAAAAAAAACTTACTTTTTTTAAAAGATATGATTGTTTTCTTTCTTTAAATAAAAACACATTTTTCCCATATGGCACCACACAAAATATATGACTTATCAAAGTCAGTGCTTAACACGAAAAAAGAAGCTTTGAATTGGACTCTCAAAAAAAAATTTAAATTTACATGTAAAAAAAAAATATGCAGTTAGAATAACTATATTTTCTCTCCTGATTGTGACGATAGCGAAAAAAATATCGTATGTTCTTTTCTTTTCTTCAGTAAACGCTCTTTCAACCGGTAAGTACAAATCCTACAAATCACTATTTGTTATTTTGCTGATCTTCTGACGATCTCTGACAACAGAAAATTGAACTTTATCATAAATAAACTGTCGATTCATTCATTTAGACTTATTACCTTGAATTTGGCATACTTGCTTCACATTTTTGGCACATTTTTTTTTTATTTTTTTTCCACTAGTCGCCGCACTGTGCGGCGATTGTCCAAGCAACAAAGGATCTTTAATTTCTATCCACTGTGTGTTGCATTTAAAAGTAATGAACGAATCCGGACGATGGTAACGACGAACAAGGGCCCTAGCTAGAGTTGAATTTAAGGTAGGGCATCGGTGATAACATGTAGGGCGGAAGTAAAAATTTTACTTGATATGAAATATAATCTGATCTGGTAAAGGTGGTACTCAATTGTCGCGAGGGGATGATAGATAAGTGCTAAACATTTATTTATATAAATGGTTTATGTTATTATTTCTCTTAACATATTATATTTAGTATACCTACATAGATAACAATACAAAGTTCTTTTATGAAAATAACTGAATTCTTTGATTCGCCATATATTAAAAATATGATGTTCTTCATCCAGATCAACTGACTTGGTTTTCTTTTCAAAGGCCAGAAATACCATACCTGCCTTTCTTTCGTGACTCATTGATAGCCTCTGAGGCTTATTGATTGCAGTCAAAGTTGAAAACGTAGATTCACACAGCAGTGCTACATCCTATGGTCGCCACAGATGCAAAAAGTTCATATGTATCTCTGAACGTCTCTCGCTGGTACAAAACATCAATTGTGTTTTCCTTTTTATTCTTGAGGTGACTTTAAAAAGCAGCCTTTTTCCTTGATGGAATTGTAAGACCTAAAAAATCAGTTTTGACGCATTGCATTTTTCCAACAAAAATGACTTAGACCCGTTTGGTTAATCGAAAATTGATGTTTTATAAGTTTAATCTTCATTAAAAACTTTTTTGAGATACATATAAGCGTTGAAGTTGAAAATAAATATTTATTTTTCTTTTCAGCAAATGAGTCTTAGGATTTTTGTTATGACAAATTTAAAAGTATGTATTTATTTATTGTCATATAAAGAGGAGCAATCAAAAAGACTTGATTTTCTTGCAGTAACTTATGGCCAGTTGCACCAAATTGCAATTAAAAGGGTTTTCGCTAAACGTTTTAAAGTTTGTTGACGTGATAAATTTATCTGCTTTGGCTCGTTTATTGTCCTTCAAAATGGCTTGGTGAAACTGTACATTTTACAAATAGTTTTGTTTTCTCACACTTACTTAAGCTTTTAAACGATACCATTTTGTCTACATCTAACTCATCTATACTCGCTACTGAATTTAGTAGATCGTCGTTGTCCAAAAATCTCCTTTGTAATTTAGCAATTAGTATGTCCAACGTTTCGAAATAGTCAGACTTAAATGGCTGAGCGTTCTGAGGTATATTTTGTCCAACAGAACATGAAGGGCCATATACTAAGTAGTCATCCATTCGATTTGATTTGTCTCTTTTGGGTATGAGTTGTATTTTCAGAATCGCCGCTTGTCATAGACTTTGCTTCTTCCAAAATTTGATGATACATTTCTGATCCTAGTTTCCTTATTTTATTTTGGGTGAGTTTAATGATTGTTATGGCGTCTTTCAATCTTGCGCTTCAGGATTGTTAAGCTGCGCCTGCAGGCTGGAGCATGGATAATATTTTTGTTTTGCCAGAATCAAGGCCATTCGGAATTCCAAATTGAGCATTACTTTTTTAATGTCCACACTCTTGGCGACGTCATCACCCTTAAATCTGTCATTTCTAATTTTATCCAAAGTCGTCAAAATCAATGAATAATTATCATGTACAAATTTTGTTACGGCCAAGTGTCCTGACCAACTCTGTTCCAGGAGCCGGTAAATCTTTTTTCCACCATACAAGGCAGCTATTTTTCCATGCTGAAAAAAATCATGTTATATGATGCATGGATCAAAAAATAAACGACTGAAAGTCATTTCCGAGATAACCCTAATGATTACTAAATGCAAGCGATGGTTAAAGCTGTAGACGTAAGGGATTTTTCGGCCCAATTTATTTTCTATTCTGGTCGCAACTCCCAAAATTTTCCCACTCATTACACTTGAGCTTTCATAGCATTGGCTTAGCATACAAGAGTGGTCAATGTTATTTAACGTTAATTCCGTAAAATTGGCTGCATCAAGATTTTCAGTAGTAGTAACTTTCAGCAACGACTCATTGATAATACCATCTTTAACGTAGCGTATTGCTATTGCAATATTTTCGCGGTTATTTTTCTTCCATTATAGTAAACCAGTTTAGGTTGGATTCATTAATATCTTTAACAATGGAACTTCGTACTAGTATAATCATTGCTGGACTTATTTTATTTTGAATTCAGATGAACGGTATGTTGCAATTTGTGTATGAGTAAGAGACTTTCAGGTGACATGCAGGTGTATTCAAACAAATTCTGAAATACTCATTGATATTTTTCTTCCTCCGAAATATAATTTCCACGCAAAGCTGATTCGTTGACAAATTGTATAACCTCAATAATAGACGTAACGTAGTACCTACAGACATACCATATGTCTCTCTAAAGCTATTTGATGTTTCAACGTTTCAACACTGCTATTTAATTTGTCCTGCCACATCGCCATAGCTTGGATATGGGAAACGGATTTTTCTTGTTTTGGTTTTCAGTTTTAGAATCAGTGGCATTACGAAACGATAGTTGATTTTTTAGGGTAGGGCATTGGAGGTTTTAAGGTACGGCATTGCCCCCTAATGCCTCCCCTAGCTACGGCCATGCGAACATATGACATATCATCTTGAGCGTATTCATGCATATGACGCCGACCGCCAGTGTATGAAGAAGGCAAAATAGTTAATTGACCACTATCATTAACATTACCATCCGCATTAATAGCATCACGAAGATGAATGTAATCCTCAGATCTGAGCTTTGTTTGGATAAAACGAATTAAATTTAGTCGTTCTGTCTCTATTTTTGCATACATATACACAGCATATCGATGCAACAATCTCCGACACAACTAAATCTGATTGATTTCGTTTCTGCAAATCATTCTCCCAACGCCTCTGCTTACCATACAAATGGGCTTTTAGTTGTTGGTGGACAACAATTGTTTAAGCTAAATACAAAAGTCCGATTTTGGTGATTTTTTTTGTCTGAAAGGTATTATTTTTTTCATACAAACCATCTACATATTAATACCTTTCAAAAAAAAAAAAAATACCAAAATCGGACCAGCCAAACGCGAATTTATCGGCCACACACACTTAACAAACTCTCTTTTATATATAAGATAAACAATAGTGTTCCCAGAATTGAGCCTTGTGGCACTTCTAAATCTGAATTTATTGGATCAGAATAAAAACCATTTATCTTTACTATTTCTTCTCTTGCAACAAGATACGTTTTAAACCAATTGTGTGGAATCATAGTGAATTGAAGGATCTGTTGGAAAGGTGGTGGTTAAATGGAGAGCTGTCAAGGTACCTAGGTACATATGTACATACATATGTACATAATGAATATTTATTGTTTTATTTTAATCAAATATTCTTTATTTTTTAAAAATGCTAGGCGATTCAGGATATCCCCTACTGCCTTATTTGATAGTTCCATTTAGAAATGCCGCCTCAAACTCAAGAGAAGGATTGTTCAATAAAAGGCATGCAAAAGCCAGAAACATTATTGAAAGATCAATTGGCATTTTAAAAAGCCGATTCAGATCAGTTTTGAATGAGCGCAAGTTGCACTACAGTCCAAAGAAGGCTATTAAAATAGTAAACGTTTGTTGTGCACTACATAATATTTGTAGAAAGTACAACATTCCAGATCCAGAGGCAGTGGAAGAAGAAACCTTGCAATCCACCGAGGGTATAGATGAACCAATGGAATTGGGAACGGCAAATATATCGTAAGAAGGTACCCGAATTAGAAATGAAATATTATTTTCTCTTTAACGGAATCCGAAGCAACAAGAAGTTTCTCCTGTGTCTCCGTTTGTTTTTGGAGGAGTTTGAAACGCTCGTTCTCAATATTTACCTTGCTTTTAGGTCTTTCTTTTGCTTTTGTACCTTGCGAGGATGTCATGGCTGATGGCGAAACTACAACTTCGATGTCTGCCCCAATTTCGCCATGTTGTTGCAACAATTCAGGTGGATTTGTCCCAAATGTTTTACCCGAAGGATCTATAGCCTGTTGTAGGCTAAGTAAATTCTCAACAGCCTGTTCCAAAGAGGACAAAGATAGCTGTAGAGAAGGTCCTCCACCCGTTGCCACTATATCCTTTTTATTGGCCGCAATTTTCTTTTTTAATTTTAACTTGTAGTCCAGCCACACCTTTGAAAATTGTTTTTAATACCGCTCTGAAATAATTTTGGTTTGCCCACCTTATGCCACTCTTTTAACTCTCGTCTCGGAAGCCCTAAGGCGTTGAGCTCAAGCGAAAGCAAATCCCAGTACTCCGCCTGATTTTTCTTGAAAGACCCAAACGTTCCGACACCCTTGGTAATGTCTGGGTTTGCCTCCATTATTTCAACCAACTTCGAGAATTGGTCGTTGTTTGTTCTTTTTATGCTATACCTATGCTATACAATTATTTTTTGTTTAATATTTTTTTATAATTTATTTATGTTACTTTTGTCGATTTTCACTCATTTTTTTTCAAACATTCCCTACAAAAAAGCACAACCACAACTTTGAATTTAAAAAAAACTGAGATTTAATTCAAAGTCACCAAGATTTACAGTTCGACCGATTCTGACAGATAAAGGCGGACGTTCGGTAGTGGTAATAGCATTGACTTATTATATATGGACTGCTAGTTGTGTACAATTCTCATACAAAATTTGCAACCAAAATGGTCCAACGGATACAATCGAAACTAGCCCTCGTGCCGACACTAGTGGCAAAAATAAACAACATATTTAACGCCATCTCTTGTTCTACTAGTGCCAACAGAAATGTTTACTCATAGAAACTAAGGACATCTATTGACATTGCTTTGAAGAAACGGTGCTAGTTTATGGTTAGAGAGATAATCGGCTGAGAATAGTGCTAAGGGATCTCGAAAAAAAATCCCCTTTAAAATATTTTATGAATCATTTTGGTTTACTTAATGATTTTATGTCCGCGCAGGTGCATATAATTATATGTTACACAAAATAGCGAACTCATTTTAGGCAATCGTTTAGTTTGTGTCAAAACACAAACTTTTTAGTTTCGAGAATCGAGTTGCTCTAAGTGCACGGTGTTCCATATAAGCCCATATGTTTCATTTTAGCAACTAAATAGTTGCGAAACTAAAAATTGAATGTGCGCACCTGGCCTAAGCTATAGTGTAAAGAAAAATGACAAGACATAATTTAAAATTTACAAACCCAAGGATAAAAAGAGACGGACTTATAACACTGCTGTCACTAAGATCCGTATCGTTTTATTTTCAAAGGAAGATCCAGATCCGGATCCAGATAGATTTGTGAATAATAAAAAGCACATAAAGAAAGTTTTTTGTAAATTTGATACAAATTGTAGGATTGGTTTTTCTCTAAAGTGAGTTGTTAATTTAAATCAAAATTAGGATTTATTTGCATAACTAATTTTTTTGCAAATATTTTCGCTCTAGCCAAAAAGATCTTAGCTTATCTCTTGATTTCTAGTATAAAAATTAAAATTATTTGTAAAAGTGAAACTAATTGCTTTAGTCAAAGTATTTTTACAAACAATAATAATATTTGTTAATACATAATACAAGTAAATGCAACGAAAACTGTATTGCAGTATATATTTATACGTTGAAAACAAAAATGAAAAAGGGAAAATTAAAAAGGGAAATTTTCAGATTTGGCAATTGGACTATTTGCACATTAGCCCCTTTAGCACTGGTTTCATTTCATAGTATTCAAATTTTCCGTCAGTGTCGGCACGAGGGCTACTGTCGTTTGGTAATCCGTTGGACCATTTTGTAATCAGCTACTAGCAGTCCATATCTAGTATGTCAATGGGTAATAGAACCACAATTCAATTCGCCAAATTTTTGACGTTTAAGGCGAACGTCAACTTGGCGAATCGCAAACAGTAATGCCAAATTTTCACATTCGCCAAATTTTTTAAGCGACTCTCAAGTCATAATAGGGCCCTAAATATAAATACGTACATATACGTAGCCCAAAGTTGCACATGGAAATGTAATACATTATGAAAAATTCATACCTAGGTACTACTGTACGAATGCAGCAAATTTATATAATTCCTTAATTGATATGTATGTTTTTTGTTTGTGTCTAACATACCTATATAATGCAACTGTAATGTTCAAAGTATACCTACTTAGATCATAAAAAAAAAAACAAGAAAACAAACATTTGAATTTGGTACCGTTGTTTTTTTTAATATAAATGTGGTACAGGTTATTATTTACCAAGGTCATTCGTTATTCAACCTTTGTAAGAGTGAAGTATTTTTTTCTTTGAATAAAGAATGGCGACTAAGCATCCACAAATCTTAGGAGAAATTGGTCTAATTCCAACTAAAACGTCAACTCCCCCAACTGCAACTTACCGATAAAGGTAGAAAAATATAAAAATCTTAAGTTCGGTTGGATGTGGCGGTGCTCCGTGACAAAAATTATAAGAATACAATGAACCCATCTATCGGCACATTTTTCCATGGGCCTCAATATCGGCTAGAGATTCGGTAGGTGCTTTTGTGATCAAAATGCCTGTAAACACTGTTTTCCAGGTAAATTAATTAAATCTTAAGCTACGACTTAAGGATTTCTTAAAAATATTATTGGCGTCATCACGATAATAAAAGTGAACTTAGTGTGAAAAAAGTGAAAGTTTGCAACTAAAGGACTTCAACCCTCCCACCGTTCACATTGAGCACTTAGAGGGTGTTTTACCGCCAATACAACCTCGGCTTCTCACCATCAACGACGAACTCGACAGTAACAGTACGGACGATGACTTTATTGACGAGACTTACATACCTTTTTAATACATTGAACATTGAAAAATTGACTTGACTATTTTTAATTAACACCTGACTTACTCACAAACTGACTGACTGAGACGCGGAATGCCATGCAATTCTACCTTCTCGTGGTGCATTCTTGGTAACGCTAAATGAATTGCTGTACTTTACTTACAAATGAACCACATTAACATTAATCCTCAAAATGAAATCACCGTAAGTAAATACCAAAAATCAAAAACTTCATAAAAAGTAGTTTTAGTAATTTTCAATTTTCTCAAAAACTAGAAGGCATAAAACCATTCGATATTTTGTGTTCGATTCAGAATTAATAGTAGCATTGACCACAAATAGCCAATTTAGCACTTCATTTCACAATTTTGAAAAAAATTTGTCTTAACTTTTTTTTTCATTTTTTTTTAACAAAATTTTGAGTTTGCATGCGAATTTTTCAAAAACTATTGACATAAATAATTTAATTTAAATTTAGGATTATAGAACACTTCTGGCTTTCAAAACCGGTACAGTACTTTATTGTAAGTATTGCCGTTGTTTTTTAATTTTTTTTTTTTTTTCAATTTAAGTCATTTTTTTCTAAAACCGTCCCTACCTCCTAAACGGGGCGAGATAGACACCCCCCTCCTCCCATAGTAAAAAACGCTTGTATTTGACCCTTCTACAAAAATCCGTTATCCGTTATCGTACTCTCCCCAACTAACTAAATAGCAGGTGGAGTAGCTTAAGTTACTGCTAGGAAGATGTTACCTACCTATAATACAACTTGAACGCTTGATCTGATATGCAATGCCAGGCAATACACAGCCGGGATCGTTGCAATCTGTAGAAGACACTGGGCAATAGGAGAACATGCAGCGGAGCTAGGCATTCACAACAATCACCATCTCAAATCAATCAAATGCTCTGCGCTGGCCAAATTTAGAGCAAAATCATTAGAGAAGGGATTGTTGACAACATTGACGGGAATGAAGATCAAAGACTTGATTCCTTTTTCAACGCGACTAAAAGTGGCTCTAGGACTGGGAACTTTGACGGAGGTTTATCGTGCAAGGGATTCGGATGATCACTCAATCGGATTAGTTACTGCTTCAACGCCAATCAACGAGCTGTCTAGTTTGTGTTAGTGTGGTGGTCCAGTTGAGTCAGTTATCCGAATTCCGGATCACTTCACGGATCAAAGCAGACACAATAAGACACATCAAAACATATAGTCCGGGAGCTGGCGACACTTTTCAATGTCTAAGATGCGTACTCATGATGTATATTTTTTCTTGTAGTTCTAAGGTAGGTGACGACGAAAATCGACTGCTGCCACCTGGGTAGTGGTGGGTTGATTTACTGTGAATTTTTGAAGTTGCAAAAAAAAACCGAAAATTTGTCTAAAATGTGTACTCATGAAACCTAGCCAGAACGTTAGTTTGCATCCCCCTGATGACAAAAAACCACTGCTTACACCTGGACAGTGGTAGGAAGTACCGCTGCCAAGAGCCTAAAGTTGCAAGAAACACAAAAAATTTGTCTAAAATGCGTAGGGGAGAAGGTGGTACATTTGACACCTAGTTTTTAAAAGTCTGGCGGCAGATTCTGTAATAAACGAAACGATAGCGATTGATCGTTTTTCAAAAACGAAAGAAAATGTACGAAAGCGATAATTGGCATTCTGTATCGCATTTCGTTTTTGGTTCTGTGTTCGTTTATGCTTCAAACCCAAACAAATTTGATTGCATACTTCTATGATGCTGACAGCTATCAGATAATTGGAAGGATGGAACATTAATTTAAATCGATACATAAAACTCAAGAAAATCGATGTCATGTACACGATTTAAGAAATGAAATGAGGCAAAATTAAGAAAAGGAAGCTATTTAGTTTATTTTCTTGGGATTTTAATATCAATTAACATTAGTTTTGTTGATTTTTAAGTAAAAAAACACATAAATAATAAGAAAAAATAAATTTGTATACACATAAAATGTCAAGAAGATTCATCACTATTACTGTGACAGATTGTATTTTTGTGCAAAATGTGATGCAAAATAAATGTTTGTTTGATTTTATACGTATATTCTCCAACACATACATATTTGTAGGCTTTTCTATTCAACCGAAATCGTTGAATAAAGCCATATTGTTGTGAACAAATATAAAATAATTTTCAACAAATAATTAAAACACATCTTTGATCTGACAAAGTAAATTGGAAAAAAACTCTTAGGTTCGTATTCACCGAGCGCTCCTAAACGGCTCTTAACTTTACGAGGCTCTTAACTTGAAATTTCTGTGCGGTATTCACCAACCACTCGCAAGTGTTTTTCGAAGTTCGAAAATGAGAGCCAGTCTCTCTTGTTCAGGCATACCCAAACTGTGAAATGTTGTGTAATGTTGGTCTTGACAGCAAATGGATACTCTTCTACTTGGCATTGCTCACATGGATTCGAGTCAAATGCGTGCGTGGCACACGCACAAGCGAACAAATTTTCGAAGAGAGCGATCGTAAGTTAGGAGTGGTCGCGAAGAGAAACGTCAAAGAATAAGCTGTCGTTTATTTTGTTTCGTTCGCACGAAAACTTTCGTTTTTTATGTTACATGAAGCAAATTGTTCGCACGCGCGAAAACGTTTGTTCGCGTGTGCGATACAGAATGTCACCCCTGTATTTCCGAAAACTATTAATGTATTCCAATGTTTTGTTTTGTATTTGATTTATTGATTATTCAAGATTATGCTAACATATAATTTTTTGTTTTAAAACATTTCCACTTTTTAAAGAAAAATATTTTCTAAAAAAAGTAATTTTGTCAAAAGTGCCCCGGGAGCGGGGCATAAAAAATCAGTCCATATAAATCTAAATTCAAATTTATCGATATCGACATTTTTTAAATAATTTATTTAATATATAATTTCCCAAAATCAACGTCAAACAAATATTTTTTGCAGAAGTCAAAGGTGCCCCGAAGGAACTTTTTAATTTAATTTTTTTTTTAATAACTAATATTATATTTTCACAAAACTGGCTTCAATTTATTGAACTTTAAGCATAGTACTATCATAATATTGATTCGCGATAAAAAAATTTATTTTATTAGGTTCACAAATCGCTTACTTACCGGTGATCAAAAATTAGATCCGACACAGAAAACACGAAAACACATGGTACTCCGCGAAGAGTTAAAGAAAGGCTGCCAAATTTCATAACGTTTCTTTAAATCAAACTAAGCTTCTTCCTTCATCCAAACTTTTCTTTTTTAAGGGCACGATCATACCGAAAAACGCCCCGGTATCAAATGTACCCCAGCTTACCCTACTCATGAAACCAGAGACATACACTCGGTCACAAAGGTAAGTATACAACCAAGCTAATACTCGTACGTAAATAGACGAAAAAATGCCGTTAATATCAAATCCATATCTATTCTCTGCATATGGCACATGTTTCTTGTCATACACATTACTGCTGTTAAGCAAAATAACGGTACAATTTGTTTCCACTTCTTTGCTATCTCATTATTTGCAACTACAGGTAAAAAAAATAGGTTACAAAAGTTAGTATACAGACAGTTTTTCTTATGTGATGTTGCATCAATAAAAACTTTTGAGTCGATTTTTTGTTTTTTTATTAAAAAGGTAAGGCAAAACTACTAGACTAGCCTATTTCAGTTAAAATTATTCCTTTTAAGAATAGAAATGGCACCACGTGGAAAAGAGCTCTCCTTGGACTTAAAAAAATTAATAATTAAGTACTCAAGTGAATGAAAGTCGATTCGGAAAGTAGCTGTACTTTTTGATAGGAGCCCAGCAACCGTCCAAAAAATATTGGAAAAGCAGAAACAATGTGGAACAGTTACGAACATGGCTCGCAGTAGCCGCCCGCGAACGTTCTCTGAACATGAGAACCGACTAATAATTCGCAAAGTAAAAAAAAATGCGAAAATAAGCGCACCAAAACTGCAGGACGAGATAGAAGAAGAGACAGGTAAGTCATGCTGTACCCAAACCATACGCCGCATCCTTCACGAAGTTGGGTATAAGCGTTGTGCTATTAGGAAAAAACCATTCATTAGCAAGGTCAATCGCCAAAAGTGGATTGAATTTGCCAGAAGTCATATTCAGACCGATTTGGCTTTCTGGAATAGTGTTAGATTTTCTGACGAGAGCAAATTCAACATCCATGGCTCTTGTGGACGTGCAAAAGTGTGGAGAAAACCTAATACGGCGTTAGATTCTAACCACCTAACTGGAACTGTTAAACATGGTGGTGGTTCGGTTATGGTTTTGGGGGTGCATGGCGGCATCTGGACTGGTTAACCTGGTTTTTATTGAAAGTACGATGGATCGTTTTGGTTATCTCGACATCATAAAAAATAATCTTCACCAAAGTGCGAGAATAAACGCTGTAATTAAATCAAAAGGTTACCCAACAAGTTACTAAATTCTAATATTAAGCTAAAAATGTTGTTATTTCTATTAGTGTATACTTACTTTTGTGATCAGAATTCTGAGTTTTAGTTTTAAGTTGATATCTCAGCCATTTTTTAAAAAAATGTTTTGATAATTGGTTTTATGAAAAGAGAATAAAATTCTCTAAAAAATATATGCCAAATGTTTCATAACATATGCTTATTCAATTTTTTCCTCTTTGCTTAACATTTTGTTTCCTCCTGTATACTTACTTTTGTGACTGTGTGTATATTAGTTTAACATTTAAAACGATAAAAAAAACTTGTGCTTACAAAGTACCGCTCCCAGTTAAGGAAAGTTGGGCAAATTTTTTCGATTTTTTTTTGTCATTATCATAACGAAATTCATTTTTAGTAATCCGCTAATGAGGTTTATTCTGTACACAAAGTCAAAATCAAACAAATTCAAAACAAATCGAAAACAGAATTAAAAAGATGGATAATATATATATAATATTCTTATAATATATAATATTCTTATATTCACAAACCAACAGGATAAATCTTCTTCATCAGCATACTCACTTGTGCTGACTTGGGTGTTTCTTGATTCTTCTTCAGCATCAGTTTCCTCACTATCATTTTGGGTACTAGAGTCTATAAAATTGAGAAATAATTTAAAAAAAAAAGTATAAAATGAAGAAGGAGTCATTTTTGTAATTACCTGCATCACTGATTTTCGAAATATCTTCCAATACAACTTCGCTGACTGAAGTTGGTAATTGATCACCTTCAAACCATCGAAAGTCCAGTTTGTTGTCAATTTCTTGCCATCCGCATTCCGAAGGAGGCAGAAAGGTGGGGATTTGAACATATGCGTTGCACCATATCCTTCAGATGTAAGCACATCTCAAAATTTGCTGCCGAAGCTCCGAGTTGCTGGGTGGTAATATTGAGCCGTCGAAGTTCTTTGTTTTGATTTTAAATTGCTCCTCAATATCATTGCATTTGAAGGATTTTGTAAAAATTGACATTCGGGCTTCATTCACGTCGCTAAGCTGTTTGTAGCCGTACATACAGCAAACAAATTTCTCCAACGTTTGGAATACATCTGCCTCAACATCTGGAAAATTTTGTAGTTTTGAGAAGGCTTCGCTGAATTGAGGAGTTTTTCAAAATTGTGAATGGATGCTTCTTGCCTTTTTTGAAGAAAGCAGGATTAAAATCAACATGAAAACATGAAATCCTGGAAGAGCTTCACATAAATGTTGACCTAGTGCATCGTAGAGTTTTGTCACATTGATGAACCTCTCTGCATTGCCAGCACCAGCTTTCAGCCACATTTTTACATTATCTTGCAAATGCTGCATATTTCGAAGAGCAATTATTAAAATGTCGGTATCGGAGTAGCGAATGACAACGTTTGAATTTGATTCCACTTTGCATGCATGATAAATAACTTTTTTGTCGGCTTCTTCGTGTGCAATACAAGTGTAACTTCCTTCCTCAGTCCTGACGACAACATCATTGACCTCTATTAATTTGAAACATTTTTCGTAATCGACATACACTGTTCTATTTTTGAAAAATGTTGCCATACAGGGATTTTTCCAGTCGTCTATCAAAAATGCTACCAAACTATTTTTAAAGTTTATGTTTCTCAACTCTGCTTCAAAATCTGCTGGACGCACTTGATCAGCACCCTTAATTTGATAAAGTCCACTTCTGCTCGTCATACGCAGCTTATGTTCGTTGTCCTTGATTGAGGGTGAAAAATATTCATCAAACGTTATTACTACTGTTCTTGCAGTGCCTTTCGTAAACATTTGCAAAATCTTTTTAGAAATATTTCCAAAAGTTGACGGGCCGTATCTCATAAGATGAAGCATAAAAAAATCCATAGCTCCATAGATATGGCACAATGACAGTGGAACGGGTGTTAACGGGTAAGTCAATATCTTTGCAATGTCTGGTGCATTTTCCAGAAAAATCCCCAGCAATCTTCCAAATAAGTCACGTTACATGCGATCTTCAACAATTTTTCCAGATACATTCATTGTTTTGTTTTGTGAATCCGCAAAACTAAAAAGATTTTGTTTCTTTTTATCGCCTTTTCAAATCGGTTTGCATCATCAGCACATTCGGTTATAAGGGCCTCTCTTTGCCTATTGCCATGCTCTGCGATGTTTATTAAATATTTTGAAATATTTTCGTTTGTCGCCTGTCCAGTAGAAATATTGTATAGATTTTCCTTGTCCAGTCAATTCGAAAAAGGATCGATGTTTTGTTCGATGTTGGCAATCAATTTTTTCAATTGGCTGGTTGACTTTTGGATATAACTTTTCTGCAAATCAGCTGTGATGTCTTGTTTATTTCTCAATCCTGATGTTTCCATTACATGGTCGATAATTTTTGCTCTTATGCTCTTATGCTCTGAATTTGTGTACAGAATAAACCTCATTAGAGGATTACTAAAAATGAATTTCGTTATGAAATGAAAAAAAAAATCGAAAAAGTTCTTTTTCACTTCCAAAATATTGTAAATATTAAGGGTATTCATGTAACGAGATAATTTTCCGCTTTGTAGAAAGATATAACTTTCCGCAGCATGTTTTCATGAACACCCCCTAAGAAATACTTGCGTAAATGTGGGAAATATTTTGTGAAATGTCAAATTAAGTCAGAATCCATACTTCTTTAGTTTACGAGGTTTATTTCTGCACTTTCCGCAGCAAATTTGTGAGATAATTTTATGCGATTTGCAGAAACTTTTTCCCATACAAATTTTGACAGCTCGTTTCTGCGGAGATAAAATTATCTGGTTTACGAGGTTTACGAGGGTTTTCCGCGCTTACATGAATACCCCTATTATTGTTTGTACCTGGACACATTGACGCAAGTGCACATGAAACTTGCATGAACATATAAAAGAGAGAGAATGATTTTTAATAAGAGGGAAAGAGATGGACTGAAAAATAAAAAATCTGCACGAATCTCATAATTTATTATGAAACTCTGTGCAGTGAATCAAGTTCCGTTCTAATATCGTTCCTATTTTGACAGATAATAACATTTTTATTTTAGCGTCCAGCCGGTAACTTCAGTCCATCTCTTTCCCTCTTATTAAAAATCATTCTCTCTTTTATATGTTCATGCAAGTTTCATGTGCACTTGCGTCAATGTGTCCAGGTACTTACTTCGCAATATGCCGTGTTCTACTTTCCAACCGTTCTTCTACTGTCAATTTTCTTGCATCACCAAGTACGTTTATTTCTGTGTGTAGCCATTAATTGCGCAGTGAGGCATTGCGATCTTCCGTCAATGTGTCCAGGCACTTTCTAAATATTCAAATTCGAAAAAAGGAAATTTCCCCGAAATTTCCCTTAAATAAATGAATAATTTCCTAAAAAAAATACAAACGAAAACAATAAATTTCAAGAATATCCCAAAAAAACAGCGCGTATAAAATCACTGAACCAAAGAAAGAGAGGAGAAACGTCAAAATAAAGCAAAACAAAAGTTTTTCATGTGGATCGCAGCCATTATTAGGCGTTTTTCTTTTTTAGCTCCGAGCGGGGCACTGAACTGTCAAAAAAAGTACTATGTTACTTTTTTAACCCAGAGCGCCCTGAGCGCTCAACTTGCATTTCTTTTTTAGCTCAGAGCTCGAACGGGGCTCGCTCGATGAGCTCGATAATAAATGACCGAGCAGACGGAGCAAAAAGCTGAGCGCGGCTAACTTCATTAAATTTTTTTGGAAGGGATGATAGTAAAAGAAAAAAAGAAATACAAAATCAAAACAATGGAAATGGCGTGCGAAGCTGGTTGTTCTCCCAGTGAAGATGAGGAAAAATAAATATATGTAATTATGAGCAGAGTATATTTTTTGTTTTCGAAGGGGTGAAGTGGACGAAACAGATGATGTTGTTCTTGATAGAATCATTAAAAATGAACAAGTTGCGGATAGACGCCGGAGTGAAAAAATAGCGTTCCAGGAAATTTCGCTGGAGATAAATTCGGCATTTGGTTTATTTGAAAAATGATACAATGACAATTCAGTGCTCTGATGTGTTTCTTAATTAGCTCAGAGCGCTCAGGTCACGCTCGGTTCGGAGCGAGCTCTAAGCGCTCAGGCCCCGCTCTGTGCCCTGCTCGGGGCTAAAAAAGAAAAACGCCTATTGTGTTCAATTTGTATGAAAAAGTGAAACTTTAAAAATTAATTAAAAATAGAAATAATTTTTTCCTCACTCTAAGATTGCGATAAATAGTGTTTTTTAGTGATTATCTATCGAATAAAAAAAACCGCATGTGAAAATTCCTGCTGTCGTTTTGGAAGGTTGAGCCAAAAAAACTTTCAAATGAGTGTTTTCCCCCCTTTTGGCCCTTTTTTTAGGGTAAGAGATGACTTTTTAAAGCACGTGCTATTTTTCCCGTAATCTTTGTCTAATTATTTATGAAATTCAATCCAAAAAAAAATTTTTCTACAAGATTTTAAAGCCGGGAAAAAAATAATTAGGTTACTGTGCACTACGAGGGGGCCCAACTTCCCTTAACTGGCAGCGGTACTTTCCACCACCCCCCAGGTGTAAGCACAAGTTTTTTTATCGTTTTAAATGTTAAACTAATATATGTCACTGGTTTCATGAGTACGCATTTTAGACAAATTTTTTGTGTTTATTGCAACTTTAGGCCCTTGGCAGCGGTACTTCCCACCACTGTACAGGTGTAAGCAGTGGTTTTTTGTCATCAGGGGGATGCAAACTAACGTTATGGCTAGGTTTCATGAGTACGCATTTAAGACAAATTTTCGGTTTTTTTGCAACTTCAAAAATTCACAGTAAATCAACCCACCACGGGTGAACCTGCAGCAGTCGGTTTTCTGTTTTTCGGGCACCTAAATTACGAAAAAAATATATAAAATCATGGGTACGCAAATCTTACAATTTTTTGTGTCGCCAGCTCCTTTGTTGAACTCAATCCAATTGGATGAATCCGTGAGAATGGCCACAATTTCATCCAGATTCGAACGAGTTCTTTTATCAAAATGGCCCAATTCAGCGCCAATTGCACCAGAGGACTAGACTAGTGGTGGTCATTTCTACCTACCCATCGACGTTAAGGAGATTCAAATGTTTTTACCCGATTAGGGAAGCTATAGACCAAAACTCAACTCTCCGAGAAGTTTTCTAAAGACTTACTATTATTTTCATTAATATATTTAATTGTTCCAAAATTAATAAATAAATATTTACCACCATCCCACAAGCGAATGAGAATGTTTATAAGCCTTAAAAATCGGTTTAAACAGTTTGATTAAATTGCATACATTTATTTTTTTCGCTCAATTATCTTGCAGTGTGAAATATTTTTGTTTTTTTTTTTTCTATTGAATACAATTTCTACTTACATTACTATTATCTTCTACAGCTATTCCGGTAAGTATTAGAACGGATTTTAATAGTTGCAGTTGTTGAAATTTTCCTTTTTCATTGTATTTATAAATAAACGAATTATTAATTGGTAACGATAATAATTTAAAACATAATACCGACTTCGATTTCGAATACAATTTGAAAAATATTTGTAAAATGGTTTTACTGAATGTTTCGTTTATTAGTTTTGTCATTAATTTCATTGTGATCAATCGCACATCACTTCCGAGTGATTATCATAATTTTTTTAATGTATTAACAATTTTTAAAACTGACAGAAAAAATATTTCTGATACAATAATTTGATTTGATGCAAGGACAACAATAACAAAACAAAAACACAAGCAACAATTTCTATATTACCAGAGAATATTCTTTTTGGAGGGAAGAATTTTAGTATATAATCAAATAAATTACAATTACAACCGATTACAAAATTTCGTATCGAGTCAAAAAATAATTTGTGCAGATCTTGTAATAGAACAAAAAATATTCTCGTTCGTTGTATTATAGTCAGCTGGTGGTATAAAAATTGCTAAAAAAAAATAAAGAAGCAATTAGAATCGATCGCTATTCCGATTTTTACCAATAAATAGGTAATGAAGTTGATAGTCGTGAAAATATATAATTTAATCTATCCATTGAATCCACTTCACTTTACACACACAAAATCGATGGATTCGAGGTAAGTTGGCCAAGTCCTTGCTGTTATGATGTTTTTGTATTTTGCTAAACAAACGAGCACACATTTTCTCAAACACTTCATTTAATAAAACAAAATTACTTCATTCTTCATTCATTATTTTGTAGTCATGTATGGAGGGCGATATTGGACGTAACAACGTAGATAACGAAGATGACAAACCCAACAACGGCAACGACCGTCAGCGCGACAGTATTGGTGGAGGAAGTATCTTCTTATATCCGTCCCTTCGTTTCGTTTTCATTAATAATTAATCAAAGAGAAAATGTGTATAATACTTGTATTTATAATTTATTTTGATTGCGAATTGGAGTTTTTCATGTCATCTAGCATTGAGCAAAAAGAAGCACTTTCTAAACGAAAAAAAGTTTTCTTGTATACTTTCTTATGTATTTCAACTTTTGAGATTTTTTGTTATTCTACTTATTGTAAATAAAACGCAGAAACTTGAAGTTCGTAATATTTTCAGCGAAACCTAAAAAAGTGAAAACGTCAGAATCAGAGATTATCAACTATAAGGAGAGGAAACTTCGGCCTTGTCTTTCATCATTTCATTTTATTTACTACGTTTATATGCAGTATCGAAAGATCGAGTTGGATTAGGGTCGGATTTTCGACCCAGGTTTTTCGTCATTTGAGTTGAGAGCTCGATTTGGAGTTGAGTTGAAATGGTGTTGAGCGATTCTGAAACATTTTGTTAAGCCAACTCCTCGACCCAGGTTTTTCGTCACATATTTCGACTCGACACCGCTGAGCGAGTGAGATCGAGTCGAACGAAGCTCATTTCAACTCAATACCCGTTTACAAAGGGTCGAAGCGAGCTTCAAGCTCGCTTCAATACCTCATATAAACGTAGTAATTGAGTCTTTCTTTTCATTTACAATGTATAATATTTTCTTTTTCTTACACTATTGGTATATCGAGAACTGTCAAGTATGGCTCTCTTTTTTTTTAATGACATATATTACCATTGACTTATTAAGGGTATTCATGTAACGAGATAATTTTCCGCTTTGTAGAAAGATATAACTTTCCGCAGCATGTTTTCATGAACACCCCCTAAGAAATACTTGCGTAAATGTGGGAAATATTTTGTGAAATGTCAAATTAAAAGTCAGAATCCATACTTCTTTAGTTTACGAGGTTTATTTCTGCACTTTCCGCAGCAAATTTGTGAGATAATTTTATGCGATTTGCAGAAACTTTTTCCCATACAAATTTTGACAGCTCGTTTCTGCGGAGATAAAATTATCTGGTTTAAGAGGTTTACGAGGGTTTTCCGCGCTTACATGAATACCCCTATTATATATGGACTGCTAGTTGTGTATAATTCTCATACAAAATTTGCAACCAAAATGGTCCAACGGATACAATCGAAACTAGCCCTCGTGCCGACACTAGTGGCAAAAATAAACAACATATTTAACGCCATCTCTTGTTCTACTAGTGCCAACAGAAATGTTTACTCATAGAAACTAAGGACATCTATTGACATTGCTTTGAAGAAACGGTGCTAGTCTATGGTTAGAGAGATAATCGGCTGAGAATAGTGCTAAGGGATCTCGAAAAAAATCCCCTTTAAAATATTTTATGAATCATTTTGGTTTACTTAATGATTTTATGTCCGCGCAGGTGCATATAATTATATGTTACACAAAATAGCGAACTCATTTTAGGCAATCGTTTAGTTTGTGTCAAAACACAAACTTTTTAGTTGCTCGAACCAAGCAGTTGAGAAACTAAAAATTTTATGGCAAGGTAGTGTAAGCTATAGATAATAATATAAAGAAAAAAAACAAGACATAATTTAAAATTTACAAACCCAAGGATAAAAAGAGACGGACTTATAACACTGCTGTCACTAAGATCCGTATCGTTTTATTTCCAAAGGAAGATCCAGATCCGGATCCAGATAGATTTGTGAATAATAAAAAGCACCTAAAGAAAGTTTTTTGTAAATTTGATACAAATTGTAGGATTGGTTTTTCTCTAAAGTGAGTTGTTAATTTAAATCAAAATTAGGATATATTTGCATAACTAATTTTTTTGCAAATATTTTCGCTCTAGCCAAAAAGATCTTAGCTTATCTCTTGATTTCTAGCATAAAAATTAAAATTATTTGTAAAAGTGAAACTAATTGC
Organism: Chrysotoxum bicinctum; assembly: GCA_911387755.1. Taxonomy (NCBI): domain Eukaryota; kingdom Metazoa; phylum Arthropoda; class Insecta; order Diptera; family Syrphidae; genus Chrysotoxum; species Chrysotoxum bicinctum. The sequence goes on from OU426991.1 coordinate 6,333,243, forward strand.
TTTAATAAAAGTATTTTTACAAACAATAATAATATTTGTTAATAGATAATACAAGTAAATGCAACGAAAACTGTGTTGCAGTATATATTTATACGTTGAAAACAAAAATGAAAAAGGGAAATTTTCAGATTTGGCAATTGGACTATTTGCACATTAGCCCCTTTAGCACTGGTTCCATTTCGTAGTACTCAAATTTTCCGTCAGTGTCGGCACGAGGGCTAGTGTCGTTTGGTAATCCATTGGACCATTCTGTAATCAGCTACTAGCAGTCCATATCTAGTATGTCAATGTATATTACCATTGTATAGGGGGGTTCACATTCTCAAATATGTTTGACAAATATGGTTTGATGAATATTTGATGGATTGAAACCATTTGCGTTCACATTCGTCAAACATGCTGTCAAACATCACTTCTCCTTAGAATTCTCACCATGGCGGACCAAATGAGATCATAGATAAAATATTTGTTGAGCAAATTTACTACCATTTTTATATTTGGAAGTCTGCAGAAAACTTATATTGATCTAATAAAATCCACCTGAATTACTCCTGTTGCATATATGACTCATTTTGAAATATTTTCTTACGATATGCACAGCTCGAGAACTTCATTGAAAATGAAATTTGCTTGTGGTTTGACAAGCATGCGTTCACATTCTCAAATATGTTTGTCAAATCAGCAAAATATCAAAATATTTTGATATCATCAAGCATATTTGACAAACCATTTGATGAAGCGTTCACATTTTCAAATTCGAGTCAATCAAACCGCATTTGACAAACATATTTGAAAAATGTGAACCCCCCTTATATCTTTGAGTATATATAATAGGTGCGTTTTATTCTTTAAGTATATATACACCCCGATTCTCCCCAAAGTCAGTGATGCCTCACAAGTCACAAGAAGAGGTAAAATTGATTTTGTGACTTTTTCGAATTCTGCCGCTCAGTCACAACTTGTGAGAGTCACAAAAACAATCGAAACTGTGATCTCCTTCAGAACAGGTCACAACTCATAATAATGTTTAATATTTCTTGGATTGTCATTCAGCATATTTTGTAAGAAAATATTCTAGATTTGTGAATAATTATGAGTGCACAAAAATGTAAGTGCTCTAGTGAATATTATTACTGATCTTTCCCACGAAAATGAAAAGTAATATTTTTAAATAAACAAATTTTTTTTAAGAAACTAATCATATCAAGAAGTTTGCAGCGCCGACGGCTTCTGAAAACTTTGAGAGATACAAATGAACCATTTGTTCTCCGAAACAATACATTTATAATGTTTTGTCGCTTTCGGAAAACTTTATGCTGGGATATCAGAGCTTGAAGCCTCACGATAGTCAGTTTATTTAATAATAATAATAATAAAATATAATAATGTTAACTTGCGTTTTATATTTTCTTCGTTTTGAATAATCAGCTGTTCAAATAATGACACTTAAAAATCTCACCATGCGGTGGTGAGTTTCGTTGTGAGTTTTCTTGTGACGATTAGGGGGAGAATACGAAAATGTTATCGAATCACAACAATCCTCACAAGGAATAGTCACAAGAGCTTGTGACTTGTGACTCCTTACAAGGGGGAGAATCGGGCTGATAATATGGAGGGCTCGTTTCTATTCCAAATGCGTGACTATCATAGGGGGCGCTACTCAAATTTGTGTAAGACAAAGTTATTTGACAGCGGCAACTAAAAAAAAGTTTTTGGCAGGATTGATTGCCTTGCGGGAAGATACTAAGTTAGAACAAAAGAATAGCATACAAATTAACAATCAAAAAAACATTTTATTATTCAATATTTTTTGTATCATTAAACAACCAAATAAACACAAACTTTTTCAAGCTAAATATTTCTACAAATTTATTTTTTAAAATCCAACTAAAACTCATTACACCTTGAGTTCGTCTTCGAATTTGGACTCGTTTTTCGGATCGAATTGTGCCAGTTTCTCAATCTTTACCTCATTAGAAAGGTGACACAAACCACTTGCAGGGAATGGATCGCTGATGATGATTTCAAGCTAAATATTTCTACAAATTTATTTTTTAAAATCCAACTAAAACTCATTACACCTTGAGTTCGTCTTCGAATTTGGACTCGTTTTTCGGATCTCAATCTTTACCTCATTAGAAAGGTGACACAAACCACTTGCAGGGAATGGATCGCTGATGTCGGAAAAATCATTCTGCTGTTCATCTCTCTTAGTCGAGGCTAAATTACTGCAGTCCAGCTGTTGATAGATCTCCGAAATTTAATTACACAGGTTCTTATGGGAGCAGTATCATTAGGTGCGTTTTATTATTCACAAATCTATCTGGATCCGGATCTGGATCTTCTCTTGAAAATAAAACGATACGGATCTTACTGACAGCAGTGTTATACGCCCGTCTCTTTTTATCCTTGGGTTTGGAAATTTTAAATTATGTCTTGTCTCTTTTCTTTACACTATAGCTTACACTACCTTACCTTAAAAAGCCATCTACTCGCCAGTGTAATAACTAATTTTTGGATCTTTGAAATAGATCCCGATAGAAAACAGGATCCCAAATTGTTTTTGTAATACATGTTAAAACTTAATCCAGATCCGGATCCAGATAGATTTGTGAATAATAAAACGCACCTATTGAAAGTCTGCATGCAGCGCAGCGCTGCACGATGTCTCTATTCCGAAATTTGCTGCCTAGTTTCATTGCAGCCATAATTGTAAAACAAAAATTTCCAAATAATTGCTATTTGGCATTACTGATATTGACAGATTGTTGACATTGTCTGTCATATTTGCAAAAAAAAAGTTATTGAAAAACCACCAAATCTGCAAAATAATAAATTCCATTTGCAACAAAGATTTGTCCCATAGCCAAATGTGATATGTTAATAGCGTTTCATATACTTTTAGTTTTTATACTAAAAAACAAGAACTTCATCCAAGAATCAAGAAAATAAGCCAGCTAATAAAATGAGTAGTTTCATAACAAAATCCAGCAGCGACATACTCTCGTTAAATGTTATTACTTTCAAGTCCGGCGAAAAACAACACTGCTATGAGATTAACGAACCAAACGTGACCATCGTCGGAAGCGCTGGCAATCATGATCATGGCAGTTCCAAAGTGAAATTCAAAAACATCGTTGACTACAAATGGGAGACAAAGAATTATCCAGGCCATTTGATAGCCGTTCATATTGACTGAAAGCATATAGCATATGTGAACAACAAAATCTCCAGAACCGAAGGCATGGTTCGAGTTGTTAACGCAACTTTCGGCCTTCGCGCATTGATCAAGGGAATGTCCGGAGAGATGCTGGATCTGCAGTTCGCTCACATCGAAAATGAGCGAATATTGGCTTCGATTGATGCCAGTTCGTTGTATGTCCACAAAATCGATATGATCAGCGAGACTTTGGTTTGCAATTTGCTTATCAAAATCGAAGACCCTCCTAAATATGATAAAATTTCATGATGTCCTTATGTGGATTGTTCGAGCAATGACGACGAAGAGTGTGATCAGTTGATTGTGTGGGCCAGAGGCAGTATTTATCAGTGTTTCAATGTGATCACCATTAATGTTAATTATGGGATTGGAAAATTTTGTCCAACAGACATAGCCACTGGTTATTTTAAATTCTATGAGCCAAATTTAGTCATAACTTGGGTTGCTCTGTCACCCGACGGTACAACACATGGAGTTGGCGGGGAAGATGGTCTTATTCGGTTCTATCAGGTATATTTCCATGAAAAAGAACCGAGATGCTTGCATCAGTGGAAACCCCACGGTGGAAAACCGGTATCATCGTTTTTCTTTTTGTACAACTTAACTAAAATATCAGCAGAGTAAGATTATCTAAATAGTAATTAAATTTAATCTTACTTACTATATTTTGTATACAGTTCATATTGGAAATACATATGCCCTAACCGGTGCAGATGATAACACAGAGTTTAAAATTTGGGACTGCGGTACTTGGGAATGCCTGCAAACAATTAACATTAGGACGAGCGAAAATAAAAAATTGAAATTCATCGGCCAACTGTGGACGAGACCACCGATGTAAAGAGCAGTATTTCCCTTGATAGTACGAAGGAATTTATAGAAAATTCGAGCGAAAAATCAAATGATAAGGATTTAGATAATGTGGCTGTACAAGCAATGAGTGGAACAAGTGATAAGGTTCCATTAGATGCTCTTTTCGATCGAGTATCAAGTGTTCCGACAAATGTGATAGGCGTTGACAAGACTGACTCTCCAAACCCATCACCACATTTGTCTACTGTTAGCCATAAGAGTTTTACACTGATTAATTTGATGACACCAGATGCATTTAGTTCATCCACTGCAATTGAAAACAGTTCAAATCGCAATAACATAGATAACCTCACAAGCGGAAATTCCAGTCCCAGTCGTGAAGTGCACCAGCATTTCGCTAAAAGTGCCAGATGTTCGCACTCATCCGAACTTCAAAATTCAAAAAATGCCAAAAATGCACGAAGAAATGGGAATACATAATACAATAGGGGTATTCACGATCTAATGCAACAGGTGTAGTATCATTGTAAAAATGCAAAAGTGTAAAATCTTACAATATTACAACATGTTGTAGTGTTGTAAGATTTTACACTTTTGCATTTTTACAATGATACTAGACCTGTTGCATTAGATCGTGAATACCCCTAATTACTCAGGTCATCGTGTTGACATTTTATTTCACACTTTACGTACTATTTTAGTTTTAAGTAGATATCTTAATAAACGTGCAAGTATAATGCAACCGTCAAAAGAAAAATTTTTTGAACCATTTTATTTGAAAAAAAACTTATTGGAATTAACAAAATACAGACTTATTGATTACATTTTTTTGTAAAACTAATGGATAATAGACTTAGCAATCAATTGGTATTTAAAGTAACGTATTAACAGAACTTTATATAGTAATAAGTTTAAAAACAAAACTCTCCATTGTTAGTTACCGCAGATAGTACTGCTGGCACCCCAACACTCAATATACCATCACAATTTCACAGTAGTACTAGCGGCTATAGCGGAGCGGCAACTACAGCTGATACGCGTCTGCAGTCGCTCTATTGGTGGTGGAAGTTGTATTACCAGTCGTTATGATGGTAGAAATATTTGATGGAACATCAATATCTGATTTACTGCTTGCGTGTGTTATTTTCAGTGAAGAAGCTGAAGTCGTTTCTTCCTCCTCCGATGACGAAGAAGATGATGATGATTCGCTAGAATTTGTTATGATCGTTGTTTTATTTTTAATTTCCTGCGACTGGCTCGTTTTGCTTTAGCTGGGGTTGTTGTTGGTGTTTTTGTTGTGACAATGATTCGGACGAGGACGAAGAAGAATTCGAGGACGACGACGACAGCTCTTGCTGTTGATGCGAAATCACTACAAAATCAAAATTTTGTCCTTGTTTGTTGAAATATCCATTTAATTTAAAATAAACTTATAAAACTTTAAGTACAAAACAATTTAAGCAAACAAAAAGAATGAAAATTTGGCAGATGTCATTTTTGTTTTAACATAACTAGGCATCATTAAAGTTAGGAAGTATGCACATGTGTTCTGTCTGCAGCGCTGCATGCATCGCTGCGTGCAGACTTGCTGCACATCTGTTTAAGCCAATACTCAAAGTTCATATCACATGTGACGGAGAACTATATGCGAGGAGAAGGTAAGCACAAATCGGAGGATACGGCTGTATCCTTAACTTACAGAAAGTGAGACAGCGACCCCTATCACAACTTCAAGTACTACAATGCATTAGGGATAGGAACGAGCCCTCCATATTATATATACTCAAAGTTGTATATATATCTTATAGTATTATCAATTGACGTGTTTTTATGTTAGAGTCCCTAGCCTGTGATGTCACTGAAACGAATCAATTTTGACAGTGGAGAGTAGGATAAGAAAGATAGAAACAAGTAGTAAGAAAGAGAATTTTTTTTATTTTCATTTTTCAACTCAAGGCAGAGTAAAGGAAATTTCCGAGTGGTGGAAATGAAAGAAAGATGTTCTTTTTTTACCTTTTTCTGTTGTTCTTGTTTGCATGTTTTTATGAGTATGTATTGAGGTAGATATATTTTTTGCTTGAACTTTTTTGTCTGAATACATTTTCTTCTTTGTATGTTTTTTGTAGGTATTAAAATAAAGAGATATGCTTACCATTTGATTTGAAATTTTCAATTCTGGTGAAAAATCAAATATTTACTATCTGTAGCGAAAACTCTCAACCAATGCTACAAAGATACAGTGTGTTCTAGAAAGAAAGCATAATGATTGCGGAGACAAACTTTATAAAAACTATATTGGCGATAAATTTTATGGAAATTAGTAACTAAACTGTTTTAATTTTAAATAAATATCTGCCATAAAATATTTGTTTTCAAATTTTAGAAAATATTTTTTTTCTTAGAATGTTTTTTTCGAGGATGAAAAAAAATGCAAATTTATACTAGTCGCGCGCATTCAATTTTTAGTTTTTTAAAGTTTTTAGAAGCTTCGGCAAGAGTACGATAACTTAGGCGCCAAGAAATTATAACGGTTTTTTGTAGAACAGTTCAATACAAGCATTTTTTACTACGGGAGGGGGTCTATCTCCCCCAGTTTGGGCGGGAGGGGCAATTTTATAAAAAAGGTACTAAAATGGAAACAAAAATATTAAAAAATAACGGTAATACTTACAATTAAGTATTATACCTTTTTTTAAAGCAAATACTCTGATCTATTAGATAATTTTTAAATCAAGTAGAATCTATGCACAGTTTTTGAAAAAACGAGTTTTAAACTCAAATTTTGGTGAAAAAAAGCATAAAAAAAAAGTTTAAAGTTTAATTTTTCAAAACTGCAAAGTTATATATGTATTATTATTTTTCCTAGGATTCGTTGCTCTAATTTATTCTTATTCGAAAACTGAAAACTAGATGATTTTATGTCGTCTAGTTTTTGAGAAAATTGAAAATAACTAAAACTACTTTTTTATGGGATATTTGCTTTTTTTGCTTGCTTACGCATTACGGCGTATAAACAGTGAGATATGTATGCAACCCCCCTGCCTGGGCACACTATAGGATTTGGGGTAGGTGCGAGGTTGGGTGTATGCAAGGTTTCTTTTGCATTTACAGATTCTGGATTTAAAGAAACTTTGAATTTACTTTATGGCCTATATCCAATGTCTACTAAATATATGTATGTACGTAGCCCAAAGTTGCACATTTAAAATGTTCAGACATGAAAATTTAATACATTATGAAAAATTCACATTACCTAGGTACTACTGTACGAATGCAGCAAATTTATATAATTCCTTAATTAATATGTATGTTTATTGTTTGTGTCTAACATTTTTAATGCTAATATGGTACAGGTTATTGTTTACCAAGGTCATTCATTATTCAACCTTTGTAAGAGTGAAGTATTTTTTTCTTTGAATAAAGAATGGCGACTAAGCATCCACTACTTCATCCTAAATTAAATAACTTTTCAATATTTCAAAAAAAAAATATTTCAAAAGCATCGCGTTCTTGGAAGAAATTGGTCTAATTCCAACTAAAGCGTCAACTCCCCTCAACTCCAACTCAAAAAGGTGACAAAAATTGTAAGAATACAATATTATTATTATTTTTTATTCATCAACCAGAGCATATTATACTTTTACAGACTAAGATACATAAGTAAATATATAGTTACAAATTTGTAGGTGGGTATATAAAATTCAAATTTTATTTAAATGATTTACATAGTTAATCTTTAATTTTAATAAACAACGTTACTCAAATTTTGCTTAAAACTAATGATTTAAAAGTTTCTCTGGTGCAATCCATATAAAAGTTAATCTCAGAGCAATAAACCCATCTATCGGCACATTTTTCCATGGGCCTCAATATTAACTAGAGATTCGGGAGGTGCTTGCTATAATTTTTTTTTCTGTAATCAAAATGCCTGTAAACACGGTTTTAATACATTGAAAAATTGACTTGACTATTTTTAAGTAACACCTGACTGACTGAGACGCGAAATGCCATGCAATTCTACCTCCTCTGGTGCATTCTTAATGCGCTAAATGATTTGCTGTTCTTTACCTACAAATGAACCACATTAACATAAATCCTCAAAATGAAATCACCGTAGTTAAATACCAAAAATCAAAAATTTCATAAAAAGTAGTTTTAGTAATTTTCGATTTTCTCAAAAACTAGAAGGGACAAAACCATTCGGTTTTTTGTGTTCGATTCAGAATTAATAGTAGCATTGACCACAAAAAGCCAATTAAGCAACTCATTTTACAATTTTGAAAAAAAAAATTGGTCTAAACTTTTTTTTTCATTTTTTTTAACAAAATTTTTAGTTTGCATGCAAATTTTTCAAAAAATATTGACAAAAATAATTTAATTTAAATTTACGATTATAGAACAGACTTCTAGCTTTCAAAACCGGTATAGTATTTTATTGTAAGTGTTGCCGTTGTTTTTTAGTATTTTTTTTTTCAATTTAAGTAATTTTTTCTAAAATCGCCCCTACCTCCTAAACGGGGCGATATAGACCCCCCCTCCCATAGTAAAAAATGCTTGTATTTGACCCTTCTACAAAAATCCGTAATCAATTTTTGGCGCCTAAGTTATCGTACTCTCCCCGAAGCTTCTCTATAAAAATATTTCATTAAACTCAATATTTCGATTTTTTTCAAACTTGATGAATAAAAGTTTTTTAATATAATCTACAAAGTATAAGAACAAAAAATTTATTTTACCTAAAACTAACGGTATCCTCCAAGAACAAAAATTATAAGTCGTAGTGGTTTCTTAAAAAAATAAACTTTTATATTTAATGATTATGTTAACAGTAATCTAATAGAGAATTTCTCAAATTGATGAATAAATAATAAATAAAGTAAATAAATAAATATACAAAAATTAATAAAAAGAAACAAATTTCAGCCTCGGAACAGTTTTCGAGAAAAATACGATTTTCGAAAACCCTTTTTTGAAAAAATATCAAGTAACTTACGAAAAAAAAAATATTTTCACGCGTATACAAATTTTCCTTTTTCCAAAAAATGTTCACACTTTTTTGAAAAATTTAATATTATCAAAAGTCTTATATATTTATAATATTTTTTTTTAATTTTTGGAAAAAAAGTCATTCTTTTTGGAAAATTTGATATCTCAAAAACCGGCGCAATGTTTTTTTCGAAATTTAATTTCCATTCGTACAGTAATAAAACTTAAAGCTAGCGCACGATTTGAGAAGATTTTACTTAAAAACAATATTTTTTTGTTCCACGCTTAAAATACGTTTTAAGCGTTTTCGCGTTTTCGTTTCATACGTGGATTGAAAGGTGGCACTCCCTAGATCACGAATATGTAATTTTTAATTCTGTAGGATGAATAGTTTGGCCAGAAATCACGTTTGAAAATGTCAACTTTGAGGGGTCTACGAGGCTCCGTTTAGCCGCAAATCGCGTTTAAAGATAAAAATTCGTTTTTCGATACCATTTTTTCAAATTTTGACATTTGACAATTTTCTCATTATCGAAATAGGGATTTTTTATAGAGATGGTTCCAATAAGTTTAAAAAACATTGCATCTCAAAGCTTTGAACAAATTTTTTTTTTATTTTTTAGAAAAAAATTTGTTTTTTTTTTCTTGGAAAATTCGATATCTCAAAAACGGCTCAATATTTTATTTCGAAACTTCATTTCATTCGTACAATAATAAAAACTTAAGGTTGGCGTACAAAATTTTTTTTATTTTATTTTCACTTACAAAATTATGTAATTGCAAGTTTTGCATGTGGAAAAAATTTAACTCTAGATTTTGATCAAATTTGACCTTACGATGATAGAGAACACGAAAAAATATTTTTTATCTAAAAAAATTGTTTTTGAAAAATCAATGTCTAACTAAATGAAATTTTATGATTTTTTTTTTTAATATATATGGAATGCGTGTATTCTTTTCCACATCACCCAGTGGGGTAGAATACTAGATGCGTTTTTTCTTCGAGGTTTCCCCAGGAGGCCTATTCCTCGTTGTATTTCTACTTCAAACTACTGTTTTTATCATGCATTTTTTTTATGAGGTTTCTCCAGATGGCCTAGTCCTCTATCTAGTATTACGTTAAACAACTAAATTTATTGCACATGCATTAAAACGCAAAATAATAAAAATCTAAGAAACCATGCTACATAATAATAATACTTTATTATAACTATAAAAAAATTAAAAATAATGAAAATAATAATATCAAGACATTTATATTGACATAGTATTTTATATAAAATTTTAGGTATATTTAGTATACGTAATTCATTAATTTAAGAGTTTCTTTTTAATTTGATTTCTTTGTTGATTTTCCTATTTGTTAGGATAATTAATCCTCTCAGCACAAATTTTGTTATTATCTCCTTATGCTCCATAGTACAGTTCGTTCTTATGATAATGTCCTTCATTATTTCAGCCAGCCATGACTGCACTAATTTTTCTTCATGTTGTCAGCTTCAAAAATTGTTTGTAATGTTCTAACAGTTCTTTTGAGAAGTATCGAAGGAACTGTTAAATTTCCAAATACTGGTGAATTTGCGGTGAATGACTCGTAGGCTCTCAGTTCAATCAACATAGTTTGTTGCCTTTCTTTGCTTATGTCATCCTCGTTGATCAAAAACTGAGAGCAAGCCTCACAATTCAGCTTCTTTTTAAGTTTGCTTGCTGCAAACCCAGCATAATATGTAGCTGCTGCTTTCTGCAGTTTATCAGAAAATATATCGCTTTCTTTTAAATCAGTGTCCAGGTGCATTTGTTCATCATTGTCATTCAAGTTTTCTTCTATTGTATATACCAACTTCTTCTCCAAGATATGGTCTTCAATTGGCTTTTCAAATTGGAAGTCTTTCTCATCATCTGACTGATTTTCCACACCTCCTTCGATGTGAACTATCTTCAGTAGTGATTCTGCTCCAGCATCTTGGTATCTTGAATGTTATGAAGAACTTAAATGCAGGAAGATGATTTGTTTGAGATTTCGAATAAATCTCCAAGCTGAAGGGTTTCTTTCTTTCATAATTCCATTAAAATCTTCTAAAAATTGTCATCAATGGGTTTACTGGTTTACTCATTGCATGTTGTTCAGGCATAACACTAACAACATGTAATTGAGTTAAAAACTAGTATGCCCAACAAGGATGAATACAAATAAAATAATGTGAATTATAAGTGACATAGAAATAAGACACGGCATTTCTCCGCTTTAGTTCAGGCGCCATCCCTGGAGATAAAAAAATCTGAGACAACCACCTTTAGTCTCAGAACATCGTGCCACACATCTTTCCTATCCTTCTTTCTTTCATTAACTTCACGCCCGCGCTGTGCTGAAAACATTTAAAGGGTAATCATAATCCCTTGAGCGCGGGTAAATTATAAAAAAAAAAAAAAAAAAAAAAAAAAAAAAAATTCTCTGCTACATCAGTATTTAAATGTTTGAGGAGGAAATAACTCTGCTCTTCGCTTTTGAGGTATTCCCACATCTGCACGATTCCCAATAGCGTTTGTCTTAATCCCTTAAAACAAGCTGGGATTGACGTCGAACTAGTTGATTTCCACGTTGATATCCAATTCCTTGCATTTATCAATTCGTTCAAAGTGTCTGTTGTTTCGGATATCACTTGCTTTTTCGGATTTCTAGAATAGCGCTGGTCTGTATTCAAAATATCGAATAAATCGTTCATTTTTTTATGAAGTTTGCTGTTCCTCTAGCGATTTTTCTTTCACTATCCGTTTGGAAGCAGTTTGTATTCAATGCAAACAAGATTCCAGTATATACGGTATCGCTAAAAACTTGAGTGGCCAACTTAACTGATAACTTTTCAAAACTATTTGGTGCGATGTGTGCTCTGGTAAGTTTGTAGAAAACTTTAAAAGTTTTCCCCTTTGAGTCTTCCTCAAAAACCTTCTCCAGAACTCGCCAGTCAACAACATCTTATCCCCGTACGAATTTGATGTTTCAGAAGTATATTTCTTACGCTCTTGAAAAGATGTGGATAATCATGCAGTAAGAAAATCTTTTGGTTCTCTATCTCCACATAGGGGTTGATTTCCATGAATAACGGTGGTCCAAGTTTTTTGTTGCTGGAACCTTGGTCACAGCTTGTTGCAACCACGGTTAATCCACATTTTATCACTCCTGTAATAATAGAGACCATTATCTTGGAAAGAATTTCTCCATTAGGACTTCCCACGTAGTAAGCGATTGTCTGCTTCCAATTCGTATTCAAACCTCTAAGTGTAAAAACCCACAAAAAAAAAAAAAAAAAAAAAAAAAAAAAAAAATTTACGATTAAGTACTTGTCGACCAAAGTGTATCACCTTGACGACTTGAGATGCTTCGCATAAACCAGAAGATCTCGATTTTGACGTGGTTGGTTGGAATGTGAATGGTTTCCTTTAAAGAGAAATGTTTTTTTTTTTGTCTTCGATTAGTGCAACCCCTTACCGCTGGTGGGGGGAAGTTGCAATAATTTAAATGAAACTCAATAATTGGTGGTTAAACAAAAAGTAATTTTATTTCAGCACATAATCGTCTTAAATACTAAAAAAGAGCTTATTAACAAAAATCAATAGAAGTTCAATAATTAACAAATAGCTTATTCTACAATTTAATAAGGTTCAATAAATCAATTTTATTGCCTAATTCTATAATATGCAGCGTGTGCACAATGTGTCATTGACTTGATCAAAAATAAAAACATTATGTGCACACACCGCACAATGTGTAATCAAAAAATTATTATCAAAGAAATATGCACATTCTGCACAATGTATAAGAAATGAATTTTAGGTTTTTATTGTGACTTGAATTGTGACCTACTTAAGGTAGGTAAGTAAGTGTGAAATGTGTATAGATTGTTTTGAAATGTGTTTAGTGTTTATGAATTGTGATAGGTCAGTTGTGTAGGAAATTGTACTGGGTATTAGATTGTTTTGAAATGTGTATAGTTGTGTGGGAAATTGTGCTTGGTATTAACACCTACTTTAAATTAAAGTGATCCTACTCGTATTTTGTCCGCATAATCACTGCCCATCCGGTGTTGGAAATTATTTTAGGGTGTTAAAGAAGTTCGCTCTGATGTAAGCGAAAATTATTTCGTCAAAAGACATGTTAAAAACGGAAAAAAAAAATTAAATTCAAACCGTACCACGTTTTTATCTTTAGCTATCACAATTTATTTTTTGGAGAGTGCAGACGCAACGACACGTCTGCACTCTCGGACAAACCCAAGAGAACCTTCTTTTCTTAAAATACAAATTAACTTTGAAGGAAATCATATGATTAACAAGTTATAGCAGTTTATAGGAAGCAAAAAAGAGTTACCACCTGTGTATTCTCTCCCACTTTCGGTTTTCGACATATATCTGCCTCTCTCTACTTTTCTGCATTTTGCAGATGCAGAAACATGTAAATCCACCATTATGGTGAAGGAAGTTTTATTTGGAATATATTCAATTGAGCCTTTACCGACCAAAAAATGTATTGTCGCAAAATATTCATTTAATTCTTTCTACCCTTTACTTCATAGTGATGTTCTTAGTGTAAATTGGGATCTTATTCTTTCACAGTCTTCACCTGGTCTACAAGTAGCATATCTCAACAGTAATGTGTTAAGACTTTTCGATATGCGTGTTCCTTTAAAAACTAAAAGCTCCCTTCCATACAGGAAACCTTGGTTCACAGAAGAGATAAAATCATTGATGAAACAGCGCGATTTGGCTTACAAGCGATGGAAGAGGTTTCGTGTTGACATTTTTTATCAACAATATTGTTCACTTCAAAACAAAACAGTCTTAGCGATACGTACAGCAAAAATTGAGTTATAATCTGGTCGTTTTAATAATTGCCAAAGCAGCAACCAAATTTGGCAGATACTTAAGCAAACTGGCATCTGTAAGTCCCAAAATAATCAGATTTAAGAGTTGGATATTAACAACTTGAACCGGAAATTTGTTTCCAACTCTATCTCCAACAACACTCTCAATACCACTGCAGCAACCGATTATAATAGAGAAACTTCAAGTAGACGATCGTTTAAATTTACTACTATTTGTTCTGAATATGTGGTCGAAAGTGTCCTCTCTATTAATTCAAACGCAGTAGGTCTTGATCAAATGCATTCCTCATTTCTTAAACTTTTATTGCCAGTGCTTCTACCATATATAACTCATATATTTAATTCAATTGTTTCGACAAGTGAGTTTCCAACTCAATGGAAAAAGGCAAAAATTATACCAGTGCCTAAGTCCTCCAGGTGTGATGATTTTAGGCCGATATCTATTCTACCATTTCCTCTCAAAAGATTTTGAAAAAATCATCCAAGCGCAAATACTTAGATTTTTTAACCATGAAAATTTATTAACTTTAAAGCAGTCCGGCTTCCGTAGGAAAAATAGTTGTATTACAGCGTTAATAAGTGTCACAGAGGATATTAGAAAGGCCATCGATCTTCAGTATATAACATTTTTAGTGCTTTTGGACTTTTCAAAGGTCTTTGATATTCTTTACTTTGTGAAAAACTCTTAAACTCGTTTTACTTTTCTTCTAGTGCAGTCCGACTAATAAACTCTTACTTAACCAACAGACTACAAGCTGTTGAACTCAATAAATCTCTTTCCGAATTTTTATTAAATAGTAGTGGAGTACCACAGGGATCTATTCTCGGTCCCCTGCTATTTTCAATTTATGTCGTCTATGTCGCTTTAATTCCATTAAAAACCTTTCTTAAAATTGTCATCAATGGGTTTACTGGTTTACTCATTACATGTTGTTTAGGCATAACACTAACAACATGTAATTGAGTTAAACTAGTATGCCCATCAAGGATGAATAGCAATAAAAAAAATAATGTGAATTATAATTGACATAGAAATAAGACACGGCATTTCTCCGCTCTAGTTCAGCCACCATCCCTGGAGATAAAAATATCTGAGACAACCACCTTAAGTCTCAGAACATCGTGCCACACATCTTTCCTATCCTTCTTTCTCTTCATTAACATCGCACCCGCGCTGTGTTGAAACATTTAAAGGGTAATCATAATCCCTTGAGCGCGGGTAGAATTCGTTTGTACGCTGATGATGCTCAGTTATACATAAGTTGTCCATTGGGACTCATTGAACATATTGCAGTTTCTTTGAATGAAGACCTTGAAGTAATTAACCGCTGGTCGGACAATCATGGTTTAGTGCTAAACCCAAATAAATCAAAATGTGTTGTTATTTTTAGGAGTAAGCTAGAGCTTTCATACTTTCCCCATATCATCTTAAACTCTTTTCGTATAGAGTTCGTTGATACCACAAAGAACCTAGGTGTAGTTTTCAAAAAAACAATTACTTGGAAAAATCACATCGATTATATTGTTGGCAAGACATACGGTGTTCTTCGCACGTTACACTACTATACACCCGCAAAAATACGTTCATTACTTGTGAAAACACTTATATTACCTTTAGCTACTTATGGGTGTGAAATTTTCTTTCTTACGAAAGTAAGAGAAAATTAAGTGTTGCAGTTAATAGTTCGATACGGTATGTCTATGGGCTACGGCGTTTTGATCGTGTATCACAGCATTCAAAAAACCTCTTAGGTCTTTTGAAAGTCTTCTCCGTTTTCGAAGCTTAACTTTATTTTCGGATATACTTCTAACCCATCAACCAGTTGACTTGTTTAATGAAATAACCTATCTCAATTCAAATAGGTCGTGTTTTTTAGTAATACCTCGGTTCAAGTATCTAACATCTGAACGACAGTTCTTTGTAAACTCTGTACGCATATGGAATTCATTGCCGCGCCAAATAAGAGGAATAAATAGTACATCTTTGATGAAAAAACAACTCAAACTTCATTTTAGTAATGTATAAATAATATGATTTTGCTTCTTTATTTTTGTATATTTCAAAAACTTATTGGTGCTTATTTTGACATTCTCTTTCGTTAGAAAGTGAGTCGAATTCGTTGAAACTTAATTTTGAGACTCGGCGATTAGAATGTTAATCGAACAAATCGAAAGTTCACCCAATCCATAGAAAGTTCATTTATTTGCGAAAGCTAATTCAATTTTGACATTCGAAAGAATAGAATTAAATGTCATTTTTGTGTCGTTTGAATTTGTCTGTCGAGTAAACAACAAAACATGTAAGTTTTTAATTATTTCATGGAAAATAAATTACTTTTATTATTTTTTTTTGTTGTTTTATGTTAAAAGGTCGCATTCCAACTGGACAAACCGCGAACAAAAGCAAAAGTTTATTAAAATAATGGAAAAAAACCCGGAGGTAGCAAAGAGTTTTTTTTTACCACCCGCGTTGATACGGAAAAAAAGAAAGCATCCACTATCCTTCTCCTCTGCACTTCTTCAACACCATTTTAATTTATAAACAACACAAATGCCATATTTTTATTTATTATTTTATGTTTTTATCCAAGAAATTTAAATTATTAAACAATAAACAAAACAATTACAAATAAACAAAGATTTCACCTTTTGGTTTTGACATTTCACAAACACTTCTCTTTTGTTTTTGATATTTTAGTGTGACCAAGCCTACGAAAAAAAATAAAAATTTAGAACGCGTCATGAACAACTTATTTTTTTTAAGAATAGTTTCACAACAGCTGAGTTGACACAAAAAATGTAATAAATATGTAGTTCTTTATGGTTAAACTTTACTTTATAATGAAAAAGTGTATTATTTATTTTGTTTTTTGATTATTTATCCAACATCTATAAAATGTTTAGAAACAAAAAAAATGTAAAACGGTCATACTAATTCAAATAGAAATATAGTAAATGTCAAACAGTTGACAATGAAAATGAATCTTTTTTGAAGTTCATTTTATGCTATCTTTCGCAAATGAATGTTATTCGTTCGAATCTCAAAATTAAGAAAGTTCATTCGAAGGAATAGAATCATTCTAACGAATAGACTATTCATGAGAATGTCAAAATAAGCATGATTAATATTTCATTTTAAACTGAATGTGTTAAATTTCAAATAATGTAGTTAATATACAATATAAAAGCTTCACTATATTTATAAGATATTATATCTTACAGTGTAAGTTTGTCATGAATAAAATAAAACTAAACTAAACTAAAATTTTATGGGTGTTAAGAGGCGTAACTTGAACATACTCCCAAGCAAAGATAGTTTTATCACCATAATTAACGAAATCAACTCTAGCTAATTTTCAAAAGGGGATATGCATTAGTTGTGTTCTCAATGCTCTTATTCAAATAAAGCTACTTAGGAACTTTTGTTAAAAATTTAGTAAAATGTTTCAACAACGTTTGCTATTGTTGTTATTAATCAGAATGAAAATACATGTTAGGATATTTTGGAAGAAAGCAAAGTTATTGCGAGTGTCATTCTATGTTCGCGTTCAAATTTATATCCAAAGCTACCTAGATAGTGTTGTTGTAAACCTGTCTATTCCTACAACTTAAGACATGTTAAATGTTCAAAGGTTGACTTTTGACAGAAGTCGATAAGAAAAAAATAATACTCACAATGAGGGCCTATATAATCATAAAATGAACTAGAAAAAAGAGAAATATCGGGAATTTTATTTTATTTTCGTAGTTGCAACTTGTGGGAAGGGCTGGGTGTTGACGGGATTTCTCCCACAGCACATTTTTTAAATAAATCTATATTTTGGAAAAATACTTTTGAATCTAAATTGGCATTTTCATTAAAATGTTTTTGTTTTTGTTTTTCATTAAAATGTTTTGTTATTTCATTAAAGTATAGTATAAGTCACCCTTATACCGGTTGTTGTTTAACTTAAACGAAAGTGCGTGTATCAATTTAAAATTTAAAGACTCCAGAACAAGGATTTGAAGTCGGGGTTTAAAATAAATCCTTTCACATTATATACCATTGATTGACCTTTTACTTAATGGAGGTATCTAGAATTAAAGTAACCTTACGAATGAAGACAAATAAATTCTCATTTATTTGCTGATTTAGAGTGTCATAAAAATAAAGTATTTTTTCATTCAAAGTCACATCAATTATTTATTATTATATATAACTTGTGCGGCACAAGTTGAATTTTTTAAAAATTTATTTCGTTTTCTTTTACTGTGGAAACACAGATTATATTTTTATTTTTTATGTTTATTCTTTAAATTTATGTTGGAAAACAATAAAGAAAACCAAAATAAAGATAACAAGAGGACTTCAAATCGGCAAGTAAAATTAAAACGTATTTTGTCTACCTAGACCCTAAAAAAAAATAAAACACAAAAATTAAAATAATGCTAGTTCTATATTTTGACGACTTTCCGCAACTTAGTCAATAATAATATTTTTATTCATATAATTTCAATCTTATAAGTAACATAACATATTTTTCATACGAATTTACAAACACAACTTTTTTTATTTTTTTTTTTACAATAATTACATTTATTCTTTCATATTTATATATATGTATAATATTAAAATACGAGAGATTCGCAAACAAATAATATTAAAACCAAACAGAACAAATAGTTTTGTAAAGTTCATAAATTATTATATAAATATTTTAACAAAATATCCTTAAATACCTCAGACTATGTTTACACTTAACATTATTATTAGTTTTTTAAAAATTTATTTCGTCTTTGTTTGAGTGTTAATTTATGACTCGTGTTTACTGTTTACACATTAATATGTACATTTAAAATATGAAAAATCAACTCTAAAACTATTGTTTTGCCAATATCATTGGCCTGCTTATGCAATGTTTGAATTAATTCATTGTCGAGAGCATTCATATACAGTGGAGGTAACTTTTCATTTTGACTACCAGCTTCATAGCAAACCTAGAAAGAGAATTAATTTAGAACTATATATATTTACGTATAACTAAAATCATCTTTATTAAGACTCTGGTGTCTCCCTATGAACTAAGTGCACGAAATACCACTAATTTTGGTTTCGGTGTTTTTTGGAACACTGAAATTATTAGAGCATGAAAATGAGTGTACACAATTAAAATTTCCCGTTGAAAATAACTCAATGCGGACTTTTATTTGTTAAATTATAACAACAAACCAAAACCAAGTCTTTCGGGAATTTTTCTAAGATTAAATTCTTATTATTATTATTATTCACTAGGGGCAAAATAGATATTTAAGACACATTACAATAACCTTAATAAGTTATTGACTAAGGCTCGTATTCACCAAGCGCTCCTAAACGGCTCTTAACTTTACGAGGCCCTTAACTTGAAATTTCTGTGGGGTATTCACCAACCACTCGCATGTGTTTTTCGAAGTTCGAAAATGAGAGCCACTCTCTCTTGTTCAGGCATACCCAAACTGTGAAATCATACTGTTTTCGAACTTGAATGACAGCTGGCAGTGAGAATCCTTGGTCAATTTCGTATTTTGCTTGGGGAGCGTTGCTGGTGACGATAACTGGTTTTGGTTTTGCACTCATCGTCGTTTGTTTAGTTTTTGAATTTTCGAACAAAGTTTCGAAGAGAGAGCTCGTAAGTTTAGGAGTGGTCGGGACCACTCCTAACTTTTAAGAGCGCTCGTAGATCTTCACTAATATTGCTTGGTGAATAGGTTTATGAGCTTCTTAAGTTATGAGCGCTCGGTGAATACCAGCCTAAGTGTAAGAAATTCATAAATAAAACTAACTAAAAGTAACTACTACCTTTGTATATAAAACTTATAGTACTCTCATGAAGACGATAGATTGGGGCGACATCTTAAACAAAGCGATAGTACTGCAAAATTTAATAATAAAATATTCTCTTTTTTACTACTTGTTTTCTATCTTATCCTACTCTCTACTGTAAAATCGTGCGCTAATTTCAGCGTTGGTACCACAGAATCACGCTCCATGATAATACTATGGGTTATATATACAAAGCTACTACTAATAGATACACTTTTGATCATAACATACATTGTCATTGTTTAATGTTACTCTCAATCCGATTTTAACATTTCCGTTTGCTACAAGTAGATCTAAAAACGGCAAAAGTGCTAGCGATGTATGTCTGGCAATTTGTTCAGATACTTTAGATATATCAACTTTTGTCTTACATGTTCTGTTATCTCCGCTTATCTAAAAAAAAAATAATATTATTTTTTTACGAAAAACAACACAAAAATCTCACCTCAATTATAAATACTTCAGTCCATTTTAGAATGTGATTATTGTTTGATATAGTAATACCAGAATGTACTCTTATACTAGGTATTCCATCCATTTTTTTTGAATCAATTGGAGATCTTACCCTGTTTTAAAATTTTGACTTCGATATTAGTTTAAAACGACCAGGGCCCTTCCACAAAACAATTAATCTTGTAGAACAGGTGTTCTTTAAGAAGTCAATTAGATTTGTTATAAACTACCTGTTATACAAGCCTTGTTGTTTTAAGGTCATTTCCTAGAAGTAATTCCACTTGAAAACTTATGGTAAAGGAAGTTTTATTTTGAATATATTCAATTGACCCTTTACTGAACAGAAAATGTATTATGTCCCAAAACATTCATTTAATTTTTTCTAGTAAAATTTGATGGGTGTTAAAAAGCGTCAGTTGAACATACTCCCAAGAAAAGTTTTTTCACCAGAACTAACGAAACCAACTCTAGCTAATTTTCAAAAGGGGATATGCATCAGTTGTGTTCTCAATGCTCTTATTCAAATAAAGCTACTTAGGAACTTTTGTTAAGAAATTAGTAAAATGTTTGTTGAAACGTTTGCTATTGTTGTTATCAATTAGAAGAAAAATCGACATGGTATTGCTAGTGTCATTCTATGTTCGCTGCGATAAATGACGATCGCTTCAAAAGCGTTCAAATTTATATCCAAAGTTATCTGGATAGTGTTGTGTTGTTGTAAACCTGTCGACATGTAAAATGTTCAAAGGTTGACTTTTGACAGAAATCGTTAAGAAAAAAATAACACTCACAATGAGAAATATCAGGAATTTTATTCAATCGGTTTTCGTTGTTGCAACTTGAGGGAAGGGGTGGGTGTTGACGGGATTTCTCCCAAAACACATTCTTTACATAAATCTATATTTTGGAAAAATCCTTTTGACTCTAAGTTGGCATTTTCACAAAATTGTTTTTGTTATTTCCTGAGAGAAATCACTGAAATATATCCCCTTTCAATACCCCGACTTCACAGTATAAGTCACCATTATATCGGTTGTTGTTTAACTTAAACGAAACGCCTCGGGGCCTTAACATATTTATATTCAATGGAATTTTAGGAAGTGCATAGAACTGCGTGTATCAATTTAAAATTTAAAGACTCGAAAACAAGAGAGGATTTGAAGTCGGGGTTTAAAATAAATGCTTTCACATTATATACCCTATATTAATTTCCAAATCATTATCCACCCATTGTATATGAACAACTTCACTTTGTTGTTCATCGGCATCAATTGGTCCACAAGCTATGTTAATGTCTTTCATATTTATAAGCGAATGTCGTATTTCAGCCATTTTAGACGGTAAAATTTGCACCATTAAACCATCTTCTATGATGCTGCATTTGCCAGAGAGTCCACTATTTGATTTCAATGCTTCGTTAAATACAAAAAAACTTGCACCAGTAACTAGAATAATATATATATGTGATGTAATTCGAACTAATAGTATTAAAGCTTTTGGAATAAATGAATACCTTTTCTAGGTTGGCCCTGAATGTTAATAGCTTGAGTTGAGTAAGCATGCGAATCACCATTCTTTAATATAATATTTTGTATGCAAACCAAATGACCATCGGCTTTTTTTGAAAAATTAGCTCCCATTGCTAAAATATGATCACTCGAATTATTGATCGCTTTAATAACCTCATCTAATCGATTGCGTGGTATGAGAATATTTGTTCGTCTATCTTCCATATGAATATACATTCCTTTTATTGTCGGAATGGTATATGTGTAGTTTCGGAAATCCTTATTTAAGAATAAAAAGAACTTTTAATAAATTTAACTATAAAAACTAGTAAACTTACTGCTAATAAATTTATTATTGTCTGTGAAATTTCTACATATACAGGCTCACGTTCTCTAACTGATATGTGTGGAGATGGATAATAACGATAATGCGCACCAAGACGTAACATCAATCTCAACGGAAATACCTTTGCCCATGGTACTTCCCATCGATGAATTAGCACTCCAATTAGAAATGGCGGTGTTGGAACATGCACATCGAGTAAGCATTGAAAAGTAGAACGAATAAATAGAAAACCGCCATGTTCTCTTGAGCCAAGAAAATGTAAATTTTTTGGCATCGAGAAGCCAAGTTCAGTGATCGGACGGCCATGACTTGCTTCAGAGTAAATTTCATCTAAATGAACAAATATATCTTTAGGGATTTTATTCGAATTATCAAGTTCAAGTAGAATTATTATTTCATCGTTGCCAACATTATTTAGACCACAAGTTGTAAAGTTGATTACTGTTTTGTTGATGCAACATTTTACTGAAATTTAATGGATTTAAAAAAAAAAATATGAAAAAAATACAACACACAACTTACAATGAGAAATTTTAACGAAAACAAAAAAGTTGTTTTGTATGACAAACTTCAAACTTTCGGACTGTAATTTTTTGATAAGATCACTGTTATTTGTAACTTCTTGGTATAGTATTTCCGACTTTTTTGAAACGACTATGGGGGGCAAAGTGTTTTCACCTGTTGGTGGTATGTAGCAACCATTTCCATCGTCCATTAAAACAATAGATTTGCTATTGTTTCTTGTGATGACTTTAAAGAGAGAGAGAGAGAGTAAAAAGATAGAAAAAAGAATATGACAATAAAGATGCCGCGAAACAGCGTTCGCGTCGATCGCAAGTCTCTTGTTGATGAAGACACTATGAACAACAGTTTGTAGAATTTCTAACTACAACAACTCCTCTTATACAGTAGATATTACGATGAAAACTGACAAGGAAGATAATCCCTCAATAAGTAAACGGAAAAAATTGCTAACGGTGGTATAAAATGTGAAACCTTCACAGGAAAGAGTTCAGTTTATTAAGCACACTCTTCGAACAGTGCCTTCTAAATCGTTTTTAATGTTAGAAGGACTAACATTTTTCAGCGGATGTATACACAATGAAGGAATTCAGGTGTTAATCCCACGATTTTTTAGTTTAACCCTAGATAAAAACAATGAGGACATACATTTTGACGAACAGGCGGTCCTGTATTAGAGATGAAATCGAAGAACTTAACTGCCAGTGTACATAGTTATAATGTGTGCTCGTTGTAAAGAAAACTTATATGGAATGTGGCAAACAGTTCTTTTTAACATTCACATGGTCGCCTTTACTAAAAATATTTGGATTACTTTTAGCTGTGAGATTCTGCCGACCACTCCGTGAACTTGTACCCTACGAGGAGAAAAAAATATTTCAAGCGCAAGAAAAAAACCTTGAATTGTATGTTAAAATAGATGAAAATACTAAAAAAATATGTATATAATTAAATATAGAAATCAATTTAATCTAAATATAAATAGATTTAACCCAAACACAGATAGATCTCCAGACGCAAATCGATTCGAACTATTAGCAAAACCTTTTAAATTATTATTATTATATTGAAGCTATGTATTAGTAATATACATGGTGTGCCACAATCACCACCCCAAATGAAAACCATGGATTCCTGAGGTCATTTTAAGTCGAAAAACTTAAGAGGTAATTTTCTCGTTTTCGTCCCGTTTTCGAGTTATAACGGTTTTTATGATTTTTCCCTTAACTGGCTTTATCTTTGCCAAACTACGTCCGATTCGGAAGATTTTTCACTTATTATTAAAGTCCAGTTCATTTTCTTAAAAAATAATAATTTTTTTTCCTTAAAAAGAATACTAAATGTAATTAACAAAAAATAAACAAACTGAGTGAATAAAAAAAAAATAATTTATAAATACAAAATTAATTCAAATGAATTGAAACTTTTTCTGAGCTATTGTGGTTAAGAAAAGGACAAATAGATAAAGTTAATTAGTAAGACCGTTAACTAATGTAAACAGTAAAGATTTGCATTATGATTTGATGGTTGTAAATGTCTTTCTCACGTGTCCGCGTCGTGTTCTTTCACTTGATACTCCTTTTGGATTTGTTATACAAGCTGTAGTTTTTTTTCAATAATTTGAGAACAATGGATCACACTAATCAAGAATATCTGGAAATGTTATTAATATACGCTAAAATGGGACGATTAACTTTATCTATTTGTCCTTTTCTTAATCACAATAGCTCAGAAAAATTTTTAATTCATTTGAATTAATTTTGTATTTAAAAATTATTTTTTTTAAATTCACTCAGTTTGTTTATTTTTTGTTAATTATATTTAATATTCTTTTTAAGGAAAAAAATATTTTTTTTTAAGAAAATGAACTGGGCTTTAATAATAAGTTTCATGTCTATCATTATTTTACCGCTATTTCCACAAACAGTGCTCTAGTGAAATAGCCAAATGCATTCCTCCCCTTAAACAATTCAACCGTAAGGCTAGGCGCGCACATTCAATTTTTAGTTTCGCAACTGTTTAGTTGCTAAAATGAAACATATGGGCTTATATGGGACACCGCGCACTTAGAGCAACTCGATTCTCGAAACTAAAAAGTTTGTGTTTTGACACAAACTAAACGATTGCCTCGCAACAGTTGAGCTGTTTTTTATAAGTGCAAGAGAGAAAAGAGTGAGAGCGTGAGTAAAGAGTTGCCAGTGCGCGGTTCTTTTTCAACTGGTGATTAAACTATTTGATTTCGATCACAGTTGCCAGTGCGCGACTAGCCTAATACCCGAACTTCTAGGAATGCCCATCAGTTTACCCTTGAGGCCAACTTCGGACGTACTGTCAAATACAGAGATTCTTTTTTTAGTCGCACTACAAAAATGTGGAATGCTTTACCTGGTTCAGTATTTCCCAGTCAGTTCAATGTGCAGACATTCAAAACCAATGTGCATCGGTATCTCCTTTCTTATCCTCTCCTAATTTTCTAAGGGCAGTCATAACCCCTTGAGTGCGCGTATAATATAAAAAAAATACCCATTAACGTGTTTTTTTTTTAATGAAATGATATCAAACTGAAAAAACTACTTAAAACACGAAAAAATTGGGTTCGATTCAAAATTGCGGAGAAACGGTTGTCCGCAGAAAAAAAATTATTGGACAAACTAAAACTGTAATGAATTCTTGATTGATTATAAAAAAAATCTTCCGAATCGGACGTAGTTTGGCAAAGATAAAGCCAGTTAAGGGAAAAACCATAAAAACCGTTATAGCTCGAAAACTTGACGAAAACGAGAAAATTACCTCTTAAGTTTTTCGACTTAAAATGACCTCAGAAATCCATGGTTTTCATTTTCGGTGACTGTGGGGCACCCTGTATATTTATTTAACTAAATAATGAATCAATTTACCTTCAAGACAAATAGATTTAA
The DNA here is from genome assembly GCA_911387755.1 of Chrysotoxum bicinctum. Lineage (NCBI taxonomy): Eukaryota > Metazoa > Arthropoda > Insecta > Diptera > Syrphidae > Chrysotoxum > Chrysotoxum bicinctum. Next base: position 6,358,731 of record OU426991.1, read on the forward strand.
GCCAAACAGAAATCGATTTACGTTCAGGTTAAATCTTTGGGCTTAGGTTAAATCTCTAAAGTTAAAAAAGTTTGCGAATAGTATATATAGAGGGCTCACATCTGTACCGAACCAAGTCATAAAAAAATCCAAAACTAACGCCAAAATTTCCGCAAAATTAACCTTTATTTAGAGCTGTTATGAACTACATAGTTCATTTAGAGCTTCATATTTCATTACAGCTCTAAATAGTGGTCAATTTTGCGGAAATTTTGGCGTTAGTTTTGGATTTTTTTTTTTATGACTTGGTTCAGTACAGCTGTGAGCCCTCCATATGTATCACACATCTCCATAACTATGCGCATTTTGCTGTTTACTTATTTATTGAATGTCCTATGCAAGTACTCATTAGTTCTGTTCAACCAGCGGCACTGGACTACTCCGGGCAGAAAAATGCAGCTTTTTTGTGTTCATTGAGAAAATTTCTGCACTAACTTACACTGATTAGCGTTCATTGAGCTGAACTAGTGTACACTAGTTCAGAATATTTTGCACTACCTTTTGAGCTAGTGCAGGTTGGTGAAAACTGTCAAAATCAGTTGATGTCATTATTCGATTATATTTTGTTAACGAATAAAGTTGATTTTTTTCCGCGCTTTGTATTTTTGATTAAAGTTTTTAAATAATGTATAGATTAGAGCCAACTTCGAGTGAAGGGCAATCTCTGGTGATTCAGTGTTCTCCAAATAATCCAATAATATCTTAATTAAATCTATGTATGTATCTATGTATGCACGAAGATTTCCGAACGAAAGTGTTTGAAAGTTCGATGAAAAAAGGTGAAGAGGAGGAAAAGATTTTGTGCCTAAAAAGCCAACAACGTCGTCACAGGCACTGGGAATGAATTTCGTCCCTTTGCATTCGACTTCAGCGCAGGCATAAGGCATTTTACTTGCCCCGAATTTAATTTGTTTTCTTTTTTTTAACATCTGACGTATGACGTTTTTGCTTGAGTTTGCTCTGACAGTTTTCATGAACCTGCACTGCACTACACTACTCTACACTGGCCTTTTCCTGGTTGAACACAACTATTATAACCACACTATCAGTTTTCGTTGGTAAATACATATATACATATACATATGTAATTTTTTCTGTACTTTCCTGCGATTAAAATATTAATCTGAAGCAAATGCATCGAATAAAAATAAATTGGTTGAGATTCAAAACGTCATTAATTAAATTTCTTGAAAACTGACTGACATTTTGCCCAACGTCAAAGATATTATTTAACTTTGATAAATATAAAACAATGTCAAACTTACTTTTCTTATTCTCAACATTATTAGGTGCACATTCATGAAAATTTTCAGATGTTAGATTACTTCCTGGCATCGATTTACGTGCATGTTTAGCATCGCTCCATTTACTGTCTAAACTAGCCAAATCACTTCCTGGTCGTATACCATCGCTAAACATCACCGATTTACGTTTACGACTTTTAGCCGTATTACCTTCTTTTTTCAAAACACCTACTGGAACAATTACCGTAGGACACAACGACATTGCATGTGGATTAACTTGACGATGCGGGGGAATTTTCGAACAATATTCCATTGGATTATTGGGATTCGGTGATGACGTTGTTTGTGGCATCTGATGTTGTGTGGATGAGGAGGAATTAATTTGTTGATCATCGATTTGTTGTTTTTGTTGTGTGAGTTTTGTCAAAATGAGAAAACATTGAACACAAACTCGGGATTCTATATTTGAAAGGAACTCTAATTTGAACTTCTGGGAACAACACACTGAACACAAAACCTGACCGCATGCTCGACAATGATGACGTCGCTTGAGTAAAGTGAATTTATGCTGACATTGCATACATGCATTTGCCTCTTGGTCTGGTACCCATATAGGTGGAACTTTTCCAATATTATTTATGTTGTTGGTGTTATTTATAGCAGGCAGATCATTACTTTCAGATGATGCTAGTGTTAGTTGTTCTGTTGCTGGTAATGAATCAGAAACTGATGGTGCTTTTTTGATTTCTATATCTGTATTTTCTGCAGCAATCATTGGTTCATCGACATTTTCCGTTTCCAAATCCGAGAACGTCGAAGCGCCACCACCAATACCAAAACAAACTGCTCGATCAGATCTTTCTGGTGGTGTGTGACCAGCACCATCGTTGAAATTTACATCTTCATCATTTTTCATTGCACCTAATTTGTCTTCGGGTGTATCTTCATCAGAAGATGACGTTGTCTGATCATAGATACGTGATCCAGGTGGAGTTTGTCCAGCTGTTGCGTACAAATTGATTTTTCTAACTGGCAAATCAAGCGTGGTAGGTCTTTGTCGCTTTTGTATTTCTTTCTTTTCTCTGCGTTCGCCGTTATCACAAAATTCATTTTCATCCAGATTGGTGACACCCTTTGCTATATCATCCTCGACATCAGGTCGATCTTCGGTAAATTCTAAAGTAGATGCTTGTGAAAAACTATCGATATTCATCATCCCATCGACATCGACAGAACATTTCTGACCAAGAAGCGATATATTACTATTTGATGAAATGCAGCTAGTGATTAATTTATTTTCCTGATGATTTGTTTGAGTGTTTTTTTTTGTTATTGTATTTATTATTTCGCCACTATCACTGATGGCGGCGACGTATGCATTATCTTTTTCAAGTGGTATCAATTGATGTGAATGCGGTTCTGTATCAATTTCCTGTAGAATACTATCAAGTTCTGTATCAGAAATCTCATCCATTGTCGAACTAAATGTGACCATAACATTTGGCTGTGTCTCTGGTACTACGTTCTCTTCTTCTTCTACCGATTCTGAAGTTACTAAATTCGGAGGCTCCGAGGATATTGTTCCTCCCCTGTTGGTCTTTTGTTCAATGAACTCTTTTGGTTTTTTATTGCAATTTAGATAATTCTTAGTTTTTTGAGATAGGGATATAGATGAACTTAAATTGTCTGTTTTCAAAACAAATTTACTACTAACTGAGGCTAAAGGACTTTCCGATAGAGATAAATTACTTTCTAGATGTGTGGTGAGTGAAATCGATGATAAGCCAACAGCTAAATCATCGAAATCAGAATGTTGTTGTTGTCTTAGTCTATTATTGTCGCTGTTGTTGGAACAACCATTTTCATTTTGGTGAATCGGATTCAAGTCGTCACTTGTTGTATTATCGTCTTCATTTAGTTTCGAAATTTTACGAATTTCTTTTATTTCTAAACTGCGAACAGCTAGTTCTTCTTTAGCATTAAGTGATGATTCTGTTTCAGATTCTGTTGATATTAAAGCGGGTGACGGTCCAGATGAAAACGTCGACGATGATGATGTTGTTATAGAATTTGATGACAACCCATATTCATCTGTTCCGACAAATTTATTGATTTCATCACCCACATTTTCATTTTCATCTTCATCAAAATGTTTGTCTTCGTCATTATTATCATCATCGCCATCATTTCGTATGAGAAGTGTATGATCATCAGAATTTAAGTTTTTATTGCTCGTAAACAAATCCAAGCTTTCAACTTTTTTTCGATAGTCATCTAAACTGCTAAAGACCTGCGAAACACCAACAAATTTATTCACACGTTCTCCTCCTGTTATTGTAGTATTAAGCGCTGCTGAGGTACCATAGTTAATACTTTGTTGAGAGTCATTAAGAAGCGACGGCGACGAATTTTTCGATTGTGAAGAAACTACATCTGATGTTAAGGCTTGTTGTTTTTTAACTATGGGAATTTTTTCTTTACGATGTTCCTCTTCGTTAAGTTCCAAATTATCCAAGACCTTATCTATATCAACGAGATCCATTGTTGATTTAATTTTAGTTTTTTTTATCCAAATGCTGTAAATAAGGATTAATTGATTTTTTCAGTTATGCATTTGATATCAATCAATGGAAGATTTAAAAAAAAATAAAGACAATTTTGTACTTGAAAGTTTTTGAGCTTACTTTTTCTCTAAGAAATAAGATAGTACGAAGTTCGAATACAATAAACCAATTTAACGTAAAATAAATAATCCCATGGAGATAAAAATGTAAAAACAAGTTAACAAGTTTGCCAAAAATAATAGAAAAAAAAGTTATTAATGATACCTGTCATACACCGTTTTTTTTTTTTATTATTATTATTTTCTCATTAAGGGCTCTTACGATTTTACCAAAATTTTTATACATGAGACCCCTTAAATTTAAATTAGTACTTTATATACATTCGAAAAATATTTTTTACGTTTTTTGAAAAAAAAAAATCCAATTTTTTTTTTTTTGAAAAATCAATATCTCCAAAACATCTGAACGATTATTTTTTGAAATTATTTCCTTAAATCTTTATTACGAAAAACTTATAATTGACATCTCAAATTTTTGACTTGAAAATTTTTATATAAAAAATTAAAACAAAAACTATAAACACAATTTTTGTTGTTTTTATATTTTTTGTTTCCCCTCTTCTTATAAAAAATTAATTTAATAATAAAACGATTTTTGAGTTTTGTTTGCATAAATTCATACTTTTCTAGAGATCAGAATTGTATGCATTTGAAAATTTTTATCTCGTTAAATACATGTTTTATATTTATTTATACATAATTTTTAAATTCCAAACTACTTTTACATAAGAGCAATACGTGCGATCCTGTCGTGCATTTTATTTTAATGCTTCAATACGTTGGTGATCATTCAATTTTAATTTTAAAATCGCAAATTTGTACGCCCTTTATTTATTTTATATATTTTATTAACAGCATAATCTTTACATTTTGGTTTTAACCGCACAATTTACACAGAGTTAGGTTGTGCGTACAGTGGTGCGACAAAGCGATGTGATGCGATACGAGAAGCGGTGCGACAAGCGATTCAAGATGCGAGAATTAGATGCAACATACTGCGCACAGTAAAAGCGGTTTTGTGCGGTTGTGTTGTTAATTCCTTGACAATTATTGCCACTAAAATTATTAAAAAGTTGCACCACACAACACAAGCAGTGAAATAACAAAATTTTACTCGTTTGATTTTTTTTTGAAACCTCAAAACAAACAATAAGAGCCTTCTCGCACAAACTCGCTTGAAAAAGGGGTCAGAACAGTTCGTGTGCGAGATACATGAGATAGGCATGCGAGAAACTCGCAACACTCGCATCAAATATCGCTTCACTGTGCGCACGTATATAAGAATCAATGTAAATATTTTTCTCGCACGTACGCGCAACATTATGATAATAATATCTTGCTACTGAAAAATGATTTAATGTGTGAAAAACGATAAGTATGTTGAAGAGAATTTGTATGTTATATTGACATAAAATAAATAGATGAATCCCTACTAATATTATAAATGTAAATGTAAGTTTGTTTGTTACGCTTTCACACAAAAACTACTAAACCGATCATCATGAAACTTTGTACACATATTCTTGGAGGTATTAGAAGTAACATAGGCTACTTTTTATTTAAAAAAAAATTACAGACGGTCATGTCAATATCCATTCCGATTGACTATAGTTTCAACTGTTTGAAATTTTTCTATATTTATTGTTTTTTTTCTTCTGTCATTATTACATGAAGTATAAAACTATTTGAATATTTGAGGTTAGGTGTCATTTTTGTGATTTCAATTCGTTCTCTGTTCTTCTTTAAAAATACCTCTAAAGCGGAAATCTGGTCTTTCCAAAAATTCGTCGCGGGCCCGTGCAGCAAAAGTTGCACGAAATCAAGAATCTTATGTTCACGCAGAGCTGAGAAGACAACAGCAAGCACAACGGCAAAGGGTTTTGAGAGCAGCTGAAACGCCTCTTCAGACAAGCTGCGCTGCAGGCAGCTAGAAGAGCGATAGAAACGCCAGAACAATCACAAGCGAGAAGAACTTATAATGCAGAAATGCAGACCACGCGCCGTCGAAATTTCATGCGTAGGGATTGGTCTGTATTTAATGGTAGAGAATTTTGTAATTTAGTGGAAAATGATGTGGATCTCATTGCTCATGTTTTTCCGGAATTGCAACAAAATTTGAGTTGTGATGAGTGGTTGAGTGCAAGAACAATATTAGCACCAAAAAATGAAGTAGTTTATAAGATCAACACCGACATTTTAAAAGAGGTACAAGGAGAAATGAAGGAATATTTGTCAATGGATACAATTATGGATACGCAACTAAGTACTTCATATTCTGTGGAGTTTTTAAATTCACTTGAACTGTCGGGTGTACCGTCACATAAACTTTAATTGAAACTAAATGTACCAGTAATGCTTATGAGTAATCTAAATGCCCCTCTGCTATGTAATGGAACAAGGCTTCGGATAACGAAATTGGGGCAGAATATACTAGGTCCTACTATTTTAACAGGTGTCGGCAAGGGAAAAAGTGTTACACTACCTCGGATTCCAATTATTCCCACTTACCTTCCATTCCAATTCAAAAGGGTTCAGTTTCCTGTTAAGCTTAGCTTTGCTGTTACTATAAACAAAGCACAAGGGAAGACATTACAGGTAGAGGGAGTGCATTTAGAAAAGCCATGCTTCTCTCATGGCCAACTAAGTATATGTAGCCTGTTCGCGAGTGTCTAACGCCCGGAATTTACACATATTTGCACCAGACGGAAAAACTTATACAGTAGACTCTCGTTAACTTGAACATACGATAACTTGAACATTCCAATAACTTGAACAAATATTTTTTCCCCTTACGCATTCTATACCTTGAACGGACTATTTTTAAGACTCAATACCTTGAATTTTTCCCCTAAGTACTCTATAAGTTGAACAAGTAAAATTTATGCGAACTCTGTAACTTGAACAAAGTTTAATATTGAATTTCTTAAATTTTTGAATTTATGCAAGGTACCTGGGATGGTGGTACAGAATGCAAACGGTTTTTGTAAAGGGGAATCCCAGGAAATTCCCTTAGTATTTCCGTATAAGGTTTTATTCTTCATAATCGGTGAATTTCTGAATTTCATTTGAACACGTGCATATTTAGAAATCTAATTTAGAAATCGAAAAACGTTTCAATTAAGATTTTTTATTAATAACATCATTATTTATGTTTTAAAATCATTAAAATGGATCTTTATTAAATAAAAACAACAATTTTTTAACTTGATCCAGTAACTTGCACAATCCTATAGCTTGAACACTCCTGGTTTCGTCCGTGTTCAAGTTAACGAGCGCCCACTGTAATATATTCTACAAAAATATCCCAGATTAATACGCTGCATTTTATCTTTTTAAATTGTTAGACTTCGAAATTATTTATTTTTGTTACATTGAAATATATTTTAACATTGTTGTTGCAATTCAATAAATCATATTTTAAGTTTTTTAAACTTCATTGCATGTAGTAATTTTTAAAAACTGATAATCCCATCTAAGCAATAAAATATACGTATCATTTTGATTCATTTCTATTTTGATGATGTCTGATACTTATTCAATGACTTAAATGCGGGCGAAGTCGCGGGTAAAAGCTAGTAAATAAATAAATAGGTAATGCAAACAGAAAATAAATAGATAAATAAATAAACAGTCAACGGCCTTGGCTTTGATGAAAGTATCGCTTCCCATCGATCAGCGAAATCAAGCATCATTGCGCGCGGTTAGTACTTGGATGGCGGACCGTTCAACTACCAACCGTGTGCTGTTGACATGTGTTTCTTCTGTTGTTCTTTCTATCTGTGTGTCTCTCTCTGTTGTATTGTCTAAAGCCGATGGCCTCAGTTGCCAGTGCTTTTCTGTGTCTCTACTTCGTAGATTTATCTACGGAGTAGTGTAAAATGTAATGTAATGTATTTCCACTTCGCACACATAGTTCTTCATGAATCCCCAAGCATAAAAATCTAATGGAGTTAAATCTGGCGATCTAGGCGGCCATTCTATTGGACCTCATCTTCCAATCCAACGGTCACTAAAATGTTCATCAAGCCAGGAAATAGAATCTTTGGAACAACTGAAACAACGGATTGAAGTGGCTGGAGTCAAATTACAGGAAAATTTATCAAGTATAAATTTATGTGCAGCAATAAGAAGGCGCTATAATCTTTGCCTTCTACAAAATGGGGATCATATCGAAAATTTTTTGTAATAAGCTTTAGTTAAAAATTTAAATAAACAGTAATTATGTATTTTATCTAAATATGCATGTATTTCTTATTTTAATTGATTTCAAGATTCAGGAACATTTTTGTTCTTATTTCGCAATTGCATTTTTCTGTCACTAGTTAGGGCGTGTAACGTTGCATTATTTAAAAAAACATTCGCAGGTCAATATTAATCCAATGCTCTCACGCAGGTGTTCTCAATGAAAAAATGTGTTAATCCAGTACTTTGTCACTTTATTGTATGCTTATAAGACTGATAATAAAAAAATTGTACAAAAAAAGTTAATCCTTTCTTTCGTAAATGCACCTAAGAATCCAAAAACGTAAAAACTAAAATAAAAGGCTTTTCTTAGAACAAAAGTAGTTTTTGTTATTTTTGATTTTCTCAAAAACTACAAAACATTTTGACATCCGGTTTTTTGTGTTTGATCAAAAATTAATAAGAGCATTGAATATTGAATAAAACAATAATACTTAATTACGTAAAATTTTGAAAAAAAATTGTTTAAAAACAAAATTTTCATTTTTTTTTTTTCAAAATTTTGATTTTGAAAATAAATTTTTCAAAAACTATTCACTCGAACAACTTTATTTAAAAACAAAATTAAAGAATGTATTTCTGGCTTTTCATTACTCTGTAGGTATCACCGTTATTTTTTAATATTTTTTTTTTTCTGTTTTAAGTGATTTTTTTCTTAAATTGCCCCTCCCGCCTAAACGGGGGGAAATAGACCCCCCCTACCAACCAACCTACACGCCCTAGCTTTTTGTCACACCTTATGCAAATCACCCTGTATAATAGCATTCTGGATCAAAGTATAATACCACAAACGTGGAAAGTCGCCAGTGTTATACCAATCCCCAAATCCACAAAAAAATTGACAGATCCTTTAGGGTACAGACCAATTTCGTTGCTGCCATGCTCTAGCAAACTGCTAGAAAAAATTATATCCAATCGACTACTTTGGTACATAGAAAAAAATGACTACATTAGTGACAACCAAGTTGCCTTTAAACATGGCCGTAGTACTATCGACTCTCTACTACACGTAGACGAATATATTAACTCAGCGCTCTAATGCAAAAATCATGTTTCAGTCTTATCACTCGATTTTCTCAAGGCATTTGATAGAATAGGCATACATATAATACTTAATAAGCTAACTCGGTGGAAAATTGGACCTAAAATGTTCTCTTTTATAAAATCATTTTTGTCAAACAGTAAATTTAGAATCAAATCGAACAATTTCTTCTCAACCATATATAAATTAGAAAACGGGGTACCCCAAGGCTCATCCCTCTCAGTGAACTTGTTCATCATAGCATATAACGATATTAATATAAATTAGAAAACGGGGTACCCCAAGGCTCATGCCTCTCAGTGAACTTGTTCATCATAGCATATAACGATATTAGCGAGATTATATTAAAATATAAAAACTTAAATCACGTCCTTTACGAGGACGACTTAAACGATAAAAGACGTACTAAAGAAATTTTTGAAAACGTGCTTACAGATTTAAAAGAATGGTGCTCCCACTCAGGGTCCATCATCTCACCTGATAAAAGTAAACATTTACATATTTGTAAAAAAAAAAAACTGTAATACATTCAACATCAATATATCTACTTATCAAATACCAAATGTTAACATCTTAAATATTTTAGGTATTACTTTTGATACAAATCTTAGTTTTAAGGATCATGTTTCACTTCTAAAAAAAAAGTTAGCTACCAGGCTAAATATAATTAAGTTTTTATCCTCAAAAAATAGCTTAGTACACCCCAACACTCTTATTCGCATTACTAGAAGTATTATTCTATCAAAGATTGATTATGGATTGGTTATCTACGGAAAATGTTCAAAAACGACACTTCAAATTATCAAACCCTCCTGTCACTCCGCAGTCAGAAGCAGTTTAAAAGCCTTTGCCACTACACCAATAAAAAATATGCTCACGGAAGCTGGTTTTACGTCCATTGAACACCGCAGAGACCTCCTAACAGCTCGCCTCGCTCCAAAAATCTGCCAGTCTTACAAGTCTCCAATAATTGAAGATGGCAAAATACCCATCCACGATGTATATTGCACTAAACTCCTCTGCAAACACTGGCATCGCTCCAACAATCAACAAACTGACGCTCGGTAACACCCCTCCATGGGAAATACCAACGAACTCTTTGAACACCAACCTATCAACTTTAAAAAAGGATTCTACAAATAAAGAAATCTATTCGCAACAATTCCACGGTATCATAGATAAATACAGAAGCAATTTATGGCATATTCTGTATACAGACGGATCTAAATCTGACAATGGTACAGGACTTGCAGTTGTTTCCGAAACTTTTGGCGTTCTTTACACAACGAGACTTCCCAATTACTTCTCAATATACTCCACAGAAGCGCACGCAATCCTTAAAGCTACAGAAATAGCGAACACGATCGCTAAAAACGTCGTTATTTGCTCCGACAGCCTTTCGACTATAAATGCAATAGGGAATGCCAAAAACCGCTCACCAATAATCACCAAAATCCGAGACAACATATTCAAAAGCAAAAATAAGCTTATGATTCTCTGGATCCCAGGACACTCAGGTATCAAAGGGAACCAGCGGCGACGCGTGCCTAAAAACTGTAGTCGTTCAGTTTCAAAATTCTTATTTGCAAGTCTTTTTTTATATAAGGGTACATTATAATGTTTTTATTTTTATGTTAATAATAAATAGGTATGTGTTGATTAAGTACCAGCTAGCCGTTTTCCTCATTTCCTTCATTCCACAGAAAAAAAAGCTTTCCTCGTTCAAAACTGTATTGAACGAAATCGTCCCTATGAACGACCGACGCGCGTCTCATTTCTCATATTCGAAAAAATAAAATATTGGAATATGTACCTAAATAAATAAATAAACTTACCTACGCCCTAGCTACCCGTTTTCCTCATTTCCATCGTTCTATATGTGACGTTAACAATCAAACAGAGGCTAAAAAAAATGAACATGAAACCGAGCAAAAGGGCGGAAACCTACGAGTATAATTCCTAAAATATTTAAGATAATTCAATGCAGTAAATTTTGTAAAATTTGTAGAAGTCTTTTTTATTAGATTGACCAAAAAAAATACTAAAGGGACCTTTTATTTTCGTCCTTTAGTGAAATGTTTTTTTTTTAGGCAGTTTTGTTTGTTAGAAATATATTAAGCGCGTTTTGAAAAAAAGTTTCCTAAATTTTGATTCTCAAATGCCTGTAAAATTAAAAAAAGAAGAGAAAATTTAAGTAAGGAAAAGTTCTTTTTATTGGAATTCATTAAAACTTATTTAACAATGATAACAAAGAATACGATAGGTAAACTAAAGATCCTTTTATAAGGATAAACAATTTTAGCGCCCTTTTGAAAAACAATCCTATCTATTTGATTTCATTTAGAGAAAAATAGAGCTGTTTTGAAATTTACAAGCATTGTATGAAAAATAGCACGCATTTGATTGTTAAAAAATAACAAATAGCCTCGTTTTTATCCTTAACTCAACATTAAAATAGTAATAACTTCTAAACCAGCCCGTTTTTAAATGCAATTTTTCCACCATTATAATATAGCTCTCTTTGATACGCAAATTTTGGTATACCACACTCCATATTTTGAAAAAAGTGCCTTTAGCACCGTTTTGATTGTTAACGTCACATACATATGTATGTTATATTAAAAAAAAAAGCTCTACTCGTTCAAAACAGATTTGCACGAAATGCTACCTACAACGAGCGAATTGTTTTTTTTTTTTTCTTGTATGCTTTCTATGGGTTCATTTCGTTGCCAAATCGTATGAACGACTTGGGTAGATACACATCGGTTGAGTGAAAACAAAACAGTAGCAGGTAGCTAGTTCGTTTTGTTTTATTTGGGTAGTTCACAGAAGGAATGCACGAGTTGGAAAATGGAAAATATGTACGTATAAATTAGATATAAGATACATATAACTATAAGGAATGAACGAACAGTATGAGTATGAGGTGTAGGTTAATTAGATAGAAATTAAAATAATGTCGCCTGTAAGCTAGTCGTTCATGCACGACTTGAACAATATGACGCCTCGCCACTGAAGGGAACGATCTGGCAGACAGTACGGCGAAGAACGCTTCTGAAGAAACAATAGTTAATACTCTTCCACCTTCTAAAGGAGACTTCCTGAAAGTAATCAATTCTTACTGGGAACATAAAAGAGTAGAAGAATGGAAAACATACACCCACCACTATTCAACTATTAACCCTAGAGGAGATCCTAATATTTATCCCACATAAACGAATACTAAAATGATCAAATGCTTTGCACGACTTCGACTCGGACACACTCAGTTAACGCATGGTCATCTTCTTAAAAAGGACAACCCTCCCATCTGCCACATCTGCCAATCCAGCCATATATTATCACATAAGCATCTTATCTCCAATTGCTCTAAAGTAAATGATCTTTGTAAAACACTTTTTAACAAAACTATAATTGACCTCAAGGTAGCGGAGCACGAATTTGAAGTGGTGCAATCCTTTAAATACCTTGGGTCAATAGTAGCAGCCGATAACAACATAGAAGAAGAAATACGCGGGCGGCTTCTCAAATCCAACAGAGCCTACTATAGTCTGTCAAAGCTCTTCAAATCCAGAAATCTCACCATAACTTCAAAACTGCTGCTGTACAGGACCATGGTCCTGCCAGTACTCACATATGGATCCGAGACTTGGGTGCTTAGCAAAAGGCACTCCGACCTCTTAGCTGCGTTCGAGAGAAAAGTCTTAAGGAGAATTGTTGGCCCCATATGTGAGGAAGGACGATTCCGGAGACGGTACAATCATGAATTGTACGCAATCTACCTAGAAGCAGATATCGTGACAAAAATTAAGCTCGGTAGACTCCGGTGGGCAGGGCACCTAGCTCGCATGAGCGAAGAGGAACCTGCTCGGAAAGTTCTTTGTGGTACATTCTATGGTAGACGACAGCGTGGTAGACCATGCTTGCGCTGGAGAGATGGCGTAGACCAGGACGCCCGAAGCCTTGGGGTGCGCAACTGGATGGCGTCGGCTAGAGACCGGGATAGGTGGAGAGACTTGTTGAAAGAGGCCAGGACCGGAACCCGGTTGTCGAGCCGATGATGATGATGATAATTGACCTCTTATCAACACCCTCTATAGAAAACATAAAACATATTTATAAAATCTTAACAATACTTAAAATTGAAACTCTTATCTAACTTAAGTATGAGTGGGGCTGTCGGAGTTCTGTGTTCTTGCTTTTAGCTAACTCACGGATGTCCGACAGCTTATATTTTACTCATTATATTATATACTTCATATTTTGTAAATACTAGCCGTATGTCCTGGTAGCAAGTGCTTTTAAAATTTTGTATTATAATGTAAATTTATTTATATTGTAATAAATAACAATAATAATAATAAATATTGGCATAGATCATAGAAGCTAAAGGGACATTGGAAGCGCATTAAGACTTATGCTCGCAGTGCTATATCGAACTTTCGAAGACAAGTCAACACAAAAGGTGGCGGTTCACAACGAAAGGAACCAGAGCCGATAAACTATGAGACTCAAGAAATGCTCACAAATAATTTTGAAAACCATGAAGCAGATGAATTCATCTCGAAACAACATTCATCAAAGAAAAAAGCAACACTCAGTGGCCAAGATGTCTTGCAAAAGAGACTTGAACAAATTTATAAGGAAATGGCTTATCAAAAAGTGTTATTTGAGATATTAGTGCAAATCAGCAGAAAGCAAATCGAACTGCTTTATCTACAAACCAAAAAGGAGAAGAACAATTTAAATTAATAAAAACATCAATCGTTTTCTCCACTAATATTGTTTAAATTCTTCTTTTTTTTTTTCAATCTTCCTTGTGACAGTATAAAATAAAATGCACGACTGGATCGGACGAACTTGCTCTTATGTAAAAGTACTTTGGAATTTAAGATACATTTTATAATGATGATGATGATGATGAAACTTTAAAAAATCGTTTTATTATTAAATAAATAAATTTTGTATATAAGAAATTTCTTTAAAATTTTTCAAGAAAAAAATGTGGGATGCGAATCTTAAGTATTTAATAATATTGATTTTAGGAAATAATTTCAAAAAAATAATCGTTCATAGGTTTTGAAGATATTGATTTTTCAAAAAAAAAAAAAAATTAAAAAACCCAACAAATAATTTTTCGAATATTTTTATATACAATATTATTTTAAACTTAGGGGGACTCCTGCTGAAAATTTTTGGTTAAAATCGTTAGAGTCGTTAATGAGAAAGTCGAAAATCAAAAAAACGGTTCTATAACAGGTACCGTTAATAATAATACAGACAGACAGACGGAATTGTCGGACCCACTTTATTCGTCTTCGCTATCATCGTAATGTCAACTTTGATCAAAATCTCGAGTTCGATTTTTTTTTTCCAAATGCAGAACTTGCCCTATAGTACCTACATATGTATATCGCAAGTAAAAAGTAATGGCTGTGTCACTTTTAATGTTGACATATTCGTAACGTTCTATTGTGATTCTATCATTTTAAATTTAACTTAGTTACAGGAAAGCAGCTTTTAAGTATTTAAAAGTGAAATTTATGTTTTATTTCTACGAATTTTTGGTAAAAATCGAATTTAAGCTAGATTCGGATCTATTACTCAGGGCCATTGTATCTCTCGAGCACCGCCGCAATGTTTCATTTCAATCATTATTTTACCGCTATTTTCATTAACAGTGCTCTAGTAAAATAGCCAGTTGCATTCTTCCCCTCAAACAATTTAACCGTAATACCAGTACTTCTAGGAATGCTCATCAGTTTACCCTTGAGCCCAATTTCGAACGTACTGTCAAGTATAGAGAATCTTTTTCTAGCCGCACTACACGAATGTGGAATGCTTTCCCGGCTCATTATTTCCCCCTCATTTCAATGTGCACATTCAAAAGCAATATGCGTCGGTATCTCCTTTCTAATGCTATCCTACTTTCCTAATTGTGCACTGCGTTTAACATTATAAGGGTATTCATAACCCCTTGAGTGCACGTATAATATATAAAAAAAAAGGATCCATTCATTCTGAAATCCAATGGAACGGTGCTAACAACTTCTACTCAAATTTGAAATTTATGTTGCAATATGAAAACATAAATTACCACATTGAAGATCAAGATAAAATATTTTTTATTGCAATGGATAAAGATTTTGACATTTCACAATCAGCTGTTCGATGAAAATAGAAGTTTAATTTTTGGTGGAAGATATTTTCAAAAGAAATTATTAAAAAGATGAATTTATATCTTATATTTGATGTTATTTAATTTAAACTGTAAAAAAAGTTTATTCAAAGTTCTCAAAAAACAAATGTTTTTTATTTAATATTATATAGTCATTAATATGAAAGTTTAGGATTGAATAGCTTCGGAGTGCAATTTTGCATTCAAAAAGCTAGTTGAATTTTGACTACGTAGTCAATACATTAGTGAATGCGCCCAAATATTCCTTATTTCATATGTTTACGTCTGTCAATAATATGGCAGTTTATGATTGACTTGCTTTTTAGTGCAATTTTGCATTTCAAAAGCTAGCTGAATTTTGACTATGTAGTCACTTCATTATTGAATGCCCCTATTGATACATGTTTCAAATAAAACTTGTTTTATTCAATTTTAATAATTACTCTTCCTTATTAGAAAACTCTTGGCATAATTCTTGAAGGTTCAATTGTAATCATACTAAGATTTTTGGAAGCTGTAGATATGAATAATATATATAATATCCACCGGCAAAAATTGAAAAAATATATTTTTTTGATGCATTCAATCACTCACTTAATCAGATTTCTTCATTGCGGCTCATTTGAATATCAAAGTTGATTTTCTTGTTTTTTTTTTTTTTTGTAAAAATTTGATAAAGTTAATTATGTATTTTTTCAATTTTTGTTTGATAATGATCAGAGATCCCATCCCATATATTTATTATTTATGTTAATATACGAGTGTCGTCTTATTACAAAGCTTCAAGTACCTGGAACAAATTCTAAAATTCGAACGAAAAAATCTAGTCTTCACATGAAATTCCGGATTCTAGTATGGGAGTGAGATATGACGAATCAAATAAACTTTAAAGAAAACAAAATTGTATAAAATCTGTCACCATCACTTACAGCTTAGTGAATAATAATCAGTAAATACAGTTTATTTTCCTGTTCCTATTCTTATATGCACAGGCTACTTTAATACACAACCGAAAAACACGAAGATCAACATTTTTTGTTTGCTTTTCAACAAATATATTTCGCTTGATTGAATATGCGACAGAGCCCACAGGTTAAGTTCACACACAATTTAATTTTCATTTCCTTTGATAGCTGTTTCTTTTTCCGTTCTACTTTTTCAGTTTTTTAGAAGTTTAAGTAATACTCGAAGTTAACCATTTTCCAATAATAATTCGAAAAACGGCATAAACGAAATTTGACACCATTCCTTCATACACCACACACATAAATAACAATTAATTATCAAAAGCTAGAGGGCTAAAAGATTTTTAAAGTTCTAACAAACGAAAGTATTATACAAGACGAATGGATACAAATATTTATTACGTTTAAATGAGATATTAAAGCGAGTTTGGAGCTCGCTTCGACCGTTTGAAAACATGTATTGAGTTGAAATAAGATTCGTTCGACTCGATCGGGTCGAGGGGTTGGTTTGACAACTACTTCCAGAATCGTACATTGTTCGCCCGATTCTCCCAAAAGTCAGTGATTCCCTTTGAGTATATATAATATGGAGGGCTCGTTCCTATCCCTAATGCATTGTAGTACTTGAAGTTGTGATAGGGGTCGCAGTCTCACTTTCTGTAAGTTAAGCATACAGCCGTATCCTCCGATTTGTGCTTACCTTCTCCTCGCATATAGTTCTCCGTCACATGTGATATGAACTTTGACAGCCGTATCTATAAGATTTTCTTAAACTGCATCTTAGAGGTTATTTAGTTAAGCATACTTAAATATTTAATTTGGCTTTAAATGAAGAAACTTCAATTCGTATCTATAATCGATTTTTCATTGGTACTTAACTTAACAATGGTTGTGTCACGTAACGTAAAAGAATGTGAAAATCTAGTACAGAAAAAAAAAACAAATCCTGCTTCATTATATACAACACAGCTGTTTTGTGACACCTTCTTTCATTAAATAATTGGAAGACACATTTTTTTATTTGTGAAATCAAAAAAAAAATGGCTATCGAACACACACCCACACCCGCCGCCACAAATAAAAGAAAAAGATCTGAAAATTGGGATGCCTCCTACAAGGAAACTTTTTTACAAAACAGAATTATTTTATGCACAGATTGGGCGTTTTCCTAAATGCAGTGTTGGAGCGCATCATGAATTTTGATGCTTTTTTTTATTCACTTGCTTCAATAAAATAACGTTATTAAATACGAATTCTAAATTTTAGAGTTTTTTTTTAATGAATTGTAAAAGTAAATTTCAGAGTGAAGAAAAACGTTGCAAGGGCATAAAAAACGCCTATTCTCTTCCAACAACGAGGAAGAAAGTGTCCATGCAAACACTTCAAGGCTAAGAGGGAAGCGTGGACGAAATTTCTTTGCGCGTACACATACTTTAATCAATACAAATTTTATGTTTCTTAAACTTTATAGTTCTAATATAATATCACAACAAACAATACCTACAAGCTCACAATTTTCAAAATTTCAAAGATGACAATCGATATGTCAAAATACATTTTAAAATGCCTTTAAGTGACCCTTAAACGCGGTTGATGGCGTTTAAGTTAAGAGGCTTTTAAGTAACGTTACTTAAATGTGAAAATTGATTATAGATACCGATTTCATACTTAAGAGCTACTTAGAGGTATTTTAAAGTTAAGTAACCTTTAAGATTTGTTTATAGATTCGCCTGTGAGTATATATAATATGGAGGGCTCGTTCCTATCCCTAATGCATTGTAGTACTTGAAGTTGTGATAGGGGTCGCTGTCTCACTTTCTGTAAGTTAAGGATGCAGCCGTATCCTCCGATTTGTGCTTACCTTCTCCTCGCATATAGTTCTCCGTCACATGTGATATGAAGTACTCGGCAATAACTTTGTTTTACACAAATTTGAGTAGCGCCCCCTATGATAGTCACGCATTTGGAATAGAAACGAGCCCTCCATATTATATATACTCAAAAATTTACACGAACATTTAGGCTAGCCGCGCACTAGCAACTTTTAGTTGCGAAACTGCTTGGTTCGAGCAACTAAAAAGTTTGTGTTTGGACACAAACTAAACGATTGGCTAAAATAAGTTCGCCATTTTATTGAACATATAATTATCTGCAAATTCACGGACATTCAACCAAATAGTTCATCTGTTTTCTATAAGTAACCAAACAGTTTCGCAACTAAAAATTGAAAGTACGCGGCTAGCCTTAAAGCCCTGAAACTAGTAGGCATAAATTTTCATTTTTTTCCATCTTCGAAATTTTTTTCGTCAATCCGCCGTAAATATATACGAGTATATTCTAAGATTTTGAACAAATATTTTATGGCAGATACTTATTTAAAATTAAAACAGTTTAATTACTAATTTCCATAAAATTTATAGCCAATATATTTTTTATAAAGTTTGTCATTGCAATCATTATGCTTTCTAGAACACACTGCATCTTTATAGCATTGGTTGAGAGTTCTCGCTTCAGATAGTAAATATTTGATTTTTCACCAAAATTCAAAATTTCAAATCAAATGGTAAGCATATCTCTTTATTTCAATACCTACAAAAACTATACAAACAAGAAAATGTATTCAGACAAAAAAGTTCAAGCAAAAAATATATCTACCTCAATAAATATAATATATTCCAACAGAAAAAGGTAAAAAAAAGAACATCTTTTTTTTCATTTCCACCACTCGGAAATCTCCCTTACTCTGCATTTGGTTGAAAAATCAATAATAAAATTTCTCTTGCTTACTACTTGTTTCTATCTTTCTTATCCTAGGGTGGAATCGGCTAAGGTGATAGGTGATTGTGATTGTCATTTGACAATCGCTCTCTATATTTCTTTATTGATATGATGGAGACAGCTATAGTCAAAATGACAATCACAATTACCTATCACCTTAGCCGATTCCACCCCTACTCTCCACTATCAAATTTGTCTGGTTTCAGCTTTGAGTATATATAATATGGAGGGCTCGTTCCTATCCCTAATGCATTGTAGTACTTGAAGTTGTGATAGGAGTCGCTGTCTCACTTTCTGTAAGTTAAGGATACAGCCGTATCCTCCGATTTGTGCTTACCTTCTCCTCGCATATAATTCTCCGTCACATGTGATATGAACTTTGAGTATATATAATATGGAGGGCTCGTTTCTATTCCAAATGCGTGACTATCATAGGGGGCGCTGATCAAATTTGTGTAAGACAAAGGCCCTTATTGCGAGTGTCGTTTGTTAATCGATCGACGACTTTTGTCGAAAATCGATCATCGGAAAATTAAGATATCTGAAATTATTCTTGTATAAGATA
Organism: Chrysotoxum bicinctum; assembly: GCA_911387755.1. Taxonomy (NCBI): domain Eukaryota; kingdom Metazoa; phylum Arthropoda; class Insecta; order Diptera; family Syrphidae; genus Chrysotoxum; species Chrysotoxum bicinctum. The sequence continues at coordinate 6,378,407 of OU426991.1, forward strand.
CAATAAGCTGTGTTTTTATACGTGGTTACAACAACATTAAGTTATCTAAATAGCTTTGGATACAAATTTTAACGCATCTAACGTTTTGGCACTATCGACTTTTATCGAATCGAGCGTTAACGACACTCACAATAAGGCCCAACGTTTTTTGACAGCGGCAACCAAAAAAAAGTTTTTGGCAGGATTGATTGCCTTGCGGGAAGATACTAAGTTAGAACAAAAGAATAGCATACAAATTAACAAACAAAAAAACATTTTATTATTCAATATTTTTGTATCATTAAACCACCAAATAAACACTAACACCCATATTAATAAAGATGGTTTAGTGGAGGTTTATCGTTAAGTCCTGGACTAAGTGCGAAATTTCATTAATAAAACAAATTTTCTGTTAAGTGACGTTTACTAATTATGATTAAGTTAAACCACCGAAGTAGGTGGTTTAGCGAAGGAATAAGAAATAGAAATGTCCACAGTCAGACACAAGCGATTGACAATCAATTTAGGTAGCCACAGAATATAAAAAAAGAGATTGCTTACTTTTGTAGAAGATTTTCTTAAAAGGATTTTTCGTAAAGGTCATTTTACTATTCCGGGAACATTTTGTTTTTATTAATATAAATATTTAAGCCAGGACTAAACTCCTATTCTATGGTTTAGTAAGACAGTGGACTATAGAAGGAATAAGCGTTTTTTATTAATATGGGTGTAAAACTTTTTCAAGCTAAACATTTCTATAAATTTATTTTTTTAAAATCCAACTAAAACTCATTACACCTTGATTTCGTCTTCGAATTTGGACTCGTTTTTCGGTTGGAATTGTGCCAGTTCCTTAATCTTTACCTCATTACAAAAGTGACACAAACCACTTGCAGGGAATGGATCGCTGATGTCGAAAAAATCATTCTGCTGTTCATCTCTCTTAATCGAGGCTAAATTACTGCAGTCCAGATGTTGAAAGATCTACCGATTGTAGTCGCCATTCTTAGTAAATCCATTGTATTGGTCACATTGTGGGGAAGCTATTCGCCTCCAAGTAGGGAACTTTAATATTTTGATTACAAAATAGCAGTTAACAGTCACTTTAAAGTTTGATCTTATTTTTACGTATAATTTGTAAAGAATTAAAACAGTCACAAAGCTTATTGATATGCGGTTTTTTTCCAACTAGACTGAAAATTTACTGAGTGCTCCATATCACATGTGACGGAGAACGATGTGCGAGGAGAAGGTAAACACAAATTGACAGCATACAGCTGTATACTTAACTTACAGAAAGTAAGACAGCGACCCCTATCACAACTGCAAGTACTACAATGCATTAGGGATAGGAACGAGCCCTCCATATTATATATACTCAAAGGATATGAAGCACTCGGCAATAACTTTGTCTTACACAAATTTGAGTAGCGCCCCCTATGATAGTCACGCATTTGGAATAGAAACGAGCCCTCTATATTATATATACTCAAATGGTTTCAGCGATACCACAGGCTAGGGACTCTAACATAAAATCACGTCAATTGATAATACTATAAGATATACATATATACAAGGCACTGATCTCTATAATACATTGGATAGCGCATACATCAAAAAAAGTTGACTCCAATTGAACATTGTTATATTACGAAGGCGACCACGGTGCCGTATAACAGTATAACTGTATAACATTTAAAACAGCATCATAAAGCCTTGTATATACAAGGCATAAATTGCGGAACAGATTGAACCAGCAACAGCACTTTCAACAGCATCAGCGGCCGCCATTAATTTAGAACCAATGCATTTCAATTGTTCAACACATATAAGAACAGCAACGCCAAGAGCGTCGTTAGGCCAAAGTCCTAAACTTGCTGTTGCTGGTGCAGTATTGTCAACTTTCCCACTGAAGTATTTAGTGGCACCACAATGCAAAACAAAATAGAACGTAAAATATTTTTTTTCATTTTGCTACTTTTTTATTTTGGTTGCAATTATCATGTGAGTAAAAAACAATTAATAATTTTTGATAAACTAAAATTGCAAAATTAAGTGACCAAAAAGTAATAAAGAATAAAAAACTATCGTGAGTGGTAAAAAATCGCTGAATAAATGAAAAAATTACTGTGCTCGCCAGTCTTATGCCTAAAAATAGACAACTGAAACGACATTCCTTCAATTTTATTAAATTGTCAATTTGTCAATCAAAACAAATGATTTTCGTCCAATTTTCAATTTATTATTTTAATTTTAATTTACAAATAATGCGAGAAATAGGAGAAACAGATTGACACAGCAACTTTAACAGCAATGAAAACTTCAACATCAAAAGTCTAGTGAAATAGATTACAACGTTAACAGTCTAAGGCTAGGCGCACACATTCAATTTTTAATTTCGCAACTGCTTGGTTCGAGCAACTAACCGCGCACTTAGGCTAGCCGCGCACTAGCAATTTTTAGTTGCGAAACTGCTTGGTTCGAGCAACTAAAAAGTTTGTGTTTTGACACAAACTAAACGATTGCCTAAAATAAGTTCGCCATTTTATTGAACATATAATTATCTGCAAATTCACGGACATTCAACCAAACAGTTCATCTGTTTTCTATAAGTAACCAAACAGTTTCGCAACTAAAAATTGCTAGTGCGCGGCTAGCCTTAGAGCAACTCGATTCGAGCAACTAAAAAGTTTGTGTTTTGACACAAACTAAACGATTGCCTTCGCAACAGTTGAACTGTTTTCTATAAGCGCAAGAGAGAAAAGAGTGTGAGTAAAGAGTTGCTAGTGCGCGGTTTTCTTTCAATTAGATCAGTGATACAAGGGTACTATAGTAGCTACACTAAAGTACTAAATTTAGTATAGCTAATTCGGACAGCCCTGGTTCTTACCCTTACATGCCGTCACCATTAAGCGATAAATCCATCGCAATGGCAATAGCCAAAGCAGAAAGCAGAGAGCAGACGCACTGTCAGATTTTTGTGGCTGGGCATTTCATCGCATACTTTTTTAGTAGAGTGAATAATTATAATGGATCAAATTGCAAAGGCTTTCAAATTAGGAATTAATTTAAATGAGTTCTATGGACAATTTCAAATCCTATTTTTTTTTTAATTTTATTAGAAAAACGTAAATATCAAGCAAAAGCTTTCTTCCCACGTAAAATTCAAACTCAAACAAATTTAATTTGGGAAGGCCAGAAGAATATGACAGTTTCCTTGCGATAAAGCAAGCGATGAATGGTATGCGATGAGAGCATTGACTTATTAGGGGGGTTCACATTCTCAAATATGTTTGACAAATGCTGTTTGATTGACTCGAATTTAAAAATGTGAACGCTTCATCAAATGGATTGTCAAACATGTTTGATGATATCAAAATATTTTGATATTTTGCTGATTTGACTATCATATTTGAGAATGTGAACGCATTCTTGTCAAGCCACAAGCAAATTTCATTTTCAATGAAGTTCTCGAGCTGTGCATATCGTAAGAAAATATTTCAAAATGAGTCATATATGCAATACCGTTAATTCAGGTGGATTTTATTAGATTAATATAAGTTTTCTGCAGACTTTTAAATATAAAAATGGTAGTAAATTTACTCAACTAATATTTCATCTATGCTCTGAGTTGGTCCGCCATGGTAAGAATTCTAATGAGAAGTGATGTTTGATAGCATATTTGACGAATGTGAACGCAAATGCTTTCAATCCGTCAAATATTCATCAAACCATATTTGTCAAACATATTTGAAAATGTGAACCCCCCTTATGTGAACGCAAAGTAGTGTGTACAGTTATTTTCCCATGGAACCATGTTGTACAACCATGTTCTTCCATGTGAACCCCCCTATGGCTAGTGGAGACCGCATGTTACGTAATGTCTAGTATACATTAAAAAAAACGAGACAAATATGGTTCTACTCGTATGAAAAAAAATTAGAGCAATAGCGACAGAGCACACGAAACATATTACTTACTGCTTTATCTAAAAAACCCTTCTTGATTAACAATATGTGTACCACTATTTAGTTTTGTGTTTTGGCTGTGTTTAGGCGGTAGGAAGCAGATGAGTTATTCGTGATGTTTTCGTGTGTTTAAATTATACTCGCACAAAATAAACAAAAATTGGAAATATTTTTAGCTTTCCCACTTTCGAATTGAATTACAGTATAATTGTATTTGTTTTGGAATATTTCACACTGAATATATAGCATACGAAGAAACTTGATTTTCTTGTCTTCTCTCTTCTTGCCTTGTGTTGCCGTGGACTATTATATCTTTTTCTTTTGTGTTAATATGAAAGTACTTTGTCTCAGTCTAGCAGCTTTTTTGGTAAATTGTGCATTCTTTTTCATACTTGTAAGAAGAGAACGTTAATATGTAAGAAACACGAAAGTGTTCGGTCCCGCGTTTAGTGTGGAGATCAGCTAGATTTTTTTTCTGTAAAAACATTTCGGTGTTGAAAGTTACGAAAAAATACGCGTCTCGCTCGACTGAATTCCATCTTAACAGAAATAGAAAAGCAAAACGACGCTTGTTTATAATCTAATTAAAAAACGGTTACAACAAAAAATCAAAATAAGTAAGTTCAAAAACAAAATAAAATATTGTTTCTTTGTTAATTGTTATTCTCTAGTTTTATTATTGTCTAGTTGTTTCTTTTTGTAGGTTTATTATTCTGTTTTTAAGTTTTTTTTTTCGTTATGTATAATATTTGGGATGTGTCCTTTCAAGACTGGTCAAACGGTACAGAAATAAATAGGTATTTGAGAAAGTCTCTAGAATTCACTGCTGCTGTGCGGAAATCTAGGTTCCTGCATAAATAATATATATATTATATACAAAAAAAAAAACTAGTTTTTGTACGCCGATGGATATTCGATGTTTCTCTTGGTTTGTAATTCGGCAAAATTCAAATTGGAAATTAAGTGCAAATCACAAGAGATGAAAAGAATAGAAATTAAATTACGACGAGAGTTGAAATTTGGGACAAGTATTTTTTGAGAACCTGGCTGAAATGTTTAATAGGAGTTGAGTAAAAGAATTAATACCCTGAATTAATACCCTGTTATACGATGGGGCATCGATGGCCTATCAGATGGTCGGTGAGATGTGCAGCATCTAAACGTTGGCTGTAGATGTTGCTGCTGCATGTATTTGCAATGAGTAGTGGGCCGCATATGGCCGCGTACCGTCCAAGTACAAGCCCACGATTCTTTGTTGTGAGGACGAAAAACTTACATCAACGCCATCCCAGGCCGTCGCAGATAAGAACATAAGCCATGCGATTACACCATGCTATCAATCCATAGGCGTTTTTCCTTCTTTAATCTAAGAAGAGCTTGAGCATGTGATTACGGTCTGACCAGAGTGATCAATTTCCTATTTATTTATGAAACACACTGGAGCACTGAAATGTCAAAAGCGTCGATCTCCATTTAAAGGGTGGGCCAAATACAAGTTTCATAATGGGGCCTATCGTGAATAAAATTTCCCTGGGAATTGTTCCCAACTTTCAAAATTGTCATCTAGAATAATGTCGAAAGTTTCCCTTGGAATTTATTGATATTGGGAATAAAGTTTTATAGTGACTTTGGCTCTCATTTAAAAAGGTGAGTCGCCAGCTTACAATGAACAGTGCAGAAGTATTGACCTTTCCAATTTTCGAAGATGGGGAAAATTCCGAGGGAAATTTTGTTCACGATAGCCCCCAATAAAAATGCAATAAAATTAACAAAATTAAATTTTTCCATGTATTATGGCTTTATCAGTAAGAACGAAAATTCCCATTAATTATAGAATACACCGTCGTTCAAGTGGATGGTCGTACGCCTTGAAGAGCTGAGTCAATTGGACCTTGTAAGCGAATAATCCGAAATCTGGGGCCGAATTACCGCTTCAGTGACGAGTGAGTGAGTCCCATCAGTGATCGAATGAAAATGTCAAATTGGAGTAATTTATTGCTCGATAACGTAAGCGGTAATGCCAAACTCACATAATTCAGTCACGTATTACTCGATAACTGATGCGGTAATTTGGCCCCTGTTTAGATCAATGGCGAGTTGATGTTCGTGATGTCTCGTCTACAGCAGCCAAATTCTCGTCTGTCCATTAGCATGGACAACTTTATGTACAAACTTGCGTACAGCAGGGGCGGTGGGTGCTTCATTTCGGCACTCGCTTTGGAAATGAATTTCGATATTTCCCAACGTTGTTCAAGCATAAAGCGACTCATTTCGTTCCGCGAAAGTATGATGATTTTCTCTCAAGATTTCAAGTGGGAAACAGCTGTAAGTGTCAATATAAAATATGATTTAAAAAGAAACCACTGGGTGGCACACCCAGTATATTTTTTTTTTCGTCGTCTGTCATATCACACGAAAAAAAGTGAAATCATACGAGCTCAGCTTTTTACTTCATCTGCTAGTTCCTTTTGTTCTGAGTTTAAAGAGCGCGCTCCGAGTAAGTTTTGATTGAAAAAAAAACAATACCTGAGCGCTCTGAAGTGTCCGAGTTAAAAAAAACACAGATTTTTTTTTACAGAGGTCAGTTCCCTGCTTTGAGCTTAAAAAGAAAAACGTTCTCGATTTGCTCAAAACAGCTAAAAAAGAAAAAAAGCCTTAGATATCCCGGGGCGACTTTCCAAAACGTAAGCAGGAGTTGAGTTTTGATTTTTTTTACAGTTAGGTATGGGTCTCAATAGAACAGGATTAAAATATTAGAGTGAGGAAACCATATAAGAGCCATAAAAAAGAACGAAGTAACAAAATCGGCAATATGTGAACATTTAGCTTACAATGAGGATCATTTTATACGTTTCGATAAAGCTAAATCAATTTCCACAGAAAGATTGTATGTCCCCAGGATAGTACGAGAGGCAATCGAAATAAAAATGCACTCAAACTTCAACCGAGATCAAAGTTTGAATCTCTCTGGGACATGGGATCCTCTGATACACAGATTAAAGCTTGATAGAATCCAGGCTAAAAACAAAGCTGTTAGTTTTGCCTGCTCACAAGAGTATATTAATTCACAACAATCAATGCAGTTGCAACAACATGTACCATCTCAACTGCAAGCACAAACGCACCGGTACAATCTACAAGCAAGAACAAGAGAAAAATAAAACAACACCTACCTACAAGCCATCAGTCAAACCCGTGAGCACGACAAGTGAAACCCTGTCGAAACGTTGGGCAATATCAAATACAAATTGGATTACAATATAATTAATAACCGCGGTAAGTTCGTAAATTGTTCTTTCATTTAAAATGTCTCAGAACCACGATAAAAATAGCCTTGAATCTACAACACTCGTGATACTTTTTATATTTTTTCTTAAACACAACATATTATTCTATATTTTACAGCTTTTAATTTGATTTTAAATCTTAACATATTTCTAAAAAATAAAAATAATTCAAAACTCATTCAAAAGTAGGTGGACAAAACTAAAGCACATGTACCCTATTTCTGTTTACAGTTATCGAATTTTACCGCTTCTTAAATGCTTCACTTGTTATTTTTTCAAGCATATTCTAGGCAAAACAAAAAAAGTTAATTCGGCGTAGAGCGGTTGATAGGAGCTGGAAAGCTCGTCGTGTTGTAAAAAAGCCATTTATTTCATTTAAAAATAGACGGGCAAGACTAGAATTTTCCAAAACGCACCTTAGCTGGACTAGGGAAAAATGGAAGACGGTTCTATTCTCGGATGAATCGAAATTTAATTTAAAAGGATCGGACAGATTTCGTACGGTACGAAGCCCGAAAGGTGAACGCCTCAATCCTCGATTCACCAAGGCAACTGTCAAGCACTGTGGGGGAACATTATTGTCTGGGGATGTTTTTCCAGTCAAGGGATCGGGCCACTTCATAAGATAAGTGGTATAATGGATTGTTTCATGTACCAGGAAAGAATATGCCGTTGCGATGGATTTTCCAACATTACAACAATCCGAAACATAGCGCTAAATTGGTGAAGGATTGGCTTAATGAAGGTAATATTACAGTTATGAAGTGGCCAGCGCAATCCCCTGATCTCAACCCCATAGAAATTGTAGGATTGATAGAAGAAAATGTAACAATTTTGACTCGCTACTACAATAAGTACAAACTGCCTGGGAAAACATCCCCATACAAATAATTGACAATTTCATTGCCTCCATGCCTCGTCGATCTGATGCAATCATCAAAAATAATGGTTACGCCACCAAATACTAACATTAAAACTTTTTTTTTTAATTTATTTTGTATATGAAATCAAAAATGTGCTTTAGTTTTGTCCAGCTACTTTTTAATGAGTTTCGAACTATTTTTATTTTTTAGAAATATGTATTTTAAGATTTAAAAACAAATAAAAAGCTGTAAATTATAGAATAATATGTTGTGATTAAGAAGAAATAAAAATTATAAAAGTATCACGAGTGTTTTCACTTTTTATTCGTATGTTTCCAATGTTATATTTTTTAGTGCTTTAGTTTTGTCCAATACTGTATATGAATTCAAAACGAAATTCAGTTGGTCTTCCTATAAAAATGTTCTTAGATGGAATTCAAACATATAACGAAAATGAAATTTGCGATATGTTTGTAACTCACTTTCAATCTAACTTTGTTTTAATACCTGCAGATTTGTATTCAATTAATTTCAACATTGAACCAATATGAGATATTGGTAATTTAATGTTGACTCAACAAGAGCTAGAATTAAAACTCGAAGCTCTTGAGGCTAATCCCACAGTTGCTCCTGATAACGTTGCTCCAATTTTAAAGATGTGCAAAAATTCTTTAGCCTATCCGTTACTTTTGATATTTATCAAATCTCTTTCCTGTGATGATTTTCTATAAACCTAGAAATTCTCTTTTATAATTCCAATTCACAAGTCAGGCTCAAAACAAGATATTAAAATTTTTATTATAGGCCAATATCGAAACTCCAATTGTTTCCTAGAATATTTGAAGCTGTTGTAAAAAAACGTATTTATAACGATGAGTTAAAATAATTATTCTTAGTTATTATTTTAAAAAAAGAATCTTTATTATAAGAATCTCAGAAGGAGATCTTCATTAAACGGGTACAGGCTTAAGACTAGTTTAACTTAAAAACACAAGTGACAACACAAGTCAGAAAAATATATTATAAATGAAAGATCGCTCGATTGGATGTTTACATTATTTTGTCTGTGTTGATTGGTAAATTATGATACTGTTCGATCGAATGTTTACAATATTATTGTCTTCATTTGGTTCGTTAACTGTTTACAATATTATTGTATTCATTTGGTTTCGTTAACTGTTTACAATATTATTGTCTTCATTTGGTGTCGTTAACTCCCCCTTTACCGCTGATGTGATCGTCCCGATCGCTCATAATATATCTTTTGGTTTCCGTTAGGCATTTCTTTATTTTTATTTTCCTGTTTGATCTTAATAATTTTTAAAATTTTAACAATTACAAAAATGGATAATATTGCCAACATATTTAATGTTATGTCCCACAATATAGGGTGTTCTTTAATTTCATTTATATAAGGTTTTACGAGATCAATATTGCTAAACTTTAAATTTTCGTCACTTGATTCTAAGCATCTTAAAATATTTATTTCTATGGGTACATTTTGTTTGATATGTTTTATAATTTTTTGTTTTTTTTATTTTCGTATTTCTTACTATTCATTGTAACATTGTGCTTAAAATTTACAAGATATGTTCCAATGTATAATTTATTATTAATCATGATTTCTCCATTAACAAGAATTATTCCGTCTTTAATGACTTTTACATTTGGGTTTTTTTCTTTTATATTATGACAGTTTGCTTTATTTTTATTCAATATGTCTGTTAGACAATTTGTTTCGTCATTAATTCTACAATAGATATCATTTAATTCTCTTTTACATGTTTCCATTTCATATTTTTCATTATACAATACAATTTGATTCGGCAATTGTAATTTACCATTCCCTCTATTTATACTTTCTACAATGTATTAAATTAAAATGTTGTCTTTATTTTGAATTATTTTAAATTCTGATGCATCTAACACATCACTTATTGAAATTGGCAATATTTCAGTTTTTATTATTTTATTTAAATCATCCATATTTAAGATAAATAATAGTATTCAAAAATTTATTTTTGCTTAAATTAATGGTATTTATTATTTCCGTTAAGTCTTGAAAAATTAAATCATCCTCTTTGTCTATTATGTTATCTTCTGTTGTCAGTTTTTCGATTGCCTTGAATTTGTCTGATATTGTTTATTAGATTCTATTAATTCCTGTAACTTAGTCTCGATTCTTACTTTATCATCATGGTTTGGACTAACAGATATCCATTTCCACAATGTACCGAGTTCATTGATTCCTCTCTTAAATTTGATTCTTATCATTAACTGATTTAATAATCTATCTGCGGTTTCAAGATTTGTAATTCCTATTTTTGTAAGTCGAATAGTTTTTCCCTTCAGTTCGTCTATTAAATTTTTATAATATGTTAAGTTAATAACATGGTAAATGTCTCCCATAGTTTCGTATAATGCAGCAGGTCCATCTTCTATTAAGATGTATTCTTCAGTACTGTAATTAGTTATTTGTATTTGAACAAATGTTATGGGTAGTAATGTCTATTAAATTTTTATAATATGTTAAGTTAATAACATGGTAAATGTCTCCCATAGTTTCGTATAATGCAGCAGGTCCATCTTCTATTAAGATGTATTCTTCAGTACTGTAATTAGTTATTTGTATTTGAACAAATGTTATATGTAGTAATGTCAATAATTTCGGAAGCAAAATTATAGCTGTGGTCATTTCTGAAATGTATAGATGTAAAAATTTATTTTTAATGTTGTCTTTATGTATAATTCTATCTTTACTGTCGATTATAATTCTACCTCTATCTTTCTTAACGATTCGATTTGCATATAAAGGTTTAACTTTACCTTTCCTTCGTGTTGATCTTTCATGTACTTTTTGTCCTGGCCTAAACTCAATTGCTGTTCTATTTTTATTAAAATAGGAAAGAGTTTTATCTTGTTTATCTTTCAATATATCAGTAAGAGATTTGAAATTTTCAAACTTGTGAAATATTTTTCTGATGGTTGGTGGTTTGTTACAGAGTGAATAGATTCATTATATTTTTTTTACTACAAATGGCATAATTACTTTTGCTATTGCCTGGATTTCTGTTTTTGTTATGCGTATGAGATCTGTTAATGTTCGGTGCACTCTTTCGATCATTCCGTTTGTCTTACTGTGATTCGGAGCTACCTTTTCATGTTTGACCCCAAATTTTCCTAATTCCAATTCTACCAATTCTCCAATTCTACAGAATGTTTTCTCATTGTCCGTAACTAAAACTTCTACTTTACCAAACATTGGTAATGTTTCAATTAATTTTTCTTTTGCCAATTTTATTGTCGATATGTCTAACTATTAAGAATTTTGAGAAAAAGTCTACCATAGTCAAAAATTGATCGTTGTAGATATAGTATATGCCTGTGTGTATTCGTTCCCCCCCCCCCCATTCTTTGGAATTGGAGCCTCACCAATCTTATATCTAATAGGATGTCTGTCATACTTATTTTCTTTACAAACAGAACAATCTTTCCCGTAATTGTTTAAAACATTCGGGCCAATAACACCTGGTTGAAATTTGTTTGAAATTTTCCATTGAGTCACGATGTGCTCTACTATGTTTTTTTTCACAATGGTAACTTGCATGTCCTTATCCGTTATGTCTTGTACTAAATTTGGAACGTACACAAATTGTGTTTCTGGGTATTCTTTAAGTAGTCTGTCTTTTATTTCAAATAGGGTTTCCTCTGTTGAATGTATTGCGTTTATTCCCTTTCTTATTATTATCTTTAGTTCTGTAAAAATATCCTCATTTTGGTATGAAATAGTGTGCCGCCATGAATTTATGAATTTTCTCACTAGTTATATTATTAATATCACCGATTTAATAGAAAGTTTGAGCGACCTCTACTCCAAAGCGCGTTTCGCCCAGGTACGACAGTGGGCTCATCAGTTAGATGCTGTCGTACCCTTCTAAGACGCAATTATTATTTGTCGATGTTTAGCGACGCTTATAAATTTCACAGCAGTAATCTACTAATCTATAAGCGTCGCTAAACATCGACAAATAATAATTGCGTCTTAGAAGGGTACGACAGCATCTAACTGATGAGCCCACTGTCGTACCTGGGCGAAACGCGCTTTGGAGTTGAGGTCGCTCAAACTTTCTATTGAATTTAATTCAATCACTCCACTTAAAATTGAAGTAATTTACTAATTTCATATAAATATCTTCGTTTATCACCGATTTATATAATTAATTGATTCCTAAATCGATTTATGCTTCCACCTAGTCTTTTGATTTCTTCCGTCGGGCTGCTCTGAGTACTATGCACCGTAGCTATATCTTCATTATTCTCCATTATATTAAGTTCTTGCCGACTTAGTGCATCTACTACAATATTTTCCTTACCTGGCTTATAATTTATTTTTGGTGCATATTCTTCGATAAAAGCTCTCCATCATTTTAATTTCGCATTTGGATTTTTGTCTGATGCGGATTCCAGTTTGACCATATAGATAATTCCTTAAGTTCTTGAGACTCCATACTATTGCGAGTAATTCCTTTCCATTTGTTGCGTATGCTTCTTCTGTTTTAGATAATGTCCTGCTTATAAAGGTTATTGGCTTATTTTCTTGGCTGAGTACTGCGCCTATGGCTGAGTTACTTGCATCTTCTTCTATAAGTTTATCCTTTAGCAGTTGGAATGCTCTTTTACCTTCTGAATCTAATTCTATATTTATCTTTTTGCTATTTATATTTTCATTCCCTCTTAAATATTTCGGTAAGCCCTTACTTATCATTCCATAGTTTCTAATAAATTTTCTGTAATAACCAGAGAGTCTTAAAAAGCTTTTTAATTTACGTAGTCTTTGGTTCCGGATATTCTTTGATAGTTTTAATTTTATCTGGATGAGTTTTAATATGAATGTAGGATACTACATTTTTTTTTTAAATCAACTCACGCTCAAGGAAATATGATTACCCTTTAAGTGTTTTAACACAGCGCGGGCGTGAAGTTACGGAAGAGAAAGAAGGATAGGAAAGATGTGTGGCACGATGTTCTGAGACTGAAGGTGGTTGTCTCAGATTTTGTATCTCCAGGGATGGCGGCTGAACTAAAGCAGAGAATTGCCGTGTCTTATTTCTTTGTCCCTTATAATTCGCATTATTTTATTCGTTTTTTTTTTAAATCCATATTGGGCATACTAGTTTAACTCAATCACATGCTGTTAGTGTTATGCCTAAACAACATGCAATGAGTAAACCAGCAATACATTGATGACAATTTTTAGAAGGTTTTAATGGAATTAAAGACGACATAGACCACAGCCACCCCCACATACCCTAAAAAATGTACCTCTTAAATGAAGTATTTACTTTTTTCACTACTAATTCTCATGTTAGCTACTCATAAAGCTCTAATTATTATTTCTATATGATTTAAATGTACGTCATGAGTTTCTGAAAAAATTATCACATCATCCAAATAGTTGTTGGTGGAAGTGACCTTTTTATCTCCAAAGTGATGAAAATATTAATGATGGGCTTTAGGTCAATGAAAAAACAATTAATTATATTGTCACGACGTTTCGTTCATGTCTATGAACATCTTCAGGTGTGGCAATTAATCTATATTTGTATTAATAAATTGGTTACAATTTGATTTGAAAACATTGAAAAACTTTGAAAACTTACACTTGTTACATAAATATTGCACTAAAGAATAAAATCATTTAATTGACAACAAATTTTTTTTTTAAATTACAGAATTGGACCTAACTATACAAAGTACAACTGACAAGTAACATACATCAAGAGATCATTTCATTTGAAGTTTTTTTCCTTGTACTCTCCAACAAGTGTTTGTATTGAGGGCTTATTTCATCCATGTCGGTTTTTCGGTTCATGGTATTATTGGCGTTGATGATGTGCAGCGTTTCGATTATCATTCTCTTGTTGTAGTTGTCTTCTCTTTGCAATACTTTTACATTTTCAAAGTCAGGGGAGTGGTTGAGAGTAATGCAATGCGATGCCAGTGCTGTCTTCTGTTGATCATTACTTTTTAAGTCAGATTTATGTCCAGAAAGTCTGTTTTTTAATTTTTGTTTTGTGGTTCCAATATAAATTTGGTTGCATTCTTCGTCCGAGTTTCCTTTACAATTTATTTTGTAAATTAAATCTGAATGCTCCCATTTGTCTTAAGGTTGGTGAAAAGTTGTGAAGTTGTGTTAGTTGCTTTCATAGTTATTATGTATTTCTCTCTATCAAAGAGTCGAGTATTTTTGAAGCGATCTGCTATGTCTTTTATGTAAGTGAATGATTTATATGTATGTTTTTTGTCTTCTGTTTTTCTTGGCTTAGGTTTTTGATGTTCATATTGTTTTATCAGGTTGGTTATGAGTTTTTGTGGGTATCCGTTTTTCAGTAAAATGTTGTTTATTGTGATTTTATTTTTGTCATGGTAGTCAATTTCACTTATCGAGAGAACTCTTCTTATAAGATTGTTAGCCGTATTAATGATAGTTTGTTTTGTGTGTTTAGAGTTAAAGTTGGTGATCCTTCCTGATAAAGTTGGTTTTTGGAACCAATCCATTTTTAATTTGTCTTCTTTTCTGATTATAATTGTGTCAAGATACGGTAGTCGGTTATTTTCTTCTTTTTCAACAGTAAATTGTAGCATTTTATGAAAGCTATTGAGAGTGGCTAATGTATTTTCTACGTCGTCTTCTTTTATAATCGCAAAAATGTCATCTATGTACATATTTTGTGAGTATTTTAGGTGTATTTTTTAGTTTGTCCAGAGTATTGTCAAGAAGTTCTTCGAGAACGATGTCTGCTATAACCGGCGATGCAGGGTTGCCCATCGGCATTCCATCCCTTTGTTGGTATATTTTACTACCATTAATTAGGTAATTGTTGTCGATTATACAGAAACGTACTAGCTCCAGAAATATGGTTTTTTGATGGTAGTTTGTTCTTTGATTATGTCCCACTTTTTACTTATAAGGTCAAGTGCCATTTTCAAGGGGATGTTAGTGAAAAGGGAAACAACGTCAAAAGATACTAAAATTTCGTCCTTGTCAATACTCACTCCACTTAGTTTCGATTTAAACAGGAGAGAATCCTTGACATTGTATTTCGAATTCAAGGTTATGTTTTTCAAAATATTTATCAAATATTTCGCCAATTTGTAGCAAGGTACTTTTGTTGAAGAACATATTGGTCGAAGAGGAAGACCTTCCTTGTGAATTTTTGGGAGACCATAAATTCGAGGGGCAACTGAGTTGTATGTAGTCATAGCATGTTTTTGGCGTTGGTCAATTATTTCGTTTTCATATAGATATTTGACGACATTGTTGTTTTTTTCCTGCAGTTTTGCTGTTGGATCTCTGCGTATTGGCCAGTAAACATTCTTAAGGTCGTAGTCTTTTTTGTACATCGCTACAGTAACGTTACCCTTATCCGCTGAAACAATTATCAATTCTTTGTTTTTGCGAAGAAATTGTTTTGTTTCATTGAAAATATGAGTAATATATTTGTCAAATACTTTGTCGGTTTTCTTCCTGATGCAATTGCTAAGTATGTCTGCGAATTTGCCACGGGCTTTTTCCCTTTCGTCCATATTTTTAAGAGTTTGTATGCAGTCTTCACCGTCTGCGATGATTTTGAAAAGTGTATTAGCAGTGGAGTGAATAGTACTGGGTAGTGAATATTTTGGACCTAACGAAAGTAAGTATTGTATTTCATCCGGTATGGCAACACTTGTCTTGTTCACAAACCAGTTCTTGTTGAGCTTCAAACCGTATTTTACTTTTATTCTCTCTTTAAGTGATGTCAGTTTCTTGTTTTGTTTTTGCTTTAGCGCTTCATAGCTGTTGTTGCATTTGATTTATTCATAATAGAGAAAGCTTTCATACTCTTCTTGTGATAAGATTCAACGGATGTAATTTTCTTTGTTTGTTATGCTGTTAGTAATAGTGGTTAAGTTTTTATGTTTTATGGAAATAAATAAAGATCTTGAAAAGAAATTTGTGTTTGATATTGTGATAAGACTTGAATAAATAAGACTTAAATAAAGCATGATTTTTACCAATCTCTTGTTTTAGTAGTTCTTCAAGATGCACAGTTGTGTTTGTTAAGAAATTCGGTGTTAGTCCAAGTTTTCTACAACTCATGAGAAAAATGTTGCTTGTTGTTATTTTTATTCTCTTTGTGTTGAGTGTTCTATATTGTTTTAGTTTACTGCAAAATTTGTTACCATATTTATTCCTCATACTATTATAGAATGCCATTGTTGTGACAATATAATTAATTGTTTTTTCATTGACCTAAAGCCTATCATTAATATTTCCATCATCCAAATATACATGGCAGAATTTTCCGATATGTTCTCGGATAATGTCATCCATTGCCCTCTGAAATATGGCTGGAGCATTTTTAAGACCAAATGGCATACGATTGAATTCGTATTTTCCATTACTGACTAAATGCAGTCTTCGGTCTATCGTGTTCGTACACAAGGATTTGGTGAAATCCAGATGGTAAGTCTAGTGTAAAAAAAATCTTAAAGTAGTTATGCCTATTATCGCGTCATAATCTTCTAGTTCCCCTAATTCATAAAATATCTATCAATTCCCAAAAATATTCATGTCCTGGTACGTATCTATGATACTGCTTCCATAAACACATTTAATCGACTTATATTCGTTAATTTCTTGACATAATTAGGTATGTGTCGCCCCTGTGTCTATCAATATCTTGTACACCTGACCTGTCGCATTATTTGTTCGAGTAATGGTAGGCAGGTCGTACCTTACTCTAAAACAGAATCCCTCTCATTTAAATGGTTAAGTCTGGGTGTTTTGTTCAAAGGCTGTTGATTAGTATTTGGCCTATCCCTTTTGAATGGGAATCTTTGGTCCCTATATTGATTTAAAGGTATATCCCTTAAGATGTTGTGATTTTGTTGGTGATTTTGTCTCTGTTGTCTGCCGTCCATCTTTGTTGCTATCGGGGTGCAAAATTATTAAAATTCCTCTGCTGTGGCACTAGGTTATTCCTGTAGTTAAGATTTCCGTTGTAATGTTGATTTCCGTTAAAGTTTCGATTTGAGTTAAAATGTTGATTCCCGTTGAAATTCCTTTAGTGTGGTTTTTCCCGAAATCTAGAATTTTGATTCACTTCAATTTCCTGTGCTCGCGCAAGAGCGTTCGGTAAATCACCTGGATTTAGTGAAAACACTAAATTGCTAGTTGGTTGGTTAAGTCCCGTTATAAATACTCGGAGAGTATTCTGATGTACGTGGTCCGTAGCTCATAATGGTTTTATTTATTATGAGTGTAAGCAATTTACTTACTTCGTCATAGTATTTTTGAAGCGTTCGTCTACCTTGTCGAATATTGGTAAGTTCTGTCTGCAGCATGTGTATGGGACGTTTATCATCGTATGTCAAGTCAAGTCGACCTAATATTGCGTCAATATTCAGAGGAGTGCCATGAGATGTCAGAACATCATTAGCTCTTCCTATAACCTTATTTCTTATAATATTTACTGCTGTATACAAATTACTACTTTCTACTTCCAGGTTATAAATTTTCATGCAATTTGTTACTGAAGTTCGCCAACTTATATATTGATTACCATCAAATGGTACAATACTATTGACTAAATCTAAATTAGTTTTAGACTGTACAGTGGGATCTATTTGTACATCTTGGTATAGTGTTAAATTGTCTGTGGTCGTAAAACGTTCGAATGGGTAACCTCTGTTAATTTACTGTATAAGTCCCTAGTATTGTTCCTACTTAAGGTAATGCAGGTTAGAAAACGCTCTCGGTTGTAGTCCCCGAGTAGGAGTTTTGCCTGTCTCAGCTTAGGGAGTTCTTTCCAGATTTTTGATCTTTTTGTCTCCTCTTCTATTTTGATTTTGTTTTTGATCACGTTTTCTCCTATTCCGCAGTAGGGCTCTGGCCCTGTAAGGGGTGTCGATGCACCTATTTTTGCTAAGGAGTCTGCCACTTCGTTGCCCTGGACACCAACGTGGCCTGGTACCCAATGAAGCGTGATAGTGTTATTCTTGCCCAGTTTGTTAAGCTTAATCACGCATTCCCAAACAAGTTTGGAACTGATGGCGTAGGAGCTTAGTGCTCGATCGAATGCTTACAATATTATTGTCTTCATTTTAAATTAAAATTAAAAATTAAATACAACAACATGGATTTTTAACGGGTCGGTCCATAGTAACAAAGCTTGTGGTTTTTTCAAATTTTTGTATTAATAGTATGGAACGTGGAGGTCAATTAGATGCCATTTACACCGACTTCTCAAAAGTTTTCGATAGAGTTCATCATAATGTTCTTAATCTTTAGTTTGCCTTTGCCTTTCATTTTTGTTTAAGTATTTCGGTTCACTCTTTTTCTTTTTATCGACTTTGTACATAAATTAATTAATCTTAAATTTTCAATGAATTTTTCATTTTTTTTTTCAATATTTTTTTAATTTACGAATGTATTTTCTCATTTAAAACAGATAGGATCATATAATATAATCTTCAATTTGTATATTTAATTGTAGCTTGTAATTGGTTTTCTTTAAACTGTTAGCTATATATATATATTAAAATAAAATAAAAAAATAAAATAAAGAAACTTGAATTACTAGGATTTCATTCTAACTTTCTTAAATGGATACAAAACTATCTATCAGGTCGTTATCAATATATAAATATTGGCTCTCAATTATCTAAGCAAGTTTTCAATCCTTCAGGTATTCCACAAGAAAGTCATATAGGACCGCTGCTCTTTCTTCTCTTTATAAATGATCTCCCTATGTTAATTAGAAATGCTAAATGTCTGCTCTTTGCAGATGATATGAAGACTATTTAGTCTACCGCGGCACTATACAAACTATGGGAAAAATGATCCAATAACTAATTCTGGTCAATGCTTTAACTCGCTTTCTGATGTACTCGACTTGTATGTCAGCAGAGACAGGTTTAAAAACACTTGTAACGCCTTAATGACTTTACTTTTATTTTGCGTTTATTTTTCGCTCTTTACAATTACACAGAAATCAAACAAGAAACAAAAAAACAAACGTCAATTTAGGATGCATTTCAGCATTTTACATGCCATCTTCAGCACTTCTTTTTATTGACTAAAATAAATACTAATTATAAAAAAGCTTTTGAAAAAAAAAACAATAACCAAACGCATTTGATTAGTTTCTTCTAATGATGTTGAAAAGAGAAGACTAGATCGGTGCATCCATCGGTTCATCAAAATGTTGTTGTTTTTATGCATGTAAATGATTTCATATGCGTCCAAGTACCTGTCATCGCTCACATGCTTGCTAAGTTTTAAGCTCTCCTTTGTCACATCATGTTTATTTTCCAGTATGTACAATGCTTCTGCAGATTTGTTAGATCTGTTGAGCTTTTTGTTGGCCAGATACTCGTTAAACCTTGTTTCAATGCTTCTCTTGGTTTGTCCATAATATTTTTGTTCACAATCATTACATGCAATTTCATAGATACCCGGCTTTTTAATATTTTCTGTTCTGTCTTTTGTTGATCCCAGTTTTGTTTTGAGTTTAGAGTCTGATGAGTAAACTAATATTTTGTTGCCTAAACACATGTCAGTTTATTTGTTATTGAAGGTGCAAAATGTATTTTCAAGCGCTTCTTTTCTTCGTTTCCTTTTACTGTTTTAAGTGTTGTTAAATTTGTTCTATTAAGTATTTTAGATAGATCAACTCCTCCATGTAATTCTCTGCAATCATTGGAACCGAACATAAACGAAATACCATGCTATTAAAAGCAGCCTTTTTATGTTGTATAGGACAGATGGAATCACTTGGGATATATCCTGGAATGTTGGTTGGTTTCCTATACAGAGTGTCCGGTAATTCGTGTGCCATACTTTGGAATGTGATTCTTGGTCATATTCTAAGAAAAAAATTGTTCTACAGTAAAGTCTGATTTTCAACTTTGACATCAATTTTTGACGATTTAAAAAAAGGCTAACTTTGGAGTACCCTGACCCACATTAAGGTCAATTTCTCTGTAATACTAATTGTAGAGACCTCATTTTTTACTTGCGATATAGGTACTATAGGGCAAGTTCTGCATTTGGAAAAAAAATCAAGCTCGAGATTTTGATCAAAGTTGACATTACGATGATAGCGAAGACGAATAAAGTGGGTCCGGCAATTCCGTCTGTCTGTCTGTATGTCTGTCTGTCTGTCTGTCTGTATGTCTGTATGTCTGTACCTCGATCTAGAGCCTAAGCCACTGGACATATTTTCTTCAAACTCGGTAGTTATGGGTGATTCCCTAGAGGGGAAATTGAAATTTTTTTTTTAGCTCTAAAACTAACGGTACCCCCCATACACCCGTAATGAAAAATCTTATTTATCTCGAAAACGGCTCTAACGATTTTGATAAAAAAAAATTAGGTGTGATATTTTGGACATGGACTACGTTTTGGTAAAAAAAATTTGGGGCAAAATGTTATTAACGGTACCTGTCATAGAACCGTTTTTTGATTTTCGACTTTCTCATTAACGGCTCTAACGATTTTAACCAAACATTTTCAGCAGGAGTCCTCCTAAGTTTAAAATAATATTGTATATAAAAATATTCGAAAAATCATTTGTTGTTTTTTTTTTGAAAAAAAAAATTTTTTTGAAAAATCAATATCTTCAAAACCTATGAACTATTATTTTTTGAAATTATTTCCTAAAATCAATATTATTAAATACTTCAAATTCGCATCCCACATTTTTTTCTTGAAAAATTTTAAAGAAATTTCTTATATAAAAAATTTATTTATTTATTAATAAAACGATTTTTTAAAGTTTGTTTGCATAAATTCATACTTTTCTAGAAATCAGACGGCAATTTCATTTTAAATTCATGTTTTATATTTATAAAATGTATCTTAAATTCCAAAGTACTTTTACATAAGAGCAAGTTCGTGCGATCCAGTCGTGCATTTTATTTTTAGTAGAAATACTAACCCTTACAACTACGTTTAAATTGAGCTGATATGTTTTTAGGGTTGCCAGATATTCAATTTTGAATGGTGTTCAATTTTTCTTGTCCGAGCAAAATTTTGACTTTGAGGTCAATCCTACTAATATTATAAACTAGCCGACCCGTACTCGCGTTGCTTCGCAAGTTGTAACTACGAATATTTTCTTATGATATTTACTATTTTACTGCTTATTCCCATCTTATATAGCTTTTAAAAGAGTGCTTCACGTGGGATAGAATCGAATGCTGATTTGAAGTCTACAAATAGGCCGTAAAGTTTTTTATGTTTTTGCTTGAATATTTGAGCGATTTTTAATAAGGTGAAAATTTGATCTACTTGTTGAATACTTTTCTCTAAAGCCAGTGTTATGAATTCAAATAATTTTATTAATGTATTTTTATAATTTGCAACTATGAATTGAATTGTATAACAGTTTCTTTTACAATACCAATCTTTGTAAAGTTACACTATTTTTTTGCTTACTCTCTTTTTACCGATTGATTATCAATATGTCATTCTAATCTTCCGTTGCTCTTGCAACAAATTTAATTACATTTTTTTTAATCATACACAATAAATTTAGTACACATTACACATTATAAACACACAATACAATTAATATACAAAATACAGTCTACACTAAACTTAATCAAAAACATTGGTCCTTCAGAGTCCGGATGCAGTTCGTATGGGCAGTGCGCGGTTGAATAGTGACTTTAATGAATTTTTTGAGACAGTTTTTAATTGATTTGTCTCCAATTCGATAATTGTGATGCACTTTTTTTTTGATGCGATGTATGTACATATGTGAGTCGATGCAATCAAAAACGTGAGAAAAAGACATACGGCATTTATATACTCGTACACATATATGTATATAGAACACGTGACGTAGAATTTGAAAGAACTTTCGATCAAGCCGCTATATCGATTAAAATTATACCGTTTGGAACAGTAAACTCATTTTTCCGATAATTACCTCAATTTTTTTGATTTCTTAAATATGAGCATGCAATTTGTGAAAGGAAAACGTGGTCGCGCAAAGGCTTCCCTATCTCTGCAATTAGTTTTCGCGGAAAATATCAATGTTTCCACAACCCTTGCGGCTCTAGAAATTCATTTATCGAGACTTAATGAAGCTTGGTCAGATTTCAATGCACTTTCAGACCAATTGTACCAATTCATCGACGATCCAGGTTTCGTAGATCCTGAACCTGAATTCGAGGAGTACGAATCTAAATACTTAAAAACTCATGCGATATTGACCACTTCGATTCGGGATAAAACTCCTTCGTCCGAGGCTGCTCCGGCCCTCAATGTAGCATCTTTAACTGAATCCCTCTCCGCGCAACAAATAAGCTTTTTAAAAGATATTGAAACAAAAAAGGCTTCAAAATCTGTACAATTACCAAAGCTTGTTGTTCCGACATTTAATGGCGATTACAAAGATTGGCCAGGTTTTAAGGATTTATTCATTGGAACGATCGATTCAAATCCAACGCTTACTGGAACTCAAAAGTTCCAGTATTTGAAATCGTTTCTTGGCACAAAACCTTCCGAATTATTCAAAAATACTCCTTGTACAGAAATGAATTACTTAGAAGCTTGGGATAAATTAGAGGAACGTTATGATAAATCTAATTTAATCATACAATCTTTTATTCAAACTTTTTTGTCGATGCCTTCAGTTAAAGCTACAAATGCCGCGTTGCTTCGTAAAATATTTGATCAAGCAGATGAAGTGATACGGGGTCTTAATTCGTTGGAAGCTACCACGAGAGATCCATGGATTATTTATATTTTGTTGCAAAAACTAGATTATGAAACAAAACAAGTTTGGGCTCAAGAGACAGGGTCTCGAACCGACTGCACTATTCAAGAGTTTCTTGATTTTCTACAAATGAGATGTAGTTGCCTTGAAGCCTGCGGTCCACTTGAACCTTCTTCCAAGCAAACCATTAATGTTCAAAAAGGTGTTCGGTCTCATATGGTTGAGACTTCTACAGGCTGTCCAAAATGCAAGCTAGATCACCTTCTTTCTGCGTGCAAATAGTTTTCGTCGCTTAGTTTGGATGCTCGTCGCGAATTCGTGAAAGAGAATAAACTTTGTTTCAATTGTTTCCGTTCTGGCCATGTGTCAAATAGATGTCGCCTATATTTACGATGCAAATTATGCAACAAGCGCCATAATACGTTGGTTCATCCTACGGAAAATGTAGCTCCAACAAATTCCGCTGGCATTTCTTCTTCAGTTAACTCCTCTATACCCACAAATTTAAATTGTCATTCGCTGGAATCATCTCATCATTCTACTACTCTGCTTCCTACTGCTGTCGTAATGGTTCAAGATAAACATGGAGCTTACCATAAAATTCGCGTGTTGTTGGATACTGGATCACAAGTCTCTTTTATTACAGAGCAGGTCGTTCAACGTTTGGGATTACTTCGTAAACCATCGCGAAATCCTATAATGGGTGTTGCGTCCACTTCTGCTGGTGTTACCAATGGTTTGGTAACTCTAAATTTATTTTCGCGTTTTGATTCTAACAATTTTGAAATTGATTTTTATGTCATCTCTAAATTAACTTCGCTTCTTCCGCCGGCCTCAGTCTCTCATTCAATTACAAGACCTTATCAGTCGCTTGAATTAGCTGATCCTAGTTTCAATAAGCCAGGTCATATTGATGTTTTGATAGGAGCAGACAGGGTGTTTGACGTCATTGATTTTAATTCTACTTCGAAAAACATAAATGTTCCTAATTGTATTCCTACAATTTTTGGACTGGTAATTGCAGGCAACATTGAGCAGCAGCGCTCATTCCTCAACCAGCAGGAAGTTAAGACATTTTGTACTCAGATAGATTTTTCACAGGAATTTGATTTGGAACGATTTTGGAAATTGGACGAAGTTCATTCACAACCAATCCTATCACTTGAAGAACAACAGGCTGAAAACCGTTTCGTTGCTACCCATGAGCGAACATCCGACGGACGGTACATAGTTTATTTGCCATTCAAACCAAATTTCGAATCAAAAATATGCAACTCGTTTGGCCTGGCTTTAAACCGATTACACTCAAAGGAACGCAGGTTCATAGCCAATCCTGATTTAAAAACGCAATACTTACGCTTTCTTAATGAATATTGCGAGTTCGGACATATGGAGGAAATTCCACAGGATGAAATTACACAGAAGTCTTCCAACTGTTATTATTTTCCTCACCATGCAGTTTTAAAAATTGATAGTTCAACTACCAAGTTAAGGGTAGTTTTCGACGGTTCGGCGAAGCCACATCAGACTGAAAAATCTTCTCTCAACGAGCTTCTTCTTGTTGGTCCTACTATTCAGCACGATAATTTTTCTATTTGTCTTCGAAGTCGTCGTCATGTTTTTGTTATATCTGGGGATATAGAGAAAATGTTTCGTCAAATTTTGGTTGCACCGAACGAGACAAACTATCAGCGAATTATTTGGCGTTCTTCTCCCGAGGAACCGTTGAAGCATTTTAAGTTATTAACTGTGACCTACGGTACGTCCGCGGCTCCTTTCTTATCAGTACGGACCCTGAAGCAACTTGCACTGGATTATGGAAAAACTCACTCTAGAGCAGCTGATGTTATACTTAATGATTTTTACGTTGATGACGTTTTTACAGGGGCAGATTCAGTAGATGACGTCATTTTGCTTCGAAAAGAGCTTATGGAGATTCTAAGGCTTGGCGGATTCAACCTGCGGAAATGGACCACAAATTGCTGGCCTTTATTGCTCTCCTTACCAGAAGATCAACGCGAGATGTCTCCGGTGGAGTTTGAAGAATCTAACGTAATTAAGGTGCTTGGTCTTCGTTGGTGCCCATCCAAGGATTGCTTCTCATATAAAGTATCTCTTTCTCAGCCAACTACTTGTACTAAACGCCGTATACTCTCCGACGCATCACGAGTATTTGATCCATTAGGATTCCTGGCTCTCGCAATCAAAATTTTCTTCCAGGATCTTTGGCGGGAAAAAATAGGTTGGGACGACGATGTTCCAGAGGAACTTGAGAAACGATGAACTATTATTCGTGATGAACTACATTTGGTGGTATCGATATTAATTCCTAGGGCTATGTGGTCGAATAGAACCAATAAAGAGCTACATGCATTTTGCGATGTGTCATTGGATGCATATGCTGCTGTCGTTTACTGCCGCAGTTATGACACAATTGGAAACGTAACTGTTTCTATTGTAGCAGCTAAAAGTAGGGTTGCTCCGATTAAAGTTTTATCTTTGCCTAAATTAAATTAAAATAAAGATTTCTTTACAGGAAGCAAACATTCCAATTTTTGCATGGACTGACTCGTCAATAGTGCTTCATTGGCTATCCGCCGCTCCAAAAAAAAATGGTCTGTCTTTGTTGCTAATCGGACGTCAGAATTTCAATCCTCAATACCATTTAAATCCTGGAATCACGTACGTTCAGCGCACAATCCAGCAGATATCGCTTCACGAGGAATCCCACCGTCGCTTTTATCATCAACGAATATTTGGTGGGAAGGACCATGCTGGTTAAAAAAGCAACCTACTGAATGGCCAGTTCGCAATATAATGTAAACGATATTCCTAGTGACGTTTTGGAACAAAGAAAAAGAACAAAGGTTCAGGTATTTGCTTCAAATTTGAAACCTAAAAACATTATTGATGACTTGATTTCTAAATATTCAACCTGGTTCAAAATAGTTCGAGTAGTGGCATTTATATTCTGATTTTATAAAAATTGTCGTTTCAAAACAAATCGAGCATCTCATCCTTACTTATGTGCTCAAGAGATTAATGACGCTAAGACTGTCATTATAAAATGTGCCCAGCTTTCGTTATTCGGTTCGGAAATAAGCTTTCTTAACAAATTACTATCTCTAAATCCGTTCCTAGATAAATCAAATATTCTTCGTGTCGGTGGTCGTATAACGAACTCTGTTTTGAAATACAATGAAAAGCATCCAATTATTTTGTGTAAGTCGCATCCTATATCTGAACTCATAGCACGCTCTATTCACATACAATATCTACACGCCGGTGTAACACTTATGATTGCTCTTTTAAAACAAAACTATTATGTTATTGGTTACAGAAATTTGTTACGCAAAATTGTGTTTAGTTGTACTACTTGCTTTCGACAACGTCAAACCTCATCGCATCAGCTGATGGGCGATTTACCAGTAGAACGCGTTCGGTTTTCGCGTCTATTCAGCAAGGTTGGGTGCGATTATGCCGGACCCATTACTCTTCGCCTCAGTCGTGGACGAAATCCCAAATTTGTCAAGGGCTATATCGCATTATTTGTGTGTTTTGTCACCAAGGGTGTTCATATTGAACTCGTTAATGATTTATCGACAGACGCATTTCTCCTAGCCCTTGATCGGTTCGTGGCGCGTCGCGGTAAGCCATCGGAGATTTGGAGTGATAACGCAACTAATTTTCACGGAGCAAAAAGAAAACTTGGCGAACTATACGATCTTCTTCTAAATCAACAACGTAGATCATCTATCAAAGGACCAAATTGCTTGGAAATTCATACCACCCTCCGCACCTCACTTTGATGGATTGTGGGAGGCTGGTATAAAATCACTAAAGGTTCATCTAAAACGAGTTATCGGTGATCACAGGCTAACCTACGAAGAGATGTACACGCTTTTGACAAAAATTAAAAGCTTACTCAATTCGCGCCCTATGTGGCAAACTTCGGACTTCGAACCCACCGCCTTAAGTCCGTCGCATTTTATGATTGGAGAGTCTTATACCACAGTCCCTACACCTGATATTTCAGTAAATGATGTCTCCATTAGAAATAACTGGTCTCTTTTACAGGCACTAGATAGATAGATAGATAGATAGATTCTTTATTATACCAACAAAAAAAAAATGTTTAACAATATTTCTTTACTTAAGAATAAGAACATGGCTTTTTGCCGTCTGCCTGATATGACATTTCATTTTAGTGATAAATAATAAAAATAAAAGTTACTAATAATATACTAATATTTAATAATCAATGATTATAATAATTATAAGTTACCAATATACAAAAGTTAAAAGGAAACAAAAAAGATACATTTCTAATAAATGATTATAATTTTCTCTTAATAATTGATAGCGTTAGCACAATTTTAATATGATTTGAAACATAAAAGGTTTTCAATTTTGAAATGATTTGAAACACAAAAAGATACCAATTTTGAAATGATTTGAAACATAAAAAGTTTTACAATTTTGAAATGATTTGTAAAAAATTTTACAATTTTCCAATTTTAAAATGATTTGAAACACAAAATAGGGTGCCTTAAACTGCAGTAACTGGTTGAACTAAAGGTTTTAAGCTTCGAAACTGTTGCGAAAAGTTAAGGCGTGTTTGCAATATTTATATAAAGTAGACCATCCTAGTGCTCCGTTAAGTATTTCGTAAAGTCGACTTGGAGAAATGTAACTCTGATCAAAATATAACCGGCGGATTTCCTGCAGTATAGGACAAATGGCAATAAAATGGTTTATATCTTCATTGTCTCGTCTGTTGCAAAGATTACAGATTTGGGGTAGGTCAGCTCGATGAGGCATAAAGTTTAAGTTGAAAACTTCAACACGTGCTCTAAAAATGTAGCTTATAACTTCGACAGAGAGTTCGTTGCTGAAATAGTTCATTTCTGAAGACAACTGGTGATTAAGGTATCTGTATATATTCCTGGACGATGTAGAACTTGCTCTGGATAGATGCTGGTTGTAAATCTGCTCATCTATTTTTGCAGTGACATCTGCAAACATACCCTGCCATTCATCAACGTTTGACTCCATTAGTGATAGATTAGCCTCATGGGAATGGGCTATTTCGTTCCATTCCTTGAACGGAGAGGCGTTAGTTTGCAGAAGTCTTACCATGATAGACTTATGAAGACTTCTTCCACTTCTTTTCATCACCCTTATCAAATAATTATAGTTGGCTTTCAGATTTTGAATGTATAAAGGCGTTATACCAGATTCCACATAGATGGTATAGTTTGGCGTTGAATTAGGCAGTTTGAATAAGCGTTTAAAGAAATATCTTTGCAACGTTTCAAACACCTCAAAGAATATATAGCCAAAAACCTGGACGCCATAGCACATACATGTGTTGACTGTTGCTTGGAAAACACGGTATTTTGACGCGAGATCGATGTCCTGATTTGCAAAGAACTTAGGCCACATTATGCTCAAAGCCAGTTTTGCTTCATTGCTTTTTTGCTTAGCGTGTTTCGAAAAATTGAGATTATGCGTAATTAAAACACCCAAGTACTTAAATTCTTGCACAACTTCAATATCCACATTATTGAGGGACCAATTTTCTTCGGGCTGCCTTCTCCTTTGGCGCGCTTCAAAAATCATTACCTTAGTCTTGCTTGTATTAACAACTAACCCCCATTTCTCGCAAAAGGTATTCAGCCTGTTGATTTGCAACTGCAGGGTGAAAGGGTTGTCAGCCAGTAATACTAAGTCGTCAGCGTAAAGCAGGACTTTCACTTGTATATTGGCAGAAGTTATTCCTCCTGGGAGTGCATCACAAATATCATCAATAAATAACGCGAAAAGTAATGGACTTAAAATGCAGCCTTGAGGAACACCTGCCGTTGTTTCAAACCATTCTGAGAAATGCGTCCCATCCCATACAGAGGCACTCGAAGAAGCAAGAAAGTTAAAGTGCATTCTCAAGAATTTTCGGGAGATGCCTAGCGTTGAGAGTTTGTACATCAAAGCCTGTCTATTTACCTTGTCGAATGCTGCCTTAAAGTCTACGAAGCAAGCGTATAATTTTTTCTTTTTCTCAATTGACTTTCTAGCAATACTTGTCAATGCAAAGATGTGGTCCATCGTCGAAAAACCCGAGCGAAAACCGGCTTGAAATATACTTAGAAGGTTTCTGTCGTCGATCCATTTGGCAAGCCTCTCGTAGAGAATAGAGGTAAGAATCTTCCTCAAAGTGCTTAGAATAGAAATTCCTCTGTAGTTTTCTGGTAGGTTTACATTTCCACTCTTGTAAATTGCAAAAATAACTGCTTTGTTGAGGTTGTTTGGTACATACGATTCAGCATATAATCTGTTAAAGTATAGCAGAAGATAGTTTTTTAATTGCTCAGTACTATTTTTGTAGAATTCTACTGGAATTCCATCTATGCCAGGTGCTTTGTTATTTTTCATCTTATGAATAGTTAATTCTAGTTCACACAAAGATATTGGGTCATCTAGTTCATCAACAATAACGTTGGGTAGAGCGTAAGAGAAAGTATGGTGATTCCCGTCAGCGGACAAAAGAGTTTTAAAATGAGCTGCTAGTGTCTCAGCTCCGAGAGTATTCAACATATTTCGATTACGTCCACCCAGCTCACGAACATTATTCCAAAATGTCTTCGAATTCTTACATTCACCCAGTTTTTTTGCTAGATTTTTCAAGTACTCTTTTCTTTTTTCTGCACACAGTACTTTGTACTTCTTGTTCACCTGTAGGTAAATATTTTTAAAAAATAAGGCACCTGTAGATCGGAATAATTTAAGATACACGAAAGATAGTTTGCGGAGGCTCTTACATTCATTATCAAACCATATGTTCCGTGGAGTAAAGGAATGAGTGTTGGTCTTATGAGCAAATGGAGCTGAGGCTTTAATCACGTTTATTATTTTTTCATCCAATTGTTCGATACTGGTTGTCGGATGGGAAGGTAGAGAACTACAGTGGCGATTTAAAAGAGATTTATAAAGATGATCGGTACTCTCTTTCCACTTGAGTTTTAGAAAATTACTTGGAGTTCTTAGAATACCTTCATTAGAAAACATAACTTCAACTTGTATTGGTAAGTGCGCTGAAAAATTCGCTATACCCACTTTGAAATCTGCAGATAATTTCAACCATTCTGCCGATACTGCACAAATGTCAATTACTGACTGTCCTTGGCCACTTATAAATGTAAACTCGCCCAAGGTATCGCCTTTAGTTGATCCATTCAGCACGAATAGTCCAAAGTTTTCAAAGAATTCGGTGAGAAGTCTTCCACTTCTATTAAAACTTTCATCTTTGGAGTTCCTCATAGCTAAGAGTGTATCTTGCGAATGTAGGTTTTGGGTAGAAATATTCTGATATCCGCCGATTCGAGCATTTAAGTCTCCAATGATCATAGTGTTTTCCAGATTAGAGTTATTCATAAAGTCTATTAAACCATCAAAGTCATTCTGCCAGTTATTACAGTTTAAGTACACTGGAACTATTGAATATTTAGAATTAGCATTTGAAATTTGAAAAATAAGTCTGTTTTCTATATTAATAAGTTTGACAAAATCACAGTTTAAAGTTTTTTTAACCCCACATAACATTCCACCACTGGCTCTGCCGTGTACATTTGATCTACTTGCAGGTGAACATATTACTTTAAAATCTTTAAAATATTTTAAAAAATCATTTTCATTTTTTTCTTCTAAAAAGGTTTCTAATAAAATTATAATATCAAAATTCTGAATAAAGTTAAAAAATTCAGGTTGTAAAAGCTTACTTCTAAGACCTGTAATATTATATGATAAAATATTTATATTTTGAAAATTATTAATATTGTGGCAGACGACAAATTCTCCCTATTGTTTTCGCACCCTTGATACTTCTAGCGGTTGACTCACAGGTGGCGCTTGCATCGGTTGGGAGTAAGAAGTAAATAAAGATGGCGGATTAGAAATTGAAGCTAACTTCACTCCCTCGCCGCAGTCAAAGAACTCAGATGATCTGTCACCGAACATTTGATTGATAAACGTCAATTCCGTAGAAGTTTTGATACTAAGTCCTCGTGAATATTTATAAACAAAAGTGTGGTTATTAATTTGCATTCTGTCGCCTTTAACAATGATTTTCGCGTTCGGGTTAATTTCAAGAAGTTTGCTTCGGTATTGTATGAGTGTTTGTCTCTTTTTTCTATAAAGAATAGATTGTTCCCGAAAGATACTGATCCCTGAGTTTTTAAGCTGATGTGCTGCGGCTATAATCTTGTCCACGATTTCTGCCGACAGAAGCTCGATAATAACAGTTCCGCGTTGTGCGTTGTTGTTGTGAATTACACGGGATCGTTTTATGTGTAAATTATCACCTTCCTGTAGCTTAAGAAGCCCCTTGCAAGTTTGTAAAGCGAATTGAGTTGCATTGGTTTCTGCGTTTATAGGAAGGTGTACTACAATGGAGCAATCGTTGGCCTTTCGTGAGATGATTTCCAGCTGATTTTCCAGAAGATCACATCTTTCTGACATCAGCTTGAGATTGTGGTTAAGTTGCGTGTTTACTGCTTTCAGAGAATTTATTTCACTGTAGAGTCTCGCTAGATCGTCCCTTGTAGCAAGATCCTTTAGTTTTTCGGCAAGGATGCCATTAAGGATGTTTTTTAATTCATCAGTAGACAGCTTTCCTACTTCCATTTTATTTTCGCTTACAGGTAGTGAATATTTTTTAGAATTGATGTTAGGCTCAGGAGAAGTTTCGGTTATATTTCGCTTTTTACGATTATTTTTCATAAGGAGAATACCGCAATGGCGAAATTGGATTTTCGCAATAATTAAATCTATGAAAAACTTCGTACATTATGTTGCAGCAGGTGAATTTTTGTGATATTGATTTAAAATACGAAAAAAAAAAAAAGATAATTTATGTACTTTTTGTTCAAAAACAACTTATAATTTAAAAAAGAAAAGTAATTATTCGGGAGAGACTTTAAATTTGAAACTTTCACTTTTGACAGTTGAAATGTCTATCACTATGTCTATGCACTAATGCAAGGCTTTTAGAAACGCTGGCACCAGGAGTACCTGACGTCATTGCAGAGTCGCCCAAAGTGGCAAACGGTGCAACGCAACCTAAAAGTTGATGACCTCGTGCTACTAAAAGAGCCAAATCTTCCTCCATCTAAATGGGTTCTTGGACGTGTGACTGAAATCCATCTTGGACCAGACAATAAATGCCGAGTTGTCACCGTCAAGACAAATAATGGCAGCTATGTTCGACCAGTGGTGAAACTTGCTCACTTACCTTTTACTGAAAGACCGGAGTCTTTCAGGGAGGGCTGAATGTTATGAATTCAAATAATTTTATTAATGTATTTTTATAATTTGCAACTATGAATTGAATTGTATAACAGTTTCTTTTACAATACTAATCTTTGTAAAGTTACACTATTTTTTTGCTAACTCTCTTTTTACCGATTGATTATCAATATGTCATTGTAATCTTCCGTTGCTCTTGCTTTTGCTTGAATTGTACTGGCACCTGTTGAAGCTTTCTAAATTGAGGTCTGTTGTATAAGAACCATTGGACGAGTCACATCAAAGAAGCAGCAAAGGCAAGCAAAAGAGACAAGACACGGATCAGAACATTTACACATTTAACACCACACGTAACAAACATACATACATATACAGGGTGATTTGCATAAGGTGTGACAAAAAGCTAGGGCGTGTAGGTTGGACTTAGACAAGAAAAAAATCGTATGGGAGGGGGGGTCTATTTCCCCCCGTTTAGGCGGGAGGGGCAATTTAAGAAAAAAATCACTTAAACCAGAAAAAAAAATTATTAAAAAATAACGGTGATACCTACAGAGTAATGCTATAGCATTTTGAAAAGCCAGAAATACATTCTTTAATTTTGTTTTTAAATAAAGTTGTTCGAGTGAATAGTTTTTGAAAAATTAATTTTCAAAATCAAAATTTTGAAAAAAAAAATGAAAAATTTTTTTTAAACAAATTTTTTTCAAAATTTTACGTAATTAAGTATTATTTTTTTATTCAATATTCAATGCTCATATTAAATTTTGATCAAACACAAAAAACCGGATGTCAAAATGTTTTGTAGTTTTTGAGAAAATCAAAAATAACAAAAACTACTTTTGTTCTAAGAAAAGCCTTTTATTTTAGTTTTTGGATTTTTAGGTGAATTTACGATTGAAAGGATTAACTTTCTTTTTACGATTTTTTTAATTATCGGTCTTATAAGCATACAATAATGTGACAAAGTACTGGATTAATCATATTTCATACATTTTTTCATTGAGAACACCTGCGTGAGAGCATTGGTTTAAAATTGACCTGCCACTTTTTTATTATGCTGGGGTCGGCTTGGCTTAGGTGCATTTACGAAAAAAAGGATTAACTTTTTTTTTTAAATGCAAAGTTACACGCCCTAACTAGTGACAGAAAAATGCAATTGCGAAATAAGAACAAAAATGTTCCTGAATCTTGAAACCATTCTATTGGACCTCCTCTTCCAATCCAACGGTCACTAAAATGTTCATCAAGCCAGTTCCTTACAGTGCGGCTGTAGTGTGCTGGAGCTCCATCTTGCTGGTAGATTAAATTGTCTGCTATGGCCAAGGGAACGTTGTCATTCAAATCAGGCAGAAGGACTCGTAGTAACTACAAATTGGGGATCATATCGAAAATTTTTTGTAATAAGCTTTAGTTAAAAAATAGTTAAAAATTTAAATAAACAGCAATTATGTATTTTATCTAAATATGCATGTATTTCTTATTTTAATTGATTTCAAGATCCAGGAACAGTTTTGTTCTTATTTCGCAATTGCATTTTTCTGTCACTAGTTAGGGCGTGTAACGTTGCATTATTTAAAAAACATTCGCAATGCTCTCACGCAGGTGTTCTCAATGAAAAAATGTATGAAATATGATTAATCCAGTACTTTGTCACATTATTGTATGCTTATAAGACCGATAATTAAGAAAATCGTAAAAAGAAAGTTAATCCTTTCAATCGTAAATTCACCTAAGAATCCAAAAACTAAAATAAAAGGCTTTTCTTAGAACAAAAGTAGTTTTTGTTATTTTTGATTTTCTCAAAAACTACAAAACATTTTGACATCCGGTTTTTTGTGTTTGATCAAAAATTAATATGAGCACTGAATATTGAATAAAAAAATAATACTTAATTACGTAAAATTTTGAAAAAAATTTGTTTAAAACAAATTTTTCATTTTTTTTTTCTTCAAAATTTTGATTTTGAAAATTAATTTTTCAAAAACTATTCACTCGAACAACTTTATTTAAAAACAAAATTAAAGAATGTATTTCTGGCTTTTCAAAATGCTATAGCATTACTCTGTAGGTATCACCGTTATTTTTTAATAATTTTTTTTCCTACACGCCCTAGCTTTTTGTCACACCTTATGCAAATCACCCTGTATACAATTATATACAATTAAAATTTATAATAAACAAATTTAATTACATTTTTTTTTAATCATACACAATAAATTTAGTACACATTACACATTATAAACACACAATACAATTAATATACAAAATACAGTCCACACTAAACTTAATCAAAAACGAGCGATGTCTGTGGAGAATTCAAAAGTGCTCTGAAGTGCGTATATAAATCGCTTGCTTGGAGACCTGTTGCAATGCGGTTCTTTCTTCCATCTAAACGTTTGACTGCTTTCCAAAAGTCTGACGACGATCTACTACTATTTATCATGGATATATTCTGTTGCATATTCTCAATTTTTTTGACGTTGCAGATAAATTTAAATTCTTTGACAGCTTTGGCGTAAAGACTTTGAAGAAATACGGCCCAATGATTCCGCCAGCTCATAATCCGCACCAAACAGTGACTTTTTCAGGATGCTATGGTAGCTCTTGCAATGCTTCTGGGTGCTTTTCACTCAAAATACGGCAGTTTTGCTTGTTCACGTATTCATTCAAACAGAAATGAGCTTCGTCGCTGAACACAATTTTTCGATAAAAAAGTGGATCTTCTGCCCCTTCACCAAAAATTCGGCGTTGTGGTAGGTCGTTCGGCTTCAATTCTTGCACCAGCTGTATTTTGAAGGGCTTCACACCTAAATTCTTCCGCAAAATTGTCACGTAGTGGAGTAACAGAGGCCCAATTGCTGCGAACGGCACCGAATTGATAATTCGCGGTCATGACTAACACTGGCTGATACAGCTGCTATATTTTCCTTAGTTCGCACTCTATGTAAGCATGTTGGTGGTTTAATTTCCAACAATGTAAATTTGGTGCGTTATATAGTCACAATAGCCCGAATAGCCGCCTCAGTAGGTCGATTAAACTGACCATAAAATGGAAGAAGCGCGCGATAAACTTTCTTAACAGAGCACTCATTTTGATAATAAAATTCAATAATTTGCAAGCGTTGTTCGTTTGTAAGACGATTCATGGTTAAATTATAGACCAAACTGAAGATGTTTGACAGTGACAAAAAACACGAAACGTGCGTGAGCTGTCAAAACCAGTGTTACCAAAAATAAAATAGCAAAAAAATCACTCATTAGATATAAACCCCTTATATCCATCCAATATTAGAGTATAACTCTAATATCTAGGCTGGTGCTCCTTAGACTCACATGAGTTCTTTGGATTGTATTGAGAGAAGAGCATACACCGACGTAATGTATCTTGTCTCGTTATTTTATAGTTTCTTTAATAGACAGTGCTCTGGCGAAATCGCCAGTTGCATTCCTTGTTTTAGAATTCAACCGGAACACTCTTGCTTTTAGTAATGCTCATCAATTTATCCTCGAGCCCGATTTCAGACGAACAGAGATTTCTTCTTATTTTCCTCTCATTGTGATATAGAGAAATTCAAAACTAGTGTGCATCGGTAACTTCTGTATTGTCTTTCATATAAATTGTTCAACTTTGAACCCAAACTAGAGATGATGACGAACAACAACGAAGAACGAGCCACAAAGAAGAACGGAAAAAAGTTGACAGAACGACATTTAACAGAAAAGCAGAGCATCAGACAAGAGAAGACATTTTTGAAACATAGAAGTCGAATTCGAAAAATCATATTTAATTTGAAATAAAATAAATTAATGTTTATAAAATTTTAAAATTGTAGTTAAAGTTGTCTCAAATGCAACAATTAGGAACAACAAGGGTTTTTTGACGAGAAATCCAAATAAATAAAATTGATTTATATAACAAATAATTAACCCAATTAGTATTAAAAATAATTAGAATATTATTGCTTCATAAAGTTATTTTTAAAAATAATTCAAAAAATTTCCTTTATGGGACAAAAAAAAAACTGATGAGTGAAGAATGCATTCTATTTGAATATTTCTGAAAATGTTGAGGTAAATTTATATAATTTGTTTTATTAAAAAGTGTTTTTAGTATTTGCATTCACTGGTTACTGTTTCATTGTTATATTTTTTTTATGAATGTCGAACTCTCATTCAATAATAGTATGTAGCTGTATTATGCCCCCTGTCCTTTTTTTCATTATTATTTTTTGTTTCTACATTTTATTTTATATTTTTTTTATATTCAAGTGCAACGATGGAATAAA
This sequence comes from Chrysotoxum bicinctum, assembly GCA_911387755.1. Lineage (NCBI taxonomy): Eukaryota > Metazoa > Arthropoda > Insecta > Diptera > Syrphidae > Chrysotoxum > Chrysotoxum bicinctum. The sequence continues at coordinate 6,414,861 of OU426991.1, forward strand.
AAGTAAGACAACTCTCTGAAAAAGGACACAACCCAAAGATTTTAATGCTTTAGAAAAAAAAAAGAATAATCGCTACGTACTAAATACGCAATGCTTAGTGTTTGCATAATTATTATTCTTTTTTGTAGTTTTCTCATTCCAAAAAAGTCTACCTCGTCGGAAATTTTCTTGAAAGTCTGCAGTTTAGGTTAAAGAAAATAAATAAAAAAGACAGACCAAACAATCAACAGAAATTAAAGACAATGGACGATGAAATCTTAAAGACAGTCCATTCAATATTCGGCAAAAGTGTACAAATAGTCGATTGTGAGAAAACCTCATCGGTGCGTCAGGAAGAAGTTCTTCTAATAAATGGAATTCCAGTGACTCTAGATGGGCACGATAGTGAAGAAATTAAAAATGCTCTTTTAACGGGCCATGTCCCATCAGTTGAGCTATTAAATCAATTACTGTATCGAGCTGGAATCTTGAAGCAATCAGTTCAACTGGAAACATCATTGTCAGTTAAATCGTCTATGGTTACAACCGAAGAGGTTTCAGTTGCACGAGGTGGTCAAATAGTTGATGGTCAGTTAAGTGAAACGAAAGAAGATTATGTTTATAGTAGTTCCAAAAAAGAAATTTGGAAGCCAATTACAAGAACAACAAAGGAAACTACGGCAGAAACTATGTCACAAAGATTTCCACAGCCAAATGAGCAGCAACCTACTGAATTATCCTGTGAGGATGCTGTTGGTGGTAGGCACTATGAAGAAAGTCGCAGTGCGACGTCTGTGATGACGTCTGAACCACCACTATCGGGAATAACCCGACGCTCAACAACATCCAGTTTTTTAAATGAATCTTTAAGTAGCCGAAGTGCTAGTAGTAAAAAATTACAATATAATTATGAAATGAAGAGTTCTTGTGATGAAAATGTTGATGGAGATGACGATGATGATGATGACGACGATGATGATGAAGATGGAGAATTGTATTTATTGAATCTATCGAAATTCTGTGGAGCATCTATATCAGCAGCGATGACGACCCCACCATTTCCAAATCGATTAACACCAATTAGAAATGCCCTTACAACAATTTCCAACTCAATAAATGCCACTGCCAATAGCAATGATGACTTATTACGAAAATGTCAAAAAACATCATCGCAATCTGGGCGAAAATCCTGTCTAAGTTTTGATTCTGGGCATGATGGCGCATTTCATAGCCCATCACAACAAACATTCAATAATCTATTGGTACCAGTGCAGCAATTAACAACAAACAATACCGATCACTCAATATCATCTTGCTATGATTTCATTAGTTCGGATGAAGCTGATTTCTTGACTGCTTCAAAAAATAGCAGCAGTCATTTTGGCAAAAATTGTAAGACAATATTCCCAACACAGGAAAGAAGCTATGATGATTTAAAACAACAGCGGGTAAGGGTCTTGTTTGTCTTAAATTTTATTTTCATTTATTTTTAATTTTTTATTATTCGTTTAATTGATTAATTGTTAGTTTCTGTTAAAAATAGTTTCTATTTAAGAAGGCTTAGCTTTGAAATTTGTAATTGAAAAAGATTCCTTTACGAAAAGTAAAATCTTCGTCCAGTCTACACGAAGGACTTCCAAAACAGTAATTAATTTAGGGATTACAAAATGTACAGAAGGAAATTCATGGGAAACAAATAAAGCAAATAAAAAGACACGAGCTTATACTTCGAGGAAAAAATTAATGTCACCGTGACTTACTTTAAACTTTTGTTAAATCCTCATTCATTACTAAACTTTTTTTTATACACCGAACCTTTTTTGATCGTAAAATATGAATGAGTGACTTAAAAACTGACGTAAAACTCTTTAGAGGGGATTAGAAAAAGCCCCAGGCCTTGATTGGAAAGGAATATTGTAATCGATATTATCATAAAATGTATAATTATTTCGCGGCGCATTTAACACAACAGCAAGTACCCAACCCAGTCGTGCACTTAATTTCTTTACAATCCATTTTATTCAGGTATATCACGGAATCCGTTCGTTAAAAATTCCTGAATGAAAGCTACGCTACGAACTGCAAAATCCGAATGGAATCCAAATAAATATTAACGGCTCTCATTTTCGAATTCAGCTGTTTTGCTTAAAATATTGTGTCGTGTGTGAAAATATTGGAATGAAGTTTAAATAAAATTTTAAATAATTCAATAATTCTTTTTTATCAACAAATTAAATATTAATTGTTTAAAAATAGATTTAATTGCCTTCTCAAGCATTGCCGATCAAAAAGAGACCATCAGGCGAAAGCTCAATCTGATAATTAAGAGAAAAATACTTCGAGACAGTTGTAATCCATTTGTTTTTCTTATGAAATGGAAAAGTCTATCGTATTGTGCCTTATTAGTTGTTTTTGCCGTAAAAGCAACAAATATAATTTAAAAAAAAATTGGTAAAAACTTTAATTTGTATTACTTGTAGAAATTTTAAATTTTCATTTCATTCGGATACCAAATTTCACGAATGGATTCTGTAAAATAATTAACCATTTTACCAATAGTCAATTAAAACTAAACAAAAAAAAATAAAAATTTCTGTGAGGTCTGTTTTGGGAACGAAGTTCATTACGCGTAACGAAAAATTTACAGCGAATATGGGCAGAGTCAATTGCAATCCATATGATTCTCATGTCTCCAGGAAGAAACAGACAGTTTCATTGTAATGATATGAAAATGAATATGTCAAACATTAGTGAATTGAAGTCATCTGAATAGCTTTGAGTTGCTGTAATCCCGTGTAAAAAAAGCTTATGACAAAACAACTTTTGGGAAAAAAGAAATCTCAAGTTATCCTAAAAATTTTGCTATGTAAAGCTATCCTATAAGAAATTTCAAAAACAGCTCACTGATTTTTGACACCGAACCTATTCAATCCGGTTTTGGTCGTTCAGAATACTAACCTATCCTAAATAGCCTGTCTAAGTGAATTCTGAACGCGACCAATAGTATACAATCATCATTTGTTCGATGTTTATACGATGTTCAATTAGTTATTGCAGCTATACAAATATTGAAGATGTTATGTTCTATATTATGTATCTATACTATTATACAGGGTGATTTGCATAAGGTGTGACAAAAAGCTAGGGCGTGTAGGTTGGACTTAGACAAGAAAAAAATCGTATGGGAGGGGGGCTATATTTCCCCCCGTTTAGGCGGGAGGGACAATTTAAGAAAAAAATCACTTAAAACAGAAAAAAAATTATTAAAAAATAACGGTGATACCTACAGAGTAATGCTATAGCATTTTGAAAAGCCAGAAATACATTCTTTAATTTTCCGGTTTTTTGTGTTTGATTAAAAATTAATAAGAGCATTGAATATTGAATAAATAAATAATACTTAATTACGTAAAATTTTGAAACAAAATTGTTTAAAAAAAAAATTTAATTTTTTTTTTCAAAATTTTGATTTTGAAAATTAATTTTTCAAAAACTATTCACTCGAATAACTTTATTTAATGTATTTCTGGCTTTTCAAAATGCTATAGCATTACTCTGTAGGTATCACCGTTATTTTTTAATAATTTTTTTTCAGTTTTAAGTGATTTTTTTCTTAAATTGCCCCTCCCGCCTAAACGGGGGGAAATATACCCCCCCCCCCCTCCCATACGATTTTTTTCTTGTCCAAGTCCAACCTACACGCCCTAGCTTTTTGTCACACCTTATGCAAATCACCCTGTATAAAAGCGAAACCTCAGAAAGTAGTCAACCGATTTATTTGAAATAAATTTTATTATTTTCTATATTGTTATAAGAGTGTTTTTTTTCATTAATTATTTGTCAAACTTAAATATTATTAATTTTACATTTTTTGTCCATTTTTTTTTTTCTTTAGTTGACTTATACAACCACTTATATCTTAAAGCCTATATAATAATCGACAAAGATTAGCATTGCTTCATAAAGTCAATATTGTTGCGTAAATTTTAAGCCCAAAATCACTTCTTAGTTACACATACAACCTGAGAAATAAATAAATACAAATTAAAAAATTATAAACTTTTTGAATTTATTTTATCCAGGAATTAGATTTCATCACAATCGCGAGGTCGCTGCTTTGTTTCATGTCATTATCATTCCAACATTTTTAATTTTCTTTTCTTCCCGTTCCCATACCCTCTCTCTCTCTCTCTTAATATCTGTTCCATTCAATAGTTACGTTTTTTCTCTTACCGTTTTTGAGTAATTAAGCTTAATAAATTGTTATTTTTCTTCGATTTTACTTTTTTAATTTGGAATTTTGTAACTAACGAAAAATAACAATTTATTAAGCTTAATTACTCAAAAACGGCTTGTCTGACGAAAATTTTCAATCAGACCTTTTTTGTAGGGAATTTAATTTTATATAAAAGTAAGTCAAAATTAATTTTTTTTACTTCAATGTTTTGTCAGTTCTGACGCAAAACATGAAATTATGACTAAAAATCAAAATTAGCGATGATAGCCCTCTTAAAATTGATATTAAGGGCTCAAACTTTTACGAAAATTTTTTTTTGTCATTCTGAATGATATTCTCGATATATCTTTCAAAAAAAAAAATAGTCAATTTTTTTGGCCCAGTCTATTGTATAGTTTATCTAACTAACCGACACACACACATTTTTTGTGTTTCTCTAATTCTATTGTCACATCGCTAAGGAATGTGGGGGTAGGCTCTCTTTACTTGCGATATAGGTAATAGGTACTAACTACATACAGCTGCGAGCAGTAAAATAGTAGTGCCTGCTGGTAAAATGAATTTCGCTATATATTCCGAATCCTGTGTACCACTGGTCTCCATTACGGTTAAATTTATGAACAATTATATGTGACAGATCTGGCCATGCTTTTTCTGTTGTCAAATCAACACCGTTATTATTTACAGCTTATTTTTTTTCGAAATTTGATTTTTCTTAGCGAGCAATAAAATAGTAGCAAAAGTAAAATTATTAAAAAAAAAACATTATTTACAGTAAAATATTCGATTTTTTGTAAAAAAAAGTAAGTTTGTTTTAGTTTTTACGTATTATTTATGTATTAAGTAAAAAAATATGACTATACATAATTTAGTGGGACGAAGCAAACATTGCAGCGAAGAAAAAAGAACATGGATTCAAAATCTTATAAATCAAGGCAAGACGTACAGGGAAGTTGAAAAACTCGTCGGATGTTCAGCCCCAATGATACGTAATGCAATCATTTACAAAAAAAAAGACGAAAAATGGGGCAAAAAGCGGATTCTTTCAGAGACTACCGTACGACAAGTCACAAGGTGCGCTAAAAATCGACCAACAATGTCAGCTGTGGAAATCCGCGACGAGTTAAACCTAACTTGTGGTGTTCATACGATAAGAAGACGACTACGAGAGCATAAATTAAATGCTCGCAGCCCACGCAAGGTGCCACTTTTGAAAAAATCCATGTGACCCGGTGTCTTCAGTTCGCCAAAGAACATCTCTCTTGGCATATTGAGAAGTGGAGGAATGTATTGTGGACTGATGAATCCAAAATCATTTTATATGGTGGTAAAGGGTCTCGTCAGTATGTAAGGCGTCCCCTTAATACACAATATGATCCCCGATACACCATAAAGACGGTTAAACATGGCGGATCAAGTATTATGGTTTGGGGTTGCTTCTCCTACAGAGGTGTGGGTCCAATCCATAAAATTAATAATATAATGGACAAGCATGCATACGTAGGAATACTGCAGAACACTATGCTGCCTTTTGCTGAGGAGGGCATGCCGCTAAAATGGACGTTCCAACAAGATAACGACCCGAAACATACTAGTAAGTTGGCAAAGGAATGGTTTCGGGCCAATAGAATTGAGGTTATGGATTGGCCAGCTCAATCTCCTGACTTCAATCCCATTGAAAACCTGTGGGCAGATATTAAGAAAGCGGTATGGGATGCTAGGCCCAAAAACAACAACGAACTTTGGGCTGTAGTTGAACATGCATGGCAGACTATACCACTGAAGAGATGCGAAGGCTTTGTAGATTCTATGAAAAAGCGTTGTATAGCTGTCACAAAAAATCATGGTCATGCTACTTAGTATTAAGTTTATTTATAAAAAAAAACTTTAAAATATAATTATTTTTCGAATAAAATACTTTTTACTATCATACTACTATTTTATTGCTCTTGAAAATTTTGTTGCATCATGTGTTAAAAAATAAAAAAATATATTTGCGGCTTTATAAATCAGTTTGCATTTTTGTATGGAAATAGTAGGGAAATGTACTCCTCTTTCGCAATGCAGTTAATACTAAAAAACTTTTGTATTTCCACAAATTCAAAGATATTTAAAATGACAGTGCCCACTACTATTTCACTGCTCGCAGCTGTATATGGCAAGTTCTGCATTTGAAAAAAAATTGAACTCGAGATTTTGATCAAAGTTGACATTACGATGATAGCGAAGACGAAAAAAGTGGGTCCGGGAATTCCGTCTGTCTGTCTGTCTGTATGTCTGTATGTCTGTACCTCGAACTAGAGCCTAAACTACTGGAGGTATTTTCTTCAAACTCGGTACTTAAGGGTCTTCGGTGATTCCTTAGAGGGGAAATTGAAATTTTTTTTTAGCTCTAAAACAAACGGTACCCCCCATACACCCGTAATGCATAATCTTATTTATCTCGAAAAAGGCTCTAACGATTTTGATAAAAAAAATTAGGTGTGATATTATGGGCAGGGACAACATTTTGGTCAGAAAAAAATTTGGGGGGGAAATGTTATTAGGGGTACCTGTCATAGAACCGTTTTTTTGATTTTCGAATTTCTCACCAACGACTCTAACGATTTTAACCAAAATTTTTATGCAGGAGCTGCCTTGCATTTTAAAAAATATAATCTAAAATTTTTTTCGAAAAAATAGTTTTTGGATTTTTAAAAAAATTATACGATTTTTTTTTTGAAAATTCAATATCTTGAAAACCAATACAGGATTAAATTTTTAAATTACGTTTTAAAATTTATGTTATTAAATACTAACAATTTGCATATTAATTTTTTTTTATAAAAATTTTAAGAAAAATTTAGTACACAAAAAACATGTTTCAGTGTGTCTGTATGTCTGTACCTCTCACTCCATCCTAAACCACTGAACCTATTTCTTTCAATCTCGGTAGTTAAGGATCTTCGGTGATTTCCTGGAGGGAAAATTGAAATTTTTTTAGCAATTTTATGCAATTTTATGCACTTGAACATTATTATCTCATTAAATCCATGTTTTATATTTATAAAATGTATCTTAAATTCCAAAGTACTTTTACATAAGAGCAAGTTCGTGCGATCCAGTCGTGCATTTTATTTAGGATTGGATATGAGGATTCAGAAAGTGTCTGTGAGTCAGTTTTAATAATTTTAATGGAGTATGGTGCGTAATTACCCGTGAGGGTTTTAATATTACACCAGAGTTTTCTGGGTGAGAATGAGGATTCAGGGCTGATATTGTTAGTAAATGTCTGAAAGCAGATTTTTTTAGCAATCTACGCGGCTTTACGAAAACGGGCGTTGGCTTTGCGGTAATCTATAAGATTAGCATCTGTCGGATGTCTTTTAAACAATTTCCAGGCAATTTGTTTGTTGGTCCTTAAATCGCTTATTTCTTTGTTCCACCAAGGGACGTGCTTTTTATTGAAATTGTTGCGAGACTGTGGGATTGAATTATTTGCTGCATTTTTAATGGTCTTGAAAATTGTAGCTGCCTCTTGATTTATTGTTACGACCGCCGAGTTGGATGTAGCCCAGCTGTTGAAGGCGCGCACATTCAATTTTTGGTTGTGCAACTGTGTGGGTACTTAGAGAAAACAGATGAACTATTTGGTTGAATGTCCGCGTAAGTACATACAGTGTTGGACAGAGAATTAGCACATAATACTTTGTTTTAGTAAAAAAAATCCTTATACCAGTTGACAAAAGAACTTCTTAAAAACTTTTCACACTACAACAATCTATGCTGTATCACCCTGTGATCTTTGGAAATTTACAGTTATTTACACATGTTTGCGTATTATTTCCAGAAGATAAGATCGCCATTGCTAAAGTTTATGTGGCCAAAGAATTAGCACATATTGGTATAATTGTGTGTAAAGTGTAAAAAAAAACAGTAGTTTTGTTCAGATTTTAATAAAAAAGTAATCTAAAATTCAAAGTAAGTTTTTCTAGAAGTTTGTATTGCACAATTTTGAATGTTATTTGATTAGATGGGCCGACAACAGTCTTGCACACCTGAGCTCAGAAAAATTATCATAACGATGAAAAATAACGGAAAAACAATTCACGAAATCGCAAAGCTAGTGGGACGGTCAAGAAAATTAGTCTACAACGCCATTATATTTTTTGAAACCCATGATACGACCAATGCCATCGGACGAAACCCGCCACCAAAAAAGACAAGTTCTGCTGATGATCGGATAATTGCTGCTTATGCAAAAAAAAATCCGTTTATGACGTCAGCTGAAATTCGGGATGAAGTGCATAAAGACCATGGCATATCAGTAAGCAGCAGAACAATCCGAAGAAGACTAAATGACAGGGATTTGATTGGTTGCGTAGCTCAGCACAAACCCCTGGTTTCAAAAAAAAATATTTCAGCTAGACTAACGTTCGCAAGAGAATACGGAAAAAAATCGCTACTATTTTGGAAAAATGTTCTTTGGAGCGATGAGTCCAAATTTAACCGTTTGGGCTCCGACGGAAAGCGTCATGTTTGGCGACCACCAAAGCAGGAGCTTAATCCACGCTACACAGTAAAAACTGTGAAGCACGGTGGTGGGTGTATCATGGTGTGGGCTGCGTTTTCATGGCACGGTGTAGGGCCAATTGTTAAAATAGAGCAGCGAATGGACCAGCATCAGTATAAGGGCATCTTAGAAAACCATATGGAGCCCTATGCTGACGATAATTTGCCATTATCGTGGACATTTATGCATGACAACGATCCTAAACACACTTCGCGGCTAGTGAAGCAGTGGATTAGTGATCACCAAATCAATGTGTTGCCTTGGCCTGCTCAGAGCCCTGACCTGAATCCCATAGAAAATCTATGGAACGATGTAGAATATCAGGTTGGATTGAGGAAACCAAAAAATTTAGAAGAACTTTGGGAAGCTATTAAAGAAGGCTGGAACAGCATTCCTATTCATCGATGCCAACGCCTAGTAGAAAGTATTCCTCGGAGGTTACATGCTGTAGTGAGGCAGAAAGGTTTCCCAACAAAATATTAATAAAATAATAAGTTTTTAGCTAAAAAAGTATTTAATTTATTAATTGTGCTAATTCTGTGACCACCACTTGTTACACTAACCAACGATATTTATGGATTTTTTTTTGTTGCTATTTTTTTGAATTGTTATTATTTTTTTTATTAAGTTTGTACATCATTAAATAAAACATTTTTCAATAAATTATGTTTCAAAAACAAGCAAATATTATAATCTCGCATATTTGAATTTCATATACTATTTTGTGCTAATTCTCTGTCCAACACTGTATAATTATATGTTACATAAAATAGCGAAGTCATTTTAGGCAATCGTTTAGTTTCTGTCAAACCACAAACGTTTTAGTTGCACGAACCAAGCAGAGGCTAAGAAAGAAAAAAAAGGATTGTATGTGCGCGAAACATAATCAAATTTATCTCTTGAAAAATTTACAACGCCACCTGTCGACAAAATGGAAGAAACTTCTGGTGGGACAAAAGTCTTTGAACGTGCCCGTCGCAGAATTTCGAAGATAGATGTCAAATTTGTTGTGTTCACCCATACATATGCATGGTGTATTTTTGTTATTATTTTTTTTTGTATACACTACAGTCCAGAGATGTGGATCGGATGATGTTTTGCAGTTGGAGGAAAATCATTCGATGTGATTTTTTTTTTGTATGGGTAACTGAAGGCTTGACACTGGTCCATGTGAATTTGACTTGTCATTCTGGTTTGTTCTTCGGCATTACTTGTTGCATGATCGGATAGTCGAAAAGTTTGTGGAAAAAAAAGGTGTTAAGATTAAGAAGAATAAGAAAAATTGTGCGGAAACGTTTTTTTATGAAAATTCCGATTTTAGCAAATTGTTGAAAATTCTATTAATTGAATTTTGTGGGTGCGTTTTTGAAATATTAAACTAAGTTCGAAAAAAAAAAGGAAGTAAATGTCGTGTTGTTTTTTTAGAATCTCTACACTCCACCCTATCGCCAAACTGCAGAGACGTAAATCATTTTCTTTTATATAATATTTATTAATAAATCGTTCAAAGTGGTGAGTTTTAAGAAACAAATTTTTATTGAACAGTGAGTAAGGAGATGTAAAATTTCAGGTAAATTCTCGGCGGCCCCTGATAAGTACCTATTACCGTACGGGCCGCCGCATAAGTTTTTCTTCAGTTTTATTGTGGTCCATAGAAGGTTGTTTCCGAAGATTGTTCCGGCTGTTATTGTTCTGTGTGAAACCCACAATCTTTTTGTTCCGGTTTTGGTTGATCCGGATCTGGAAGTACCGCGGTACCTTATTGTTCCGGGGATGTTGTATTTCGCCTTGGCTTTCCTATCGAGCACAGTGAGTCCCTTGGAAAGAAAACAAAACAAAAACAAAAATCAAAATTTATCCAGGTGCGAAATTAAGAACTAAAAGTAAAATCAACAAATTACGTAAAACAATATCCACGAAGAAAACAATAAATAAAGAAAATCAAAAGAACGAGATAATTTACCACATTCTGATAAATGTGAACTTATAATTAAACATAAAATTCGTCATCCATACCGTTGTTGTTCCTGTTGTTCCGGCCGTTCCTGTTTTTTTTGTTAATTTTTGTGATTTTTGCGGTGGGATTCAAATATACATGCGTTGAAGTTTTTAAATTCATACAATAGCCTGTTTAATAATGTTTTTTTGATAAGTTACCTTGATTATTTAATTTTTTTTTGTTTTTAAATTTCTGCTTGTAAGTGGAACTCTGGTGTTTTCCAATTTTTTCCCGCGTTTCGTATACAGAAAACCAAACGTTTTATGGTTATATTTTGTGTGTTTTTGTTACTACCCCCTCCAAAGAGCTCTGTAGAGGTAGGGAAAAATCTCGAGGCGTCAATTAAGGTTAGTTATAGTGCACCAAAAGGGGTGTTTTATAAAGTTTTGTTGGAAAGGGACCAGTTCCATATTTGTTATTATTTTTTTTTTATTTTTTTGAATTTGTAATTTGAAATTGTAATGAGTTCAAGTCTTTCCGTTGCGTCAATGCATTTATCTCTAAAAATAAAAATAAAATTAAATGTTTACGTATAGGCTCTATTGCAAAATTAAAAGTAATAAATCAAAATAAAGTTAGCTTCAATCCGCCTAGTATGAAAAAAATCGTCTTTTGTTGTTTTGTGTAAACAAAACATGAATTTTTGAAGAAACTTTTTCAGGGGTGCCAAGGGTAGCTGAGTTTTCGGTGAAGATGGTTTGACTCGAAACCGACTATCCGCCATCTTGGGGGAATTCAAAAATGGCCACGAATTCCTATGGTTGGGTGGGTAATGGCCACACTGCGACAACATCTGCAGTGCCCTGATGTGGCAATAGTCCGTCCGTGGTGATAACTAGTCCGTTTCTTTTTTTTTCCTAGTTCCCTCAGGCCTGATTTGTGTTTTTGGCTGCAGGCGAGGTTAAGTTTCCGGGGGCAAGATCCCCCCCGTCCGACGAGCTGACGCCGTGCATGTGCAAGCAGCCCGCGTCCCCGGGACTTGACATTCCATCCGTTTTCCTAACCTCTCCCTTTCCTAGCTTCCTACCCTTTCTCTTCTCCCATCCTACTTCCTTACCGACTCCGCACCTCCTCTTGCCTCGCAACATTATGTTTAGTGAAACTTGTCTTGCGGACATAGATTTCAGATTGGTTGCATTAAATAGATCCCAGTTGGCTTTGTCAGGTTGAAATTTTGGACGAAATTTATCAGCGTTATTTTGTGGATCCAGTATTATGGTTGTTACTATCGGGAAGTGGTTGGGTGCTGTAGGAACAAGGGGCTTCGAGCTGTATCTTTTCCTACACATCAAGTGCTTACAATACCTCCTCGTTGGTAACCGCCGGATACTGGTCTTGGCTTTATGTCATGACTTGCTAAACTTGTAAGTGCGAGTGTTGACCAAGGAAACAATTGCAACACTAAACCCATGGCCCTACAGATTGAAGGTTAGTGCGTCGGGCTAACGACCCGGCCACAGTAAAAAACATTAATTGTTATGAAAGAGACGCGAGAAGCCTCGGATAACGACCCCCTCAAATGGCAACCAGACCCGGAACGAAAATGGACTACTATTTACGAGTATGCACATGGAATGTAAGGACACTACACACCAGGTGCTACTCAAAAACTTGAATCTGTCCTCTCGCGGTACAAGGCAGACATTACCGCGATCCAGGAGATACGATGGATAGGATCAGGAATAGCGAAAAGAAAAGATTGCGACATTTATTACAGCTGTCATCAAAGAATGTTAGGGTGCGGATTCGTCGTGGGTAATCGACTCAGATCAAAAGTCATCGTTTTTAAGCCGATTAGTGATCGCCTGGCTGTGATCCGCATCAAAGCTACTTTTCAAAACATCAGCCTAATATGAGCACACGCCCCTACCGATGAAGCTGAGGAATCTAACAAGGAGGAGTTTTACGACCTCCTGGACGGAGCCTACGGAGCCTGTCCGGAGTACGATATCAAAGTCGTGCTCGGAGATTTCAATGCTAAAGTCGGGAAGGAAAATATCTTTGGCGGATTAGTTGGAAGGCACAGCCTCCACGAAATGACAACAGATAACGGCTTCCGACTAATCGACTTTGCTGCAGCTCGGAATACGGTGATAAGTAGCACTAGGTTCCCCAGGCGAAGGATACACACAGCAACCTGGCGATCTGCAGATGGTCGATCCGCCAACCAAATCGACCACGTGCTAATTGGCGCAAGGCACGCGTCTAACATCTTGGACGTGCGAACTTTCTGAGGTGCAAGCGTGGACTCTGACCACTTTCTTGTTGTGACAAAGTTCAGAGCCCGACTGTCCAACGAAAAGAAAATGAGGACCGCCCAAAGGAAGAAATTCAATACTGCATGCCTTAGCACACCTGAGAAAGCCAGAGACTACAGTGAGCAATTGACCGGGAAACTCTCTGCCGTACCCCCAGCCACAAGCGTCAACAACTAGTGGAGCCAGTTCCGCGACATCATTAGGGAGGTAGCCGAGTCCACCATAGGCTATCGACCACCTAGGAAAAAAAACCCGTGGTATGATAATGAATGCGCGTTATTGAAGCAGGAGACGGAAAATGCACGAATGCAAATGCTGCAACGGAAAACAAGAGCAGCAAAAGAGGAGTACCGTGAAAAGAGATGGAAGGAGAAAAAAACCCTGCGCAGAAAGAAAAGAGCAGCCGCAGCTTCTCAGCTCAGGTATCTCGAGGAATCTAGCACCGCCACAAACACCCGCCGGTTCTATAAAACAGCCAAACAACTGGCATCAGGTTATAGGACCGGCACGCAAGCTCTTCGAAACAGCGAAGGGAACCTAGTCACCGAAGCACAGGGAATTGTAGACGTGTTTAAACAGCATTTCCAGCAGCTGCTTAATGGGCATTATTTAGACGAAAACACAGGGGAGCAAAGAAGCATAAGACCAGTCAATGAAGATCCAGTCCCACTACCCAGTACTGAAGAGGTTAAGAAAGCCATACACAAGCTTAAGAATAACAAATCCGCAGGCTCGGATGGCCTACCTGCGGAACTCTTTAAGTATGGAGGAGATGTCCTGATAGGGTGCATGCATCAGCTCATCAACCAAGTGTGGGAGGAGGAAAGCATGCCCGACGACTGGTCAAATAGCTCCATATGCCCAATCTACAAAAAAGGCGATCCTATGTCCTGCAAAAACTACAGGGGCATATCCCTGCTTAATGTTGCCTACAAGATCCTATCCACCGTACTATGTGAGCGTCTAAAACCTTTCTGCAACACTATAATCGGCACGTACCAGTGTGGCTTCAGGCCAGGCAGATCAACGATAGACCAAATCTTCACATTGAGGCAAATCCTGGAAAAGACCAACGAATTTCAAGTCGAGACCCACCATCTTTTTATCGACTTTAAAGCCGCATATGATAGCATAAGTCGCCAAGAGCTTCTATTGGCAATGTTGGAACTCGGGATCCCGAAAAAACTGATCCAGCTATGCCGCATGACGTTACAAAATACGCGGTGCAACGTGCAAATGGGTAACAGCTCATCCGAGCTATTCCAAACGTGCATAGGGTTCAGACAAGGAGATGCGCTATCATGTGATTTCTTCAACCTAGTCCTGGAGCAGATAGTGCGCAAGAGTGGTGTTAACCTGGAAGGCACTATTTTCAACAGGTCTTCCTAACTGCTTGGATATACGGACGACATCGATATCATCGGCCGCTCCAAGCGTGCTGTGCTAGAAGCGTTCACAGCTATTGATGAACAGGCGAAACGCGTTGGTCTTGAAGTTAATGAGGACAAAACAAAGTATATGCTATCAACAAACAAAGCCACATCTGTCCATCGCCTAGGACAAAACGTCACTGTTGGTAGCAGTAATTTCGAGGTAGTCAAGGAGTTCACCTACCTCGGAACGAGCATTAATCCAACGAATGACACCTTAGTGGAAATTCGACGAAGAATTACCCTAGCAAACCGCTGCTACTTCGGTTTGGCCAAACAAATGGGTTCAAAACTCCTTTCTCGAAAGACAAAGTGCACGGTATACAAAACGCTAATTTTACCAGTTCTACTCTACGGTGCCGAGTGCTGGACGATAAGTAAAAAGGGGAATTGATACTGGGCACTTTCGAGAGAAAAATTCTTCGGCGGATATTTAGTCCTATATGCGAAGAGGGCGAATGGAGAAGAAGATTCAATCGTGAATTATACGAGCTGTACCAAGATGTGGATGTAGTCCAAAAAGCCAAAACATGTCGACTACACTGGCTCGGTCACATCGAGCGAATGGACAACAACGCTCCAGCCAAGAAAATCTTCGAATCCCAGCCCCCAGGTTCGAGACGACGAGGAAGACCGAATCTCCGCTACAGGGACCAGGCGGTTATAGACGCAAGAGCGCTTGTTTGGTTTTTGGGGGTGGCCGTGGCGCGATGGATGTGTGCTCGCCTGTCAACCTCATGATGACAGGTTCGATCCCTGCCGTCGTCTATGTCGCTTTAATTCCATTAAAAACCTTCTAAAAATTGTCATCAATGGATTGCTGGTTTACTCACTACATGTTGTTTAGGCATAACACTAACAACATGTAATTGAGTTAAACTAGTATGCCCAACAAGGATGAACACGAATAAAATAATGTGAATTATAAGCGACATAGAAATAAGACACGGCATTTCTCCGCTTTAGCTCAGCCGCCATCTCTGGAGATAAAAATATCTGAGACAACCACCAACAGTCTCAGAACATCGTGCCACACATCTTTCCTATCCTTCTTTCTCTTCATTAACTTCACGCCCGCGCTGTGTTGAAACATTTAAAGGGTAATCATAATCCCTTGAGCGCTGTGTTGATTGTTTGCGATTTTGGGTTTTGTAGCCCATGAATACGTTTGGCTTCGGCCATTGAACATTTTTTTGTGCTTTTTATTGTTATTATTTCTTTTGCTGTTTTAAATTCGGGGCAGTCTTTGGAGGAAGCAGGGTGTGGAAGTTTGCAGTTAGCGCACATGGTGCAATCAGACGGTGAATGGGGTGGAAGATAGCAATTGACACATGTTTTCTCGGTTGCACCGCACCGGTTGTGTGGCCAAGCAATTGGCAGTTTTTGCATCGGATTGGGTTTGGGATGTATTCTGTAACCCTAGCTTTATAGAAGCCTATTTCTACTGATTTTGGAAGTATGAACCTGTCAAAAGTGAATATCATTAAGCCGGATGGAATTTGCTTACTCTTTTCATTTTTGGTAAATTTATAGACTCCAGTGACACCTTGTGATCCCATTTCGCAAATTATTTCAGATTCGGGTACATTGACTAAACATGGCGCGAAAACAACGCCTTTAGTGGAGTTAAGTTGATCATGCAATTTCACTGACACAGGACACGTGTTTGCAAGAGATGTAACTTTTAGAAAATCTTCCGCAATTTTTTGAGATTTAACAAGTAGAAGTAGGTTACCATCACGTAAATGTGTCACGTGTTCAAACTCTTTACTTATATTTTCGATAGATTTTTTCAATAAAAATGGGCTTATCGATTTAAATGTTATATCGTTGTCTTTTGGAGATATAATTATGAATCGTGGGTTTTTAAAGTTGGAAGAGGTAGGTAATTCAGGGAATTCATCGCAGAATATGGACGATCCTAATTTATGTTTTTTGGCTGGGTTTGTTAAACTAGGAGGATCATCATGAATCGAAAATTGATTACCTTTTTTTCTCGACCCGTGGGCCATGGTTATGAAACAATTCACATTAGTTTAAGTAGAAGAAATAGCACGAGGTATGTATACCGAGGTAGATGGAAAAAAAAGAAAGAGCGAACGGTATAAAACCGAATAGGTTTATTAGCACTAGGCAGAAAGAGAAAAGCACAGACAATTGAGATCGATCTTATCGGCTCGAAGGTTAGTCGGTGACTGATACAAAGCTATTAATAGGAGACTAGCCGATCCAGCTCTCGAAATTCGAGTGCCAATTTATTTATTATTTATATATTTGGCAGTGTTTTCAAGCAAATTTATTAAATTAAATTTTATTTTATGTAATATGCAAAGTGTTCGACAGTGCAAAAACAAAAATGACCCACAGTGTGTAAATGCGTGTCTCAAGTATAATCTGCGCATCTCCGTAACTGTGGCTTTCCAACCATATAAAATTTATCGAAATCGGTTAAATACTTTTGGAGAAAAGTGTACCACAAAAAACATGTTTGCCGTTTTATTATATGATGATGTTTTAGCAAAATAAAGAACATATCTTATTAATGTTTTTTATTGCATCCATGTTTTTTTTACTTGCGACATAGGTACTATAGGGCAAGTTCTGCATTTGGAAAAAAAATCGAACTCGAGATTTTGATCAAAGTTGACATTACGATGATAGCGAAGACGAAAAAAGTGGGTCCGGCAATTCCGTCTGTCTGTCTGTCTGTATGTCTGTCTGTCTGTATGTCTGTATGTCTGTACCTCGAACTAGAGCCTAAACTACTGGAGGTATTTTCTTCAAACTCGGTACTTAAGGGTCTTCGGTGATTCCCTAGAGGGGAAATTGAAATTTTTTTTTTAGCTCTAAAACAAACGGTACCCCCCATACACCCGTAATGCATAATCTTATTTATCTCGAAAAAGGCTCTAACGATTTTGATAAAAAAAATTAGGTGTGATATTATGGGCAGGGACAACATTTTGGTCAGAAAAAAATTTGGGGGGGAAATGTTATTAGGGGTACCTGTCATAGAACCGTTTTTTTGATTTTCGAATTTCTCACCAACGACTCTAACGATTTTAACCAAAATTTTTATGCAGGAGCTGCCTTGCATTTTAAAAAATATAATCTAAAATTTTTTTCGAAAAAATAGTTTTTGGATTTTTAAAAAAATTATACGATTTTTTTTTTGAAAATTCAATATCTTGAAAACCAATACAGGATTAAATTTTTAAATTACGTTTTAAAATTTATGTTATTAAATACTAACAATTTGCATATTAATTTTTTTTTATAAAAATTTTAAGAAAAATTTAGTACACAAAAAACATGTTTCAGTGTGTCTGTATGTCTGTACCTCTCACTCCATCCTAAACCACTGAACCTATTTCTTTCAATCTCGGTAGTTAAGGATCTTCGGTGATTTCCTGGAGGGAAAATTGAAATTTTTTTAGCAATTTTATGCACTTGAACATTATTATCTCATTAAATCCATGTTTTATATTTATAAAATGTATCTTAAATTCCAAAGTACTTTTACATAAGAGCAAGTTCGTGCGATCCAGTCGTGCATTTTATTTTTTTTTGTATACATAGTGCATTATAACAACATTATATTACATTTTATTTCTTGCGTTCCTAGTATCAATTTAAACTTAATTTTTTTTAAATTGAATAATTTTCGTTTCATTCTTTAAGAATGGGCCGTTTATATCCGGTCAAAACGTTGTATTTTTTTTTATTCAAACGTGCTGCCGTGTGTTAACATATGTGGGCGATTCCATTATAGCGGGTGCAACATTTAGACTCATTTGAAGTACATTTAATAATAATATAAGCAAAATATTTAATGACATTATTACTTGAAGGGATACATTTTCACCTATTTATTTTTAATCCATTTAGAATTCTAAAATATAATTGATAATTTGGCAGAAGAATGCTTTCAAAGTGCGATCGCGGGTGCAACAGAATTGGCTCGACGTTTCTAGATCATAGTACAAAAACCACAAATTCTGTTAATTGTGAAACATTTATCATGCTATTCCTACATATATTGAACGACGTTGATTCAATTAACTAAATAAATAAAAATAAAGATGGAAAAAAAAGTAAGCAACGAAATATTAACTTTTAAATCAATCGCGGGTGCAACATCAAATCATCGCGGGTGCAAGGCGTCTAACTTAAATTAGTAAACTGATTTAGAAACTAGAAAAAGTATAAAATAAGGCACATATGTTACAAGTCAGTACCCTTCTCTATTAAATATAATTTTGTTTTTTTTTTTCAAATACTTCAATATTTTTTCGAAAATACATATATGTATGTTAGAAGTACTCCATCTTCATCAATATCGGTTAAGGATAACCCCACATAATGATATTGTGATATTGTGAGCCTACCTGTACAAGAACGTACAAATAATTGCGGAAATAACTTTTGGCAATACTGCTGCTGTAAAAACAGAACGGTATTTTAGAGCATGGAACTACTGGTAATATAGGGGGTTCAAAAGACCCTGTTGGAGATTGAGAATTTAATGTTTCGTCTTCTGACTCAATGAAAACATCGAAAACTTAACTTCATGAGTGATAATGGTCATTGTGCTCTTCTCGATTCTTAACTTCCGACTTAATCGATTTCACATCTTTTATACCCGGCACTTCTCTGCTAATATTATCCCTTCTATAGAAATCACCTGTCATCCTTCAGTTTTTTAGGCATTGCTTTGGTGGAATCAGTTTTTTTTTAGATACATTTTTGAACTCTTCAACTACGTTAGTGGGACTCCTTGGGCGATTACGTTTCACTTGTCCAACTTTTTCAGTTTACAGGGACTGATGTAATGAGTGCCTGCCTTTTTTTTTTGTTGCCTACATTTTTCGTTTTGTCTGATTCTGATCGGAATTTTAAAATTTGTATCTGCCTTAATTTTCTCTTTCAATACATCTCTCCACATTAAATCACGAGTCCTTTTTCTACGTCCTTTTTCTGCATGAAGCTCAGCGTTTTTGTTAAGTTTTTGTCAATTTTCTGTAAAGCAGTCTCTTTTCCTTGTTTCATTTCCATTTAACCATATATTTTTATATAAAAAAGAACAAATTTTATTATATTACATAATTAAAAAAATAACTTGAACAGTAGAAATTATTATTCAAAGCATATTTTATTAATGAAATATAATAAATCACGTTATAATGTTCCTAGTCAATAAGTTGCACCCGCGATCTTAATATTGCGATCGCGGGTGCAACCAATTTAAATCAACGTTTTCTGTCGTTCAACGTACAATATATTCCTAATAACGACTGATTTAATTTTAGTTTTGTTTTCTTCTTACTTTTTGAAAGTTTCAAAACGCTAGCACTTTATTTCTGCCAAAAAAGTAAACTTTTATATCTTTTATGTCGCGGGTGCAACAAACTTACAATGGCTATTTGCAATCAATAATGCTAAAAATATAATAACAAATTCGTACATGTTTTTAAGCAAACAATTAAATGGCATGTTGCTTCATACGTCTATTGAGTAAAGCATAACTAGAAATAGCTATTTTGAGCGTATGTTACCAGTTATGATAATTGCAGTTCGTACCGACTCTTCGTATGATAATGTTCCCAATCGCAAACAAAAATGTTCTCTATAAGTTAGGTCTCAGTTTTTGGTTTTATTATTATATATAGTATTTCTACTTTGAATATTTATCAAAAAAAGTAAAAAATATTGGAGTTGAAAAATTGGTGTCAAAAATCGTCTATAGCAGAATCGCCCATGTGGCAACAGATTCTGTGATAGATTTTTCTGCATTCGTAGCGTAATTTCGATTACGATGGAATTCATGATAGGGCTGATTATATTTTGTTAAATCCTTCAATCACGGATATATTGATATTTTCTTAGCTTTGTGTTTTTTTCAGGAACAGTCGTCACATTTTTACAAATCTGCATATGATAAAAATGTAAAAAGCCCCACTTTGGGTAAAAAACTGTCAATGTCATCGAGTAGTTGTATATCAACTAATCCCTTATCATCAAACCCAAAACAACAGGAACATGGAGCTATTAATAAATCAAGTGCCGACATCATAAATCCATCATCTATTGATGCTGCTTCAACTACTGCTGCTGCTGAATTATCCCCCACAGTGACATTACCTACAGTTTTATCGACAACGTCTGTAGAAAACGGTTTAGTTTTTCGAGATGGAAATCTTATATCGGGGCCATTGGACGCTCTGATAGCTCACATGGTACCATCACCTCAATATTATCCAGATCGATCATTTATATTTTCGTTTCTTTTGAGTGCGCGTCTCTTTATTCGGCCACATGAATTACTAGCTAGAATTTCAGATACTTGGGAGAATCAACAACAACAAATTGTTCAACCATCGTTTGATACTGTTGATGAAAAATACTCCTCCCACCAACAACCGCAAAGTATGTGTGGCAGCGGAGGCAAATTGCAGATGTATCAATTTGCCGACGAACAAATGCATCAGAAGGCTATGAAATCTGCTCAAAACTGTATTCAGCTACTTTCCGAATGGATTGATACATTTCCATATGATTTTCGTGATGAACGCCTAATGCAACATGTTCGAGTTTTGGCCAGAAAGTGTGTCTACATCGATAATAATCTTGGCAAGAGAGTATCGAGTATCTTGCAGCAATTAGTTCAACGGCTTACAGTGCTCGAAAAATACGAAGAGTTCCTGCAAACGCTTACAGCAAACGAATCCAACGAACAACAAACAAACGAAGACTTGGCCGCCACACATCATCAAAAACCAAATTCGTCAACAGTGTCATCGGTATCGCATTATGTAGGTGGTCAAACTAATAGCGGCTATGTGCATGCCAGTTCAACATCATCATCCAGTGATCGAGATGACATAAACGCTTCGTTGCTAGTTGAATCTTTAAATGTCCATTCCTCCTCAATGGTGGGTATACCTCCTCATAAGTCACTGTCATCGTCGTGTACAACTGCTTCTGCAACTTGTCATCAACCTCAAATGGTTCATCATTATCATCATCACAACAGTCATCAAAGTGATAGTTCTTCGAATTCAGTTAATACTCTTGGCCCAGGTGGAGCTGGAGGGATGGGTATTGGCATAAGTGGATGTTCGAGTTTCAGTGGAACACTGAGTAATGGGGGTGAATTGACGGGCATCTGCGATTTATGTCCAAATGCAGCCCTCTTAGCGCATCAATTAACTCATATTGAATTAGAACGACTTTCGCACATCGGTCCGGAAGAATTTGTTCAGGCATTTGCTAAGGAAAATCACTTGGAATCCTTTAGTGACATGAAGAAAACAAGAAATTTAGAATCATATGTGCAATGGTTCAATAAATTGAGCTATTTTACTGCAACAGAAATTGTTAAGGTAGGTGAGAATGAGCCAACGCTTAGGAACTTTAAAAAGTAACAAACTTAACTATTCTTTATTATTGTTATTTTCTCGTTTTTAGTATCCAAAGAAGAAACAACGTGTTAGAATAATTGAATTTTGGATTGAAACAGCACGTGAATGCTTCAATATTGGAAATTTCAACAGTTTGATGGCAATTATTGCTGGTCTTAATCTATCGCCAATATCAAGACTCAAAAAAACTGTAAATATTTGTTTTTCCTTTTTTTATTGCTTAAAAGCAATACAGTTTTCTCTTTTTATATTCTAGTGGTCAAAGATACAATCAGCAAAATTTTCAGTTCTCGAACATCAAATGGATCCAACTAGTAATTTTAACAGTTATCGATCGACTTTAAAGGCAGCTATGTGGCGTTCTGAAGGTGCTACAAACGAACGCGAACGTATAATCATTCCATTTTTTAGTTTACTAGTTAAGGATTTATATTTTCTCAATGAAGGATGTTCAAATAGGTGAGTTAGAAAACACACATGCTTGGGAAACTAGAGAAAAAATCTGGATGGAGGAACATTTAAGTATTCAAGAATGAATGGAGTGTAGAGCTTCTGAAATGTTGTGCAATTTAAATTTTTTCCACGATACATTTTTATTTTTAAAGATTTTTGGTTTTTAGTGGTGAAAAAAAATATTGTTTCATCAATTTGTCCGAAAACAATCAAACGAAAGGTCTGTTCAGTCTATTCACCATCTATTAGTTGCGCAAAAATCTGCATTGAAAATTTTTAATAATTTTGAAGTTGTTGGATCGAAAAGAGGTTATAATCCATGTGAGGCGGTTTTCCGCAGCCCAGTTTAGAATTAACTTCTGGCTTTTATTTCTTAATGGGTGATAGATAGGTCAATATCAAGTACCTAGTAGCTCAACAGGAAATTGGATTTCAGCCCTTTAAAATGCAACCGTAATACTCGCGCTTCAGAGAATGCCTATCAGCTTACCCTTGAGCCCAAATTCGCATGTACTGTTAAATTCAAAGATTCTTGCATACGAATTGGAATGAATTACCTAGACCTTTTTTCAATCCATGTCGATAATCAAACATTTAAAACCAACGTGCATCGATATCTCCTTATGAATACTCCCAACTTTCCCAAATGCCCGGACTCAAACATTTTAATTCTTAAAAAAATAACGGGAGGAGTCTGTCCGTGTCCACTAATGCAGTTCTTCTTCTATATGTCATATTTTTACTTGCGACTTATAGGTACTATAAGGCAAGTTATGCATTCGTAAAAAAAATCGAACTCGAGATTTTGATCAAAGTTGACATTACGATGATAGCGAAGACCAAAAAAGTGGGTCTCGCAATTCTGTCTGTCTGTCTGTCGGTTCGACTACAGCCTAAACGGCTCGGCCGATTTTCTTCAAACTTGGTAGATACGGGGTTTTAATTTTTTACGCCCGGACGTTTTTTTCTATTTTTTTTTAAGACCAAAAATAACGGTACCTGCCATACGATTTTTTTTCGAAATTTTATAAATATTTTTTTTTCTCAAAAACTGTCCCACAGAATTTTTAAAAAAAAATTCAAAAAATTTCATTTGGTTAAAACTAGCTAATGGTTGAAAAAAATTTTACAAAAAATTGTTATTTTCGGTAGCCCCCCTGGGTCCATTTTTTTTGTTTTTGATTTTCTCGAAAACGGTACAGCCGATTTTAATAATTTTTTTTATGCCAAAGCTCCTCCAAAGTTTAAATATTATTACATATTCAAATTTTCAATTTTTAATTTTTTGGATTTAAAAAAAAAATTCAAATTTTTTTTTTTGAATCTCAATATTTCGAAAACCCCATGCTCGATTTTTTTCAAACTTGGCAAATAAAAGTTTCTTAATATAATCTACAAGATTTGAGAAAAAAAATTTTGTTTTATCTAAAACTAACGGTACCTTCCATACAAATTTTAAAAAATGGTTTTCGAAAATCGCATTTTTCTCGAAAACGGTTCCGAGAATTTTGCTAAAATTTTTTTTCTTTTAATTAATCTTTACGATTTATAATTTATTAAAAAAAAATTTGAAATCTAGATATTACTGACTGTACCTACCATAGAACGATTTTTTCGAATTTTGAATTTCTCATTATCGACTTAACGGATTTTAATGAAATTTTTTATAAAAAAGCTCCTAAAAAGTTTAAAAAACATTGCATTTAAAAACTTAAGAAAAAATATTTTTTCAATTTTTAGAAAAAAAAAGTAATTTTTTTTTTTGAAAAATTCGATATCTCAAGAACGGCTTAGTATTTTTTTTGGAAATTAGACTTTTATTCGTACAATAATAAAAACTTAAGGTTGGCGTACCAAAATTTTTTCTTAAAAATGTTTTAAAAATTTTTTACATAAAAGCTTATTTTTTTAAGGAACCACTACAAAGACTTATAATTTTTGTTCGTGCATAAATTCATATTTGCATATCATTCTGTTTTTATCTCTTACTACTTAATGAATTAAAAAAAAATTCATTTTATCCTTATGAACAGTTTTCTCTAATAACATTCGTTTTTAAAATTCCTAGTCTATTACATAGGAGCAAGTTCGTGCGATCCAGTCGTGCATTTTATTTTTAATTCAATTCAATTTAATTGATTATAAATTTAATATATTACATTATGTTTTCTTAACAATATGATTGACATGGCGTGAATGCCATCTGCCAGATTGACGATTTTAATTTACATAAACAATTATAATAAGCATTTTAAATAAACTTTTGAAAAAATATCGTTGAACCTTTTCTATATCTTAAGATATATCCGTGGCACAGGTTCGCAACAACAACAACAACAACACCTTTAAATACTTTGGGCGCAAAATTTGAAACTAGGTTAAAGCGACGATTTTGCAAATTTTAATAGAATATAGCATTCTTACTTTTTCCAGCCTTTTATTTAAATTAAAATCATCGAATACCTATTTTAATTTTTTAGCATCGTGCTAACTTCATATAACTCTTTGACATTTACAAACGTCAAAAAACGTCTGTTTATTCAGATTTTTGCACGAACTGTCATTGTTCCGAAGCAATTTATTAAGAAAATTGTTTAAGTAAGATACTAGTTACAAAATGGTTAGAATCGAGAGTGAGTTAGTAAACTACTTAAAAGTTAGCAAATTATTAAGTAGTATCATATGTACATATACCTTAATAATAATAGGCTGTTTAAAAATTGCGCCTTTGTATTTACTACTGGTGCATACTTGTTCCTTATAAAAGATTTTTTTCCATTTACATTTACATTTACAGATATTTTTGCTTCTTAAGAGGATTAATTAACCAATTTAAATTAATAAGTTGAGTGGAATCGATTTGAAATTTTTCCTTGGGCTTTCTTGGTCACTGTAACTTTGACAAAAATGCTTCTGTGCATTTTTTCTTTATACATATACGTTTTAAAACTCATATTAGGCGTAATAATCTCATCAAGATATTTGAATTCATCGACTACCTCTAGTGTTTCCTTGTTGAGAGTCCAACTTTCTGCTGCTCTTGTGCTGCTGTTTCCAAATATCATTATCTTTGTTTTCAAAATGTTTACTTCCAGGTTCCATAAATCACAATATCTCACATGTTTATTAATCATAAACTACAATGCCAAAGCTGAGTCAGCATGAAGGACAATTTCATCAGCATACGAAAGCAATTTGATTGCTTAGTCAGCAATTTTTCTTGATGAATGGAGGTAATTGAAGATGTTTTCAATATGTTCACTACTCATTCCCGAACCGTCCCTAATTAAAGTACTTAAGTTTGTGTGATATTGTAATTTGTAACCTCCACGCATTTTTATTTGTCTGGGCTGTGGAGTTATAGCTAAGTTGCATAACAAATTCCAATCACTTTTCACCAAACAATAATCTATGAGGGAGCTTCTTTGTCCTCCAACAAAAGAGAGATTTCCAATCAGCTTTTTATTGTGCCATTTAAGACAAAAAATTCGAAATTTTCAATAAATTCTATTAAATGTTTTCCATTCGTGTTTTGCAGTTCATCCCTTGAATTTCTTTCTTTACTAAAATTAGTATATAAATTCGAGAACGGCGAATTCTTATTTCGAAACTTCAAAATACGTGCGTTAAAGTCTCCAATTAGCATTATATCTGAATTAAAGTTGTTCATCCAATCGTACAAGTTGCTGAATTCACTTACCCAATTGTTTCAATTTTAAGAGATGGGCATTATATATATATATATGTATATATTTTTAATTCCACATACTATTCCCCCTACTGCTCCACCGTATCTATGGACTCTAGTGGCTGGAACCCATTTTAAAACAAAATTTCCTAAATACTTAACAATTTCATTTTCTTTTTCAAATTCGACAAATGTTTCAACGAATATTATATTATAAAAATTATTTAAAAATTCAAAAAAATCCGAAAAGAGTAATTTATTTTTTAAACCGGATATATTATAGAGTAAAATATTTAAAAGTTTCTGGCAGACGGGAAAATCCTATCTACTAGCACTGTTTTGTAGTACACTTTGAAAGCCATCTCGGTGTTTTGGTGTATATTTGACAGCATTGCCAAATTTCAAGAATTGACAGGAACTTCAACGTTGACAGTAGAGTTGTGCGATTTAGTTTATTTAACTCATCAATTTAGTTCAAATCATACTACTGAACTATTTATTTCATTTTAGTTGAAAACAGAACACTTAGCAGGAAAATCTTAAAAAAAAACACCTTCACTACTTGCGATAGTAATTTAGTTCAAGTTTTGCAATGGGAATAAAAATGATTTTGATAAAAGTTGACATTACGATGATAGAGAACACGAAAATGTGGGTCCGGCCATTCTGTTTGTCTGTACTTCAACCTACAGGCTATTGCTACAGCGATTTTCTTCAAACTCGGTATTTAAGGTTCTTCGGTGATTCCCTATAGGAGAAATTCTGTTTAGCTCCTAACTAACGGTAACTTCCTTAGAACCGTTATGCAAAATCTTATTTATTTTAAATAGCCATGGACTACAGTTTGGTGAAAAAGAATCTTATGAAAAAATGTTATTAACGGTATTTGAATTTGAATTTAAGTCAATATTGTAAGTATTTATATACAAATATTGGAAAAAATCATTTTTTGGGTTTATGAAAAAAATTTGTTTGATCAATCAATTTCTTTAAAACGTGTGAACGATTGGTTTTTGAAATTGTTTCCTAAAATCTGTATTAATAAATACTTAAGTTTGGCATCCCAAATTTCTTTCAAGAAAAATTTTGAAGAAATTTCTTTTATAAAAAATTAATTTAATAATAAAACGATTTTTAAAATTTGTTTGCATAAATTGCTAGAAATTAGACTGCAATTTATTGCATTTGAACATATCCATGTATGTATTTAGAATTAAATTTTTTTAATTAAATATATTACATTTTATTGATACCACTCTTAAACCTGATAGTCCCTTATATATTGCCGCTTTCTTGAGTTGAAATTGAGTTCGTTTTTCACCAATAACATTCTTAGTTATAATTTTAACTATTTTTGTAGCTGTTTGGTAACTGTTTTATATTAAAAATCGAAATTAATAATTTTTAACACCCTTAACCCAGATTTTAAAACATACACCTTAAAACAATAATTTAAAATTCCTTAAACTCCAAGATCATTGTGATTTATTGGACTTTTTCGTTTGAACGTGTAAATACTTTTCCGTTTTCGAAAATTTTCTAAGATTTCTTATATTTAAAAAATCTATCAGCCATAAAGCAAATTAGTTTTCTATATCTATACCTGTTTACAAAATGGCTAAAACTTTGTTAACTTTTTATTTAAGGTACTAGTACGGTCTAGAATGTCAAAAAAACGCACGATTTTTGGGAATTTTTTTCTCGGAAACCTTATTAGGTAATTACATAATTTTATAAATAATGAATACATGTGTCGAGAGTACAAAAAAAATTATTTTTTTTAATTTTCGTATTTGGCCGAATTATAGAGAGCGCAAACGTCGACTCATCAAAAAATATATGGTCCCATGGTGGACAGTTAATCTCCGGATCTACTGAACCGATTTTCAAAAAACTTGTTGCAACTTGATTGCTTTTATGTTTTCTAAGACAATTTACCACAATTTGACCAAAAAGTTATGAACAAAAAAAATGGCGACCCAAAAATGGCCAAACAAATTTCAAAAAAAAATTTTTTTTTTCAAAGCTCGATATTTTTTTTTGTTTTGACTTTTTAATCAAATTGTGGTAAATTGTCTCGTAAGAAACCTTCCTTAAAATAACCCACTTTGTTTTTTTTTGTTTCAGTCCAGCCAATTCTGAGATTAACTCTCCGCCATGGGACCATGTATTTTTTGATGAGTCGACGTTTGCGCCCTCTATAATTCGGCCAAAATTCGAAAATAAAAAAAAATATTTTTTTTTTGTACCTACTCTTGACACATGTATTCATTATTTAAAAACAAATTATGTAATTACCTAATAAGGTTTCCGAGAAAAAAATTCCCAAAAATCGTGCGTTTTTTTTGGCATTTTAGACCGTACTAGTACCTTAATCAAGACGTTGGAAGCCTTTTAATAAGTCGATGGTCTAGGGCTCCAAACTGACGATAATAAACAAAAAATATATCCCCAAAATAAAAAAAAAATTAAAGTCTTTAAATTCATAAACCTAATCGAACTTGACTTTTCCATTCATCATATAAACGGGTTCAAATTTAAGCAAACGCCAGATTGACTGGAAAAGTGGAATGATCTAAATGAACTATACTCGTTGAGTTCCCTTTTAATTGTTAAAAGTTCTTTTGGGCGTCTTCTTTGTAATAGTGTTTGGTTTCTGTGAATTGTGATTCCCTTACTCTTTGCACGTACCGCCGACTCCAAAATGTCATCGGCAGTATTTTTATTTGAAGGATCTATTATGACAAGAGATCTATTTTGATTCCTAATTGGAATTTTATTTATCTTTTAGAAATGCAGACCGGTACGTGACGTGATCAAACCCGCACAGGTTTCGATAGCGATATCTGTCGGATTCTTTCACGATACTCGTACCTTAGAGAGATGCACAACAATGCTAAAATCATTGGATTTTCGTGACGACAATTCAATTTTTCTTTCGATAAGGTCACGTCTTTCATGCACTTCTGTAATTTGACTGGTAAGCTGTCGATGGGAATCTAGTTCCTTGGTAAAATCTAAAATGTATTTCTTCGTTGCAACTTCTTTTTGTGAATCAAAAATCAAGTACAGTAAAACCCGCTTAACAGAAACGGCAAAATGTCACAGTATTTCTTTCACTTAAGCGGGTTTTTCACTTAAGCGAACCCCGCTTAAGTGAAAAACAATTACACTTAAGCGGAGTTCGGATAAGCGAACAAAAAAATTTCACTTAAGCGGATTTAAAAATTCCATTAAGCGGAGATTTAATGCTAGAAACAATATTGTTTTTATCTTTTGGACTTGCCTTGAAAGAAGTTAAATAAAACAACGATTAAATAACACAAAAATAATTTATTGATTAACGAAAACTACAAATTTTGTTCTGTTCGATTCAATTTTTTTTTTCACTTAAGAGAGTTTCTTTCAATGAAAAATATTAAAAATTAACTGAAAATATGTTTCAGTTATCCGGGTTTTTCACTTAAGCGAGTTTCACTTAAGCGGAGTGTTTTAAGGGAAATTGGTCGAAAAATACTTGTGGATGAAGAAAGTGTTTCAGGTAAGCGGGTTTTTCTCTTAAGCGGGTTTCTCTTAAGCGGGTTTTACTGTATTTAAATTCATTGATAGAAATTTTTCCGACTTCGATGTTTGAACTTGTTGCATTCATATTAATTATTTTATGTGTCAGTGTGAATTTGGGTGAAGTTTCATCGACGCGTCGATACGTCGCGAATTTACGGTAGTTCAGCTAACAATAACTTTACTTTACTTTAGCCATAGTTGTATTGCTTTTGCTTTGTGGGCCGGCGCAGAATCTTGCTGAAATATCCAGTGTTTGCCAGCTGGACAGCCCCGATGTTAATCCGCTGAACATTTTGGAGGAGAAGGCTTGCTGTAAGCCTTATCGAAATATTGAGTCTCTCAAAGCTGATTTGTTGAAGACAGTAGCTTCGTTTCCACTGGAAGTCGTGGCCGGATCGTTTAAGAAAGTGTTTGAAGGCTAAAGGGGGGAAATTGGAATAATTTCTTATATATTTGTATTGTAAATTTAATACTTAATAAATGACGTAAAAAGAATTTTGATTGCTTTTTTTATTTTTTAAATAAAACATGTTTTTGTTAGGGACATAACTTATGGCAGGACTATGTAGTTAATTAGGGCTTGTTGAAGGTTTACTGAAAGATTAATTATTCATATAATAAGTGTTTTGTTCTTGCATGCAAATATTAAGTGTTTCTCTAAGCGTCGTAGGTTTCATTGATCGAATTGTTGAACCTAATGGTTCTTTCAACCCGATTAAGAATGTATTCAGACAAATGTCTGTAAAGAGGGATATTTCTGCTGAAATAACGGATGGTAACTTTTCGTGTATTTGAACATGGTTGAGTATATTAGAAAGTAATTCTATTATTTCAGCGTAAAACTGTTCAATCGTTTCGCTAGTAAGACCGTGAAGGTCACTCATCAAGGACGTTTTTATTCTTTTACCTGCCTAATGCTGAATAAGGTCACCTTTTATGTTGTCCCAATTTGTTGGGGTACCATACATATTCTTTTTCGCTTTTATATTTCATTTATTTATTTACATAGAAAAATCTGCGAAGCCAGAAAGGCTTTTCTGCAGAAGGTTGTTTAAATTAATTAATTATAATTTCTTAAAAGTATTAACATGTCATTTTTTTTACTTTTTTTTTATTTTTAGCGAAAGTCTAATAGATATTTTCTTAATAGTTTTTTCCTCAAGCCATCAGAATATATGTTGAGAAGTTCTCTGGGGAGTTAATTAAAGACATGTGGAATTATAACGGATAGTTGCTGTCTCCCGTATGAGTTTTTAAATCTTGTTGTTTGTACGAATCCGTGCGCTCTTCTTCTTGTGTTTAGTTGATGATCTATTGGTCGTTTGTAGAGCTGATCGTTGTAGTATTCTTCAAGAATATTTAGTTCGAAAAGTTGTTTTACATTGAGAATTCCAAGCTGTTTGAATATTGAATGATGATCCGTATATGGTCTCGAATTTATTTCGTTTTTGACATTTATTAAAATTTTTACAATACGATTTTGAATGTTTTGTAGTGTCACTGGACTAGTGGCACTAACATCGATTGATGAACAACTTGAAAAATTTTGAGAGATAGAAGAAATATCTCAACGAAAATATCTAACGCCAGAAGATAAGCAGTGTGAACAACTGTTTAAAGAATCACATTACCGAAAGAAAGATGGGAGGTAATTTTGTAAAGATTCCATTTAACGAGGAATCAACGCACATTAAACAACTCGGTGAATCCAAAAATCGAGCTACAGCCAGATTTCGCCAGCTCGAGTTCAAGTTGAACAAAAATCCAGAGTTAAAAGCCGACTATGCAGAAGTTGTAAACGAGTTTCTTAACCTATGGCACATGGTAGAAGTCACTAGCCACCCATCCAAAGATAACGAGTTAACCAATAACAATATTTTCTACATGCCACATCATGCCGTTATTAAACCATCAAGTACAGCAACCAAACTTCGAGTTGTATTTGACGGTTCGGCCAAATCAACAACGGGAGTAAGCCTTAACCAATTAATGCTGATAGGCCCTAAACTCCAAGACGATATAACTACAATTTTGACGCGTTGGAGGAAGCATAAATACGTTTCTACTTCGGACATTGAAAAAATGTACCGCCAAATTGAATTGCACGCAGACCACCAAGATTACCAGAGAATTTTATGGCGCAGTTCTAAAAACCAACCAATTAAACAATACAAACTTACCACTGTCACTTATGGTACAGCTTCAGCACCGTACTTGGCCATAAGGACTCTTCAACAACTAGCAGAAGACGAACAATCCAAGTATCCAACCGCAGCAAACATAGTCAACCATGACTTCTATGTCGATGATGTGATGTTCGGGGAAGATACCATATCAGAGTGCAGAAGAGCTCAGAAAGAACTCGACAAGATGTTAAGAGGTGCAGGCTTTCAACTGCGCAAATGGGCTGCAAACAACAAAAGACTACTGGAACATATACCGATTGAATTACGTAATCAACAGAAGAAAGACGTAATGAAAGATGAAACTATCAAAACCTTGGGTATTCACTGGAATCCTTTAAGTGACACTTTTCAATTTAAAGTTAACTAGACACAAGCATCGATACAGAAACCATACTTACCAAACGAAAAACCTTATCCGAAATAGCGAAACTATTTGACAATCTTGGATGGTTGGCTCCAGTGACTATTAGCGCAAAAATCTTAATGCAGCGTATTTGGCAAGCTGAAATCAAGTGGGATGACCCACTTCCAATTAAACTTCAGAAACAATGGAACAAATTGAAGACGAATCTAGTAGCAGTTGAAGACATCAGAATCCCAAGATACATTTCTTGATTGGAAGTTCTCTTAATGCAGTCCCCGAACCAATAATTGAAGAGAGAAAAACATTCCGATCTCGATGGCAGTTAATTAAAAAAATGACTCAAGATTTTTGGAAGATCTGGTCATCTGAATATCTTTCGCAACTCCAACAACTTTCCAAATGGAAACAAAAAGAAGAAAACATTAAAGTTGGTGACATTGTGCTCATCAAAGAAGACCGGCTACCACCAACAACCTGGATGATGGGAAAAATATCGGAAGTACATCCCGGCAACGACAACAGTGTTCGAGCTGCAACAGTGTTTAGCAACAATAAACATTTCAAGGGGCCCATCATAAAATTGTGTATAGAATTGCCTATAGAAAATGAACAACCAGATGCACCAGTGCGGCAAATAAATGTATCAACAAATCGAGTACAACCGTTCTTTTGGCTATTCATACTATTCGGACTACTGAACTTGACTACTTCTGTACCCACACCTTATCAGCAGAAAGTCGAAATTACACCATTTGAAAGCCAACCAGGAATATACTTCGAAGATGTAGGACAAGCAAATCTTATTTCTAGTTCCTGGAGGACAATTGTGTTTTTTAACATGACTAACTACTGGTATGAAACATTTTGTAAATCAACAGAACTTGAAGTAAAGTCAATAATGTGTGAAGAAACATTGAGACAATTTCAACACCAACTTCAACAAATTGAGCTCAACAACGAAATCCTGCTTCATGCTAATGACGACGCAATGAGAAGACAAAAACGATCACCCTTTGATTTCATCGGAACGGTAATCAATGAACTATTCGGAATACTTGATCAAAGATTCGTTGACAAGTATGAGGAAACAATTCAAACCGTTAACGAAAATATACTAGATCTAATGAAAAATCAGACGATCATAGTTGATTCTACTGTCAACATCTTTAAAAAAGAACAGTTAGAAAATAAAAAACAGATTCAGCTTTTAAGTACAATGGTTATGAAACTCAATAATGAAACAAAGAGGTATGAAAACATAAAGATGTTCTCCTCAGCTGCTCTAAACGCCATCCTTATAATGATAAATTATAAGTCGACTCAGAGCATACTGCTTGATACTGGAAGGATACATCCACTCATCATTACAGTACAATTCAAAGACGAACTTACGAAAATTCATGAAAATATCCCCCGATCTTTGATGATTCCTGGAGAGAGGCATCATGAATCAATACTCCAACTGTATAAAACCTTAAGTTTGAGGGGAAGAGTTACTGGCAGCAAAATCATAATAGAAATAACTCTTCCTTTGTTGTACAACGAAGAATTCAAACTTTATAAAGTACGCCCAGTTCCAACCTTCAATAACGGAAAATTCACTTGCAGAGTATTTACTGATGAATCTACAAGTAAACCGCTATTACCCGATCAACGAAGAAGAATTTTTACGTTGCAAGGAAAGGCTATTTGAAACTTACTGGTGTACTCTCCAACACCCATTATATACAGCTGGAGCTTCAGTCAGCTCATGTGAAAGTAATATAATTCAACACAACCATCAACTAATGGACTCATGTCAGATAAAAGACATCCCAGCAAAGGCCTACTGGATTGAGATGCATCAACAGAACACTTGGATCTATAGTGTTCCAAATTCAACGACAGTCAACATCAATTGCGATTTCAATTCAGTACCGACCATCTTCAGAGGTAGTGGGATAGTGAAGCTGCCAGCAAACTGCATGATCCATGACCAGTTTATAACAGTTATTGGAAGACAAACGATGACAAGCAGATTGAAATCTTCATTTTTGTCATCATTTAACATCTCTGACCAGTTAACTTTGTTAAACTCCAAAACAGAGCAAGAACCGATCCTACATCAGTCAAATATTTCTTTGGAAATATCAAAACTGGAAACTGCAATAGAACTTCAAAAGAGTCAAGAAAATATCTTGAAAGAAATCAGGACCCACCGAATTCATTAGTACTCGCTTTTTGGATCTACTGGGTTCCTGCTTGTAATCTTCCTCATAGCTGTCATTATCATAGTTCGAAGAAGAAATCGACCGCATACGCCAATGAAAAGATAAACGCAAACAATAAGGAAGGAACGCCGGAACACTGAGACTTCCTTCGAGGACATCGATTTCTCTGTTGTTCCAAACTGAGGGGCCCAGCATGTTATGACAACAACACTACGTGTGAATTGTGAATCACAATTGAACAGAACAACGACGACAACCAACTATTCAGAATCACATTTCAACGAGTTCAACAGCAACGACGGACGCACGAGTCCGAATACGATATCATATTTTATTTTTCACACAGAGTGTACTTCTGCCAGATTGCACCTGTAGGTTTATTGTATGTAATAATACTCTAAGTTAATTTAAGTTACGCGTAAGCACTTATTTTGTATAAAAGAACAACTATTTATATTAATAAACTCATTTGCTAGAAAACAGCGAGCCATTACAATTTGCGTTATCATTGACTTCCCCCCACCAGCGGTAAGGGGTCTATAATATTAAATTGTCGACAAAACACAGGTAATACGAATGATGGTAATACTGCTAGACGGTTCTTTCGAGCAGCTGAAAAGAGTTCAGAAATTACAGGTGTAAACAAAGAATTAATTGAACGATTTCACATTATTTTGGAAGCTTTAGGAAGTGGTTTTCCAATAAACGAAGATGCTTTTGAAGGTTTCATTATTGCAACAAGAACCTTATATTTAAATGAATACCCTTGGTATATAATGCCAGTTAGCGTCCACAAAATTCTTTTTCATGGAAAAGATATAGTAAGGTCTTGCATTCTTCCTATAGGCCAGCTGTCAGAAGAGGCTCAAGAAGCCAGAAATAAGGACACGAGGAAATTTAGAGAGTTATTTACTAGAAAAAACGTCGAGAGTAGACATAAATACAGATAGATCTGTTCAATCGTCTTTTAATTTCATCTGATCCATTTATTGCAAGTTTACGTCACAATCCTATTCGAGTTCGAGGTATAATAACAAAAGAAGTTCTTTCACTATTAACTGTTGATGCACTTGAGAAGGAAGAATCTTTTTACGACGGATATGAAAGTAAATGAAAAAGTCTATAAGTGTATTTATGTATTATTATCTGTGTTATTAATGTAATAAAGTAATAACAAGTAAATAAAAACAATTATTATAAAATTTTTAATGGAGGCTCTACTATAACAATAGAAATGATGAACTCCGCCTTCTTTCGTAAAAATTCACTTAATTGTATTTATAATGAATCTTTGTAATATTTAACCTAAATACAAGTATATAAAGCTATAAATAATCTCAGAATGATGAATTTAAGAAACCAAATGTTTGTCTTAAAAATGTCTGTTTTCCTGCCAGTGAGACTTTTAAGTTTTGGTTTTTTTATTAAAAAAAAAATACTGGTTGTTTGGAATCACTATTATAATTGAAGTCATTTTGTATCAAAAAAATAAACAGGAAGTTAACCCAACACGAGTTATTAATTTTGTCCAGCCAGATTTGCCATCCACCACACTGTGCGCTGGTGCAACCTTCGTCCGTCGTCGAGCCGGTGAAGAATTTAGTCTGGAGTGTTTGGTACCGACAGTAAAACATAGCGGCGAGAGCGTTATGGTATGGGGGTGTATGAGTTCTTCAGGGGCAGGCGAAATGTCAATCAATCAATCAATCAATTTTGTTTTATTGAACATACTATTTACAATTTGGCTTACAACTAATAAAATACTACATAATATAAGAAAATTTACATTTGTTGGCTCATAGGGGGCCTAACTATATACAGTGACTTAAGTTTAATTATTTTTATATAAAATTTACATGAGAAAAAAAATTAAATTTAAAATGTCGGTTGACTGTATTGTCCTCAGGGTGTTCATTCCTGGTTGTCAGTGGTGATTTTTGTGGGTTGTGGGCAGCGATGGCTTTTTAGCCGCGGTAGTAGGCTGACCCAATGTCAGCGTAGAACGAGACTACTTCCTCGTTATCCATGATTATGTTGTCATCCAGAGTATTGGCTCGGGATATCGTTGTTCTGTGGTCATCCTTCTCATAAACTGATTCGGGTGGTCGACAGTGGCGTAGATAGCTTTTCGCTATAGGGGAGGGGGGATAGATCTAGTTCGCTCATTTTTTTTAAAGTTTTAATAATTACAAAAAAAAACAAATAAGACTTCATTGAATTCATTATATATACCATAAAAAAATTATATTTTTTCTTCTTTCTTCTTCCTTTGTTTCGGCGCTGTTATGATCTCGATGTCGAGGGGATCATAACTCTCCCA
This sequence comes from Chrysotoxum bicinctum, assembly GCA_911387755.1. Taxonomy (NCBI): domain Eukaryota; kingdom Metazoa; phylum Arthropoda; class Insecta; order Diptera; family Syrphidae; genus Chrysotoxum; species Chrysotoxum bicinctum. Next base: position 6,451,522 of record OU426991.1, read on the forward strand.
CGTATCTGCTTCACACTAGTGATCCGCCTGTGGGGTTCGCCGGGTTGACCTCAGAAATCGGCGGCAAGCCTCCCGGTTTTGTATTGTTCCATTTCTGAGGCCAACTGAATGCTGGTGTTTTTGCATTTGTTTGTACCAGGAGTGTTTAGGCCTACCTTTCTTTTTATTCCGAATTGGAACGTTGTATGATATTGCCTTTTTGAGGGGGTTCTCAGGATCTCTCCTTTGAACATGGCAATACCAACTGAGTCGGTCGTGTTCAATTTTTTGGGAAATGGTATTCTTAACATGAAGGCTTCCTCGGATCTTCGTACTTCTAATTCGATCAAGCTTTGTAACTCCTGCTGTCATACGAAGCATCTTCATCTCAGCTACCGTTAGCTTACTCTCATACTTTTTGTACATTGTCCAACATTGTGAACCGTATGTGAGTGCTGGACGCACAACTGAAGTGTAGAGCTTTCCTTTCAGCTTAGGGGGCATTTTTCGGTCACAGAAGATAGCAGAATTTTCCCGCCACTTCATCCACCCTACGCTTACGCGATGATTGATATCGTCATCACAAGTAGCTTCGTTATTTATCATAGACCCCAGATATTTAAACTTTTCACACTTGAAAAGCACTACTCCATTCAAATAAATGTCTGGAATAGGCCTGTGTGGATCAGAAAATGGGCAGCATAGGTATTCTGTCTTTTTCGCGCTTATGCGGTACCCACTTCCTTCTAGAACATCCACCCATACGTCAAGTGCTCGTTGTAGGGATATCGGGTCTTCACTTATGATGGCTCCATCGTCAGCAAAGAATAACTGATGTACTTTTGGATCCGTCACTTTGCCTTTATAGTTTTTTTCTTAAAAATATTTTCGAGTTATTCAGATATTTTTGTGCACTTGTATAGTGCGTTTACAAAACTTTTTATAGATTTTTCTTAAAAATATTTTTGATATATTTTCTCGTTTCCGAGTGAACTTGTATGGGTGTTTACAAAACTTTTCATAGTTTTTTTTTTTAATATTTTTGAGATATTTTCTCGTTTCCGAGTGAACTTGTAAGTGTGCTTACAAAACTTTTTATAGTTTTTTCTTAAAAATATTTTTGAGATATTTTCTCGTTTCCGAGTGAACTTGTATGTGTGTTTACAAAACTTTGTATAGTTTTTTCTTAAAAACATTTTTGAGATAGGTATTTTCTCGTTTCCGAGTGAACTTGTAAGTGTGTTTACAAAACTTTTTATAGTTTTTTTCTTAAAAATATTTTTGAGATATTTTCTCGTATCCGAGTGCACCTCTATAGTGCGGTTAGAAAACTTTTATAGTTCTTCTTTAAAAATATTTTTGAGATTCTCAGATAATTGCTCGTATCCGAGTGCACTTCTATAGTGCGGTTAGGAAACTCTTTATAGTTCTTCTTTAAAAATAATTTTTTGATTATCAGATATTTTCTCGTATCCGAATGCACTTCTATAGTGCGGTTAGAAAACTCTTTATAGTTCTTCTTTAAAAATATGTTTGAGATTATCAGATATTCTTTCGTATCCGAGTGCATTTCTATAGTGCGTTTACAAAACCTTTTATAGTTTTTTCTCAAAAATATTTTTGCAAATATTTTGTATAGTGCGTTTACAAAACTTTTTATAGTTTTTTCCTTAAAATATTTTGAGATTTTCAGATATTTTCGTGCACTTGCATAGTGCGTTTACAAAACTTTTTATAGTTTTTTCTTAAAAACATTTTTGAGATATTTTCTCGTTTCCGAGTGAACTTGTAAGTAAGTTTAGAATAAAAATATTTTTGAGAATGTTCTCGTTTCCGAGTGAACTTGTATGTGTGTTTAAAAAACTGTGTATAGTTTTTTCTTAAAAACATTTTGAGATATTTTCTCGTTTCCGAGTGAACTTGTGTGTGTGTTTACAAAACTGTTTATAGTTTTGTCTTAAAAATATTTTTGAGATATTTTCTCGTTTCCGAGTGAACTTGTAAGTGTGTTTACAAAACTATTTATAGTTTTTTCTTAAAAATATTTTTGAGATATTTTCTCGTTTCCGAGTGAACTTGTATGTGTGTTTACAAAACTTTTTATAGTTTTTTTCTTAAAAACATTTTTGAGATATTTTCTCGTTTCCGAGTGAACTTGTAAGTGTGTTTACAAAACTTTTTATAGTTTTTTCTTAAAAATATTTTTGAGATATTTTCTCGTTTCCGAGTGAACTTGTAAGTGTGTTTACAAAACTTTTTAGTTTTTTTTTTCTTAAAAATATTTTTGATATATTTTCTCGTTGCCGAGTGAACTTGTAAGTGTGTTTACAAAACTTTTTTATAGTTTTTTCTTAAAAATATTTTTGAGATATTTTCTCGTATCCGAGTGCACCTCTATAGTGCGGTTCGAAAACTCTTTATAGTTCTTCTTTAAAATTTTTTGAGATTCTCAGATATTTTCTCGTATCCGAGAGCACATCTAGGGCCGAATAACCGCTTCAGTGACGAGTGAGTGAGTCCCATCAGTGATCGAATGAAAATGTCAAATTGGAGTAATTTATTGCTCGATAACGTAAGCGGTACCGTTCGATTAAGCTGATGTCACACACCATGAAGATCGTTGAGCGAGTCTTGGGTAGCCGACTGCGAAAAATAATTAGGCTATCTGACGACCAGTGCGGGTTTGTCGGGGGTAAGTCAACCACGGATGCAATCCAGAGTATAAGAATAATTATGGAAAAACATCGGGATTCTTTGGAGGATTTGCATGTCGTATTGGTTGATTTTGAAAAAGCATTCGATCGGCAACCACGAGATCTAATATGGGTGGCCCTCAGGCAACGAGGAGTTCCAGAAACCTATGTGCGGATAATTATTGACATGTATGATGGAGCAGTTACTAAAGTAAGATGCGCAGCTGGAGTCACCGAAGAATTCGAAATCACAGTAGGTGTACACCAGGGAAGTGTCTTGAGTCCCCTGCTCTTTATTACAGTTCTTGATTACCTGCTTGAAGGCAAAGTGACGGATCCAAAAGTACATCAGTTATTCTTTGCTGACGATGGAGCCATCATAAGTGAAGACCCGATATCCCTACAACGAGCACTTGACGTATGGGTGGATGTTCTAGAAGGAAGTGTGTACCGCATAAGCGCGAAAAAGACAGAATACCTATGCTGCCCATTTTCTGATCCACACAGGCCTATTCCAGACATTTATTTGAATGGAGTAGTGCTTCCCAAGTGTGAAAAGTTTAAATATCTGGGGTCTATGATAAATAACGAAGCTACTTGTGATGACGATATCAATCATCGCGTAAGCGTAGGGTGGATGAAGTGGCGGGAAAATTCTGCTATCTTCTGTGACCGAAAAATGCCCCCTAAGCTGAAAGGAAAGCTCTACACTTCAGTTGTGCGTCCAGCACTCACATACGGTGCACAATGTTGGACAATGTACAAAAAGTATGAGAGTAAGCTAACGGTAGCTGAGATGAAGATGCTTCGTATGACAGCAGGAGTTACAAAGCTTGATCGAATTAGAAGTACGAAGATCCGAGGAAGCCTTCATGTTAAGAATACCATTTCCCAAAAAATTGAACACGACCGACTCAGTTGGTATTGCCATGTTCAAAGGAGAGATCCTGAGAACCCCCTCAAAAAGGCAATATCATACAACGTTCCAATTCGGAATAAAAAGAAAGGTAGGCCTAAACACTCCTGGTACAAACAAATGCAAAAACACCAGCATTCAGTTGGCCTCAGAAATGGAACAATACAAAACCGGGAGGCTTGCCGCCGATTTCTGAGGTCAACCCGGCGAACCCCACAGGCGGATCACTAGTGTGAAGCAGATACGTGGGAGAGTTATGATCCCCTCGACATCGAGATCATAACAGCGCCGAAACAAAGGAAGAAGAAGAAAAAAACTATAAAAAGTTTTGTAAACACACTTACAAGTTCACTCGGAAAGGAGAAAATATCTCAAAAATATTTTTAAGAAAAAACTATAAAAAGTTTTGTTAACACACATACAAGTTCACTCGGAAACGAGAAAATATCTCAAAAATATTTTTAAGAAAAAACTATAAATAGTTTTGTAAACACTCTGAAACGAGAAAATATCTCAAAAATATTTTTAAGACAAAACTATAAAAAGTTTTGTAAACACACATACAAGTTCACTCGGAAACGAGAAGATATCTCAAAAATATTTTAAAGAAAAAACTATAAAAAGTTTTGTAAACACACTTACAAGTTCACTCGGAAACGAGAAAATATCTCAAAAATATTTTTAAGAAAAAACTATAAAAGTTTTGTAAACACCCTATAGAAGTGAAACAAGATTTTACTTGAGAAAGTCTCACAAAATATTTTCAAAAAAAAAAAACTTAATGAACTTGTAAAACACCAAAGAAAGCACAGCAACTCTCTGCTGAGTTTGATTTAATTTAACCAAAATGGTTATAAGAACAAATAATATTAATAAAACAACACTAGAAAAAACGAATCTTTGATTTGTCACTTTTAACATCTAAAAAGGCACCCTTTCATCAACCAAAAAAGGGTTTCTGAATAAATTGCACCCGGATACGAGAAAATATCTCAAAAATATTTTTTAAAGCAAAAAACTATAAAGTTTTGTAAACGCAATATACAAGTGCATTCGAATACGAGAAAATATCTGAAAGTCGCAAAAATATTTTTAAGAAAAAAAAAAAAAACTATAAAAAAAGTTTTGTAAACGCACTATACAAGTGCACTCGAATATCTGAATAACTCGAAAATATTTTTAAGAAAAAACTATAAAAAAAGTTTTGTAAACGCACTATACAAGTGCACAAAAATATCTGAATAACTCGAAAATATTTTTAGGAAAAAAACTAGTTTTGTAAACACACTTACAAGTTCACTCGGAAAGGAGAAAATATCTCAAAAATATTTTTAAGAAAAAACTAAAAGTTTTGTAAACACACTATAGAAGTGAAACAAGATTTTACTTGAGAAAGTCTCACAAAATGTTTTCAAAAAAAAAAAAAACTTAATGAACTTGTAAAAACACTAAAGAAAGCACAGCAACTCTCTGCTGAGTTTGATTTAATCTAACCAAAATGGTTATAAGAACAAATAATGTTAATAAAACAACACTAGAAAAAAACGAATCTTTGGATTGTCACTTTTACCATCTAAAAAAGGTTTCTGAATAAATTGCACCCGGATGAGACGAAAACTGGTAATCACCACTCGGAAGGTTATTAAAAAGTACCTATCAACCACCAAAATATTTAGCGACCATACGCCGCACAAGTAAAAAAAACCTATATGCTTGATTATAGGTATGTATGTATGTTATATAATCTATGTATGTTTGTATAATTTTTTTTGAGAGATATATAAAAGCACTGTCTTTATGGTTACCTGCTGGTCTGGCTGATGACGATGGTGAGACTGATGACGTGATGAGTACGGCTGCTTTCGATAATTTCGTTGGTGGCGTGACTGATGACATGGCGATGCGATGGTGTGACTGATGACGTGGCGATTCGTTGTTGTGACTGATGACGTGATTATGGTGTGATGATGGTGTGACTGATGACGTAATGCGATGGTGTGACTGAATTATTTTGAACGCAGACGCAACGAGCGACTGGCGATTTCTGGCGACGATGGAAAGCCCATATATACTGTCGCTAAGATGTGGACGATGCGGCTGTGTGTGATGGTGTGACTGAATTATTTTGAACGCAGACGCAACGAGCGACTGGCGATTTCTGGCGACGATGGAAAGTCCATATATACTGTCACTAAGATGTGGACGATGCGGCTCGATTGGACCAAATGTTTCGGCCAAATTATGGCCAAAATTAATTCCTTGTTGTATTGCGCGGCACTTCGGCGACTGGCACCCAACTCCGCCCATGAACTTAAATGAGATGAGAATGGTGGCTTCCCGTGGGTATTGTGGTTGCTGTTGCCGCTTGTTCTTATTGTAAACTTGTTGATTTGCGAAAGAAATTTCGCACGCAAGGAAAACCCAAGAAAAAGAGGATCGTTTGTCCAGTTGCTCTTATCAAAAGAGGCACACGACACAGTTGAACAGCAAAAACCAACCGAAATGAGAAAATCTTCTTCAAAAAATATGTTTGGCGTTTATTTAAACTTTGAAATATACACGTTTTTCGATAGCCTTTTATTTGTTCCTTCTTTTTGGTTTTTTTCTGTATTACACCGAGAAACAAGATGCTGCCATAAGGGCCAAGTGACAAACGAAGACTGAATATTCATGAGGCCGGAAGGGCAGACATTTTCTTGTTTTATGAGAAATATAAAAAGGGTATCTATGTTCGATGAGTGAAGCAAAATTGTAGTGAGCTACAATTTTGCTTCACTCATAGATGGCGTTAACACCATTAACGATATTGAAAACGTCACCAAACATTCCCATATCTCACTCTAGGCTGACGATACTAAGATCTTCAAAACATGACTCTTTCCTTATCCAACAAGATCTCGACAGTTTCTCAGTCTGGTGCCTTAAAAATTGCTTAGAGCTAAATATTGCCAAATACCAATCAATCACTTTTTCACGTAAGCACATACAATTTCTCCACGTCTCTACCTTCTACATAACTGTTTTATATTTTTAGTTCTTTATTCTTTCAATTATATTTAATTTAATATTAACTTATCTAGCTTACAATTATTACCATAGATAGTATGATGTTACTTCCTAGGATGCAGAACAGAGAGAGAGCTTCTTCCGTGACATTAAATAAGAAGAAGTACAGATTTGGTTACTAGTTAATTGTTATAATATAAGTGTTGCCAGAATAATAATTTAGTTGAATATAACATCTTCCCCGCTTTAATTTAATTTTATATATGTACAATAAAATCTTTTAATATATAATATATACATATATACATTATTCATAATATAGTTCATAATATAATTCAATTAAAGTTTTTCGAATTCAAAAGTTGTACCTTAAATATATATGGTTCTTAAGATATGTAAATATCAAATTTTACTTTTCATAATAATTTACGATTTTCTTCGGTCTATTACTTCTTCGTATTAGTACAGGAATATTTTCATAATTGCTTGTACTTGATAAATTCTTAGATGTTACATTATTGTTTGAATTAGATAAATGAGTACCATTTTTAATTGAATCTTTTTCAGCACAAGACTTAGAAATGCTTGTGTACAAGTAGCTGAACTTTGGTTATTTTGCAATCTTTTTCAATTGATTAACATGAACTACTTTATATTGAGAACCAGTTTTTACTATATATCTTACAGTACTTAAGATTTTCATAACAGTACATGGTAACCAATTCTTAAAATCATTTATGTGGTTTTTATATAAACAATCCTCCCCCACTTTATATTTTTTGAAATTTATATCTTCCAATTTCCTATACTTTTTAAATTTTGATTTTTTATACATATTTCCTTTCAGCTTATTTCTAGTTTGATCAAAATTCTTATTATCATTCTTACATAAATTGTCAATTAATATTTCAGGCTTATAAGAAAAAACTAGATCAGATGGAGTTCCATTGGACACCGAATTTGGAGTGTTTCGATGATTAATTAAAAATAAATCGATTTTTTCTTGTAATGATAAACTTGATTTCGAGCTCAACAAAAACTTTTTTAAAACGCCTTTTACAATTCGCACATGTCGTTCCGCTACTCCGTTTGACTGTGGGTGATAAACTGGACTATGAGTTAATTTAATTTTGCTATTTGAACAAAAACTTTTAAATTCAAAAGATGCAAAGGGGGGCCCGTTATCAGTCACAATCTCAGTGGGGAATCCAAAAATTGAAAATAAATTGTGAGTAAGTTTATCTATTAAGTTTTTCGCGGAGGTTCCATTCATTATAACAACAATCAAATAACGATTAATGCATCTACGCTTAAAAGCAGAGTCCTACCTTCAAAATAAAAAAAATCTAAATGTACTCTTTCGAAAGGGTAAGTACAACTGGGCCAACTGGAAACAACTTTTTCTTTTGGAACAACAGCAGTAGCCTGACAAATTTCACAACTTGCTACATATTCTTTTATGTCAGCATCGATCTTAGGCCACCAAACGTAAGACCGACACATTTTCTTCATTATGACGACTCCATTATGGTTACTATGAATTGAGTTCAACACCTGCATTCTCAAACTTGAGGGAATTACTATTCTTGTCCTATAAAATACACAACCATTTTCTAAACTAAATTGATTCTTAAACGCAGCAAACGCTTTTAACTCTGGATTTAGCTGCTTTGGCCAACCAATTTTTATGAATTCATATATTCTACATCTTTTTTTATTTCAGCCCTGATAATATCTTTGTTTACAGGTAGTTCTTCAAAAAAGTTTATTGAATTTATGCAAATCGTTTCAACATTCGTACTACCTGTCAACGGAAGACGTGATAAAGCATCCACATATGCTAATTCTCGAGCAGGCTTATGTTTGATAGTATAATTAAAAGTCGAAAGCGTTATCGCCCATCTTTGTAATCTTGCAACAGCAACCGAAGGAGTGCCTTTTTTGGGATTAAAAATCTCTTTTAAGGACTGGTTGTCAGTATAAATTACAAAGTGCTTGCCATAAATGTACTTAAAGAATTTTTTCACAGCAAACATAACTGCTAAAGCCTCTCGATGCAACTGTGAGTAGTTTTTCTCAGCATCGCTAAGTGTACTACTAGCAAATAACACAGGTTTTTCTACTCCATCTACGACATGCAAAAGTACTGCTGCAACGCCATATGGACTTGCATCTGTACTTACTATAGGCGTATTTTATTGGTAATGTATACATAGTGCAGCAATGGAAGTCCGAATAAAATGCTTTTTTGACTGCATATACACTTTTACTTTAAATTTTAACGTTGGTATACTTTGCATTTATACCCGTGTCAAAATCAGCTGATTTGGAACAGAAGTAAAATAAATATGTTATTTCTTACAAAAATAATACAAATTGAAATGAATAAAGATCCAAAACAGAAAAGGGATATACATAATTTCTGAGTTTCTTTTAACAAATCATCATAATTTAGTAGATATTTCAGACTCACTAAGTGATCAAAGTAAAAGGAAACGAAAACCAAAAATGAAATATATACCTACGAATAAACAATCCACTTTTGAATAAGCTAAGGGATGCGTTGGGAAAGTATATGTTTTGATGTGGTTTATGCTGAATTAACATTACTGAAAAATTTATTGTCAAACAAAATGGCCAAATTATTAATAAAATAAAATCTCAATGGCATGTATGTACACAAACTCAAATAAAGGCTCGGTGTCAGAAAAAAAATCATTTTCATGTCCTTTTTAATCCTTTGGCATCGCAGCCATCCTTCTATGAATTTCATACTCTCATGTGATAAATAGAGAACATGCACACGAATTAAGAGGCAACATTTTGACCATTGACTATTAACGTTTACCGTCTAATCGTAAATTAATATTTCAAACCACTGATTTTGGCTCTTGTGAAAATTTACCATAAAATGAATAAATATCACCGAACACATTCTCGAATAATCAAAATCTGTCAACCTCACGAAAAATAAAACTTTTGCAACCAATTTGAGTGTCACTGTAATCCAGATGCTCCAAAACTTTATCAGCACTATTATGTGCACTCTTATTACTGCCTAGATTATACGCACTATTCCTTTGTTGTTGTTTACTGTGTAAAATTTTACTGCGCTGCCTATACATTTCCCAATAAAAAACGACTTATAATTGGTTTATCCTTGTCATATAGTTCCAGAACATTATTTTCTACGATAAGTTCCTTGGATCTATCAAATTCTTCCTGACAAGTTTTATTCCACTCAAATTTCTTATTTTTCTGTAATAATTGGTACATACTTCTTAACTTCCCAGATAAATCAGGTATAAATCTTCGGTAATAATTTAAAAGTCCTAAATATGACTGAAGCTCTTTCACATTTGTAGGACAAGGAGCTCTTGTAATAGCTTCAACTTTCTTGGGATTTGGTCGGACTTCATTTTTTCCAATAATATGACCTAAATACTCTACTGTAGGCTTTAAGAATACGCATTTAGTTAAATTTATTCTGACCTTATGGTCATCTAACCTTTTTAGAACTTTGAATAATTTCTGTTTACATTTCTCAACAGACTCTGCTCCAATAACTACATCGTCAATAAAAGCCCACACCCCATCAATGCCTTCTAAAATTCTATCAATCACCGATTGAAATATTGAAGGAGCACACGAAACTCCAAACGGCAATCTAGTATACTGTAAAAGACCCTGATGCGTGTTAATAGTCAAGAGTTCTCTCGACTCTGGAGTTAAAACAAGCTGTTGGAAGGCTCCAGCCATATCCAACACGCAATAGACTGAACAATTTGGCAAGCTCGCAAAAATGTCTTCCACGTTGTTCAACGGATAATGCGATGAAAGAACATACTTGTTGACTGTAACTTTGCAGTCGATACACAACCTAATTTCACCGTTCTGTTTAGGGACACACACAATTGGTGAAGCCCACCTGCTGTGTTTGACAGGTTCTAGTGTTCCTATAGAAATAAGTCGATTCAGCTCTACTTTGACCGCGTCGCGTAATCTAAAAGGAACCGTATATGCCTTACAGAAGATGGGGACAGCATCTTCTGATATATTTATTTCGGCTTTATAGCCAACAATCGTCTGATTTGGATCAGTCGAAACGACACATGGAAATTTTTCTCTTATTTCCGATAAAAGTTCATAACATGTACTATTTTCACTACTTTTTGTTTCCATATAATTAACTAAGAACTCACTTTTACTCAACAGTGTTTGCCTCCAGCTCGGTGCAAATTTATCCAACCAAGTTCTGCCAAAAAGTGGCGTAAAAATAGGACTATCAACCACCACGATCTCCAATTTTTCAATAGTCCCCTGAAACTCCACATCCAGTTCCACCTGCCCAACAACTTTAACCTGAAATTCTGAAATAGTACACATTTTTACATCACAAGATAAAATTGAAATATATGGTAGCTTATCTCTCAGTTCAATATAAGATATAACAGACATCGCTGCTCCCGTGTCGACTTCCATTTGAAATAACACTCCACCTAGTTTCACTTCCACCTTGAGACCCTTCTCTGATGCCTTTATACTATTGACAATCTGGATAGATCTTATACTGCGCCCGGCTCCAACACCATCTCTTCTGCCACCAACTCCTCCACCATCTCGTTTGCCAACAGCCCAACACATGTTTGCGGTGTGCCCTTTTTTGTTACATTTAAAGCAACTCCAATTTTTTGCTGGACAATCGCGCTCAAAATGATTTTTTCCACAACGCGTACATTTGTTGATATGATTGCTTTTCATGGCACAGTTTTTTGTTTTAACTTGGGTTGTGCCAGCCTTGGCTCTTTCTCTTATCACGTGAACTTCACTTCCACGTGGATGCATAGATCGTTGCTCTTTCTCAGACATCTCCATATTAAGAGCAATTTCACAACATTTGTCGAATGTGCGGCTGTCATCTGTTAAGATGTTCTGTTGAATTCGATCGTTCCTAAGTCCCACAATAAATTTATCCACTAATGCATCTTCTAAAGCAAGATTTCGCAAGTTGACAGCATTTGCTACTGAGTCGTCTATAAATACACCAAACTTGCATGTTTCAGCGAGATTTCTGAGCTTTATGATAAAGTTGGCAATTGATTCACCCTCCTCCTGCTTTGCCTTTTGAAACTTGAATCGTTCGGCTCTCTTATTATGCTTTGGCGCGTAGTGCTGCTCTAATAAAACGATCAGTTCAGTAAACGATTTGGAGCTTGGTAATGCTGGTGCGGCTAGAGATTTAAGTACTTTGTAAACCTCAGAACCGACCAAGGTTATAAACACTGGAGTCTGTAACTCACTACTTATTTTATTTGCAATAAAATATTGCTGCACTCTGTCCTTATACGCGGCAAAATCCTCACCAGGGACAAACTCATTAATATTACCAAGAAATGCCATAGTCTTTGGTGTGATTTCTTTTTGTAATTTAATAGTTTCACTTTGCTCCTCTGAATCAGATTTCTTCTCTTCGTCTTTTATTATTCCAAGAGATTTCGATGTCATCAGATTTTTGAAGTCGCAAACTAATCTTACTTTATCCTTGCAATCCTAGGTTTTTAATTTTTCTCCAGTGTTGTCCGTATTTTCCTCGTCGCCAATTGTTTTATATTTTTAGTTCTTTATTCTTTCAATTATATTTAATTTAATATTAACTTATCTAGCTTACAATTATTACATAGTATGATGTTACTTCCTAGGATGCCGAACAGAGAGAGAGCTTCTTCCGTGACATTAAATAAGAAGAAGTACAGATTTGGTTACTAGTTAATTGTTATAATATAAGTGTTGCCAGAATATAACAATAACCAACCCATTTCAACTGTTGAATCGATCCGCGACCTAGGAATATTATGCGACCGAGAGCTCAACTTCTTGGCACACATCGATAATATAATTTTAAAAGCCAACTCATCACTTGGTTTTGTTAAACGGTGGTCCAAAGAATTCTCCGACCCCTACGTCACCCGATCCCTTTTACATAACGTTCGTCCTCTACTTGAGTACGCCAGTCAAGTTTGGTCCCCATATCAACAAATCCACATCTCTAGAATCGAGAGCATTCAACGTCGCTTCCTAAGATTTGCCCTTCGCGGTCTGTCTTTGAATAATCCCTTGATCCTTCCCCCCCTACCAAAACCGCCTTCAACTAATTAACCTAAATACACTGCAAGAACGGAGAGATATAGCAGAGATTCTCTTCATTCATCGGCTTCTCTCAGGCTCCGTTGACTGTCAAACTCTTTACAACTCTATCTTTTTCAACACAAACCCTCGTAACCTTAGAAATCCTCGCCTCTTCTATCTTCCTACCCACCGTACCTCCTATGGCTCCAACGAACCTATTACGCGTATGCTGCGGAGGGTTACTTCGAATGAAAACGATTTCGACTTTAACCTCAGCATCCCTGCCTAAAACACCTCCTCCGAAACACAATCCAATCATAGTTTTAAGTTAGCCCAACCCTAGCTGTAAGTTTCATAGTTTTAAGTTAAATTGTTATGAAGCTTGTATTAAGCTAAATAAATGGGGGTATTGCCCCCACCAAAATTAAAATTAAAAAGAGGCTGGGTGCGACCCACACTGATAACTTCCCATTTGTGGTCTTGAAAACTTTATATTTAGTTTGTTTTTTCAAATAACCGACAATAAGCGACATTAATAAAGATCTCATTTTGAGCAACAAAAAATTTTGTTAGATGTCACTTAGTTTAACCAAAATTGTCTCTTAGCACTCTATGATTCAACTAGAACTTTCTTCGTTTTTTTCGTTTCCTAAACAATTTTAGAAATGTCGGTTAGTATACATTCTTACGAGAAGGTATCGATGTATAAAACAACATACTTTAGAATTCACTATCGGTGTTCATTCCCAAGAAATTCGACTTGAAATACAATTCTAACTAGTTTTCACTAGAATTTTTAATAGTTTTTTTTATTTAAAAAAAAACTATTAATTCAATATTTGTCAACATTTTACCAATTGTACAAAATTATACTATGTATAAAATAAACTAAATTAGAAGTCAATATCACTACTAGTTCTCGAGAAATTTGAGTCGAAAAACAATTTTTATCAATTTTCAATAGAATCTTTTATAGTTTTTTATTTTTTGTAAAAAAACTGTAAATTGATTTTTTTTGAAATTTTCACCAGTTGTCAAACACATTATTTTTCGTAAAATAAAATTAATTTGAGTATCAAATTGTTTTCCGTTCTTAGAATATATGGGTTATGAAATTTTTTTTTTCAGTTTTTTTTTATTTAAAAAAATAACGGTATGTTCATTTTTTTCCAAATTCATACCAAATCTGTATGACCTTATAATGAGTAAATTAAATTTTATTTGAAATCAATAGCATTATTTTTTCGTGAGATATTTGAAACTAACCAAAATTTTTACTTTTTTTTTAAACCGTTATAGTAAAAAAACTATTCACTGAATTTTTATAAACGCCCTTTCAGCCTCTTTTGAAGTTATTATCTATTAAATAAAATTTATTTGAAGTCGATATCTTTACTCGTTCTGAGATATCGACGACGAAAAATGGTACAAGAACGTAGTCCGGTATTACACGGCGCGTGTTTAGCCTCGCGTGAATGAAGTGCAAAAGAGAAAGAAAGAACGAAAAGATGAAACAGAAATAAATCTATCTGAACACGCACGGGTAGAAATTTCCTTGCGTGTTTTTGACGTTTCTCTTTCTACTCTTTCTTTGTTTTTCGGATTTGCTTTATTTCATTTTGGATGTTGATGAATGAGCACAATTTTTTGTTGAATCTAATACTGGGCAAAGAAAATAAAATGAAAAAACCTGTCAAATAAACGCGCAGTACTGAAATGAGAAAAGGCTTCGTGTAATAACATGCGCGTCACGGAATGAATGTTCAAAAGAAAATAACCAAGAGTTGCGCGTTAAACTCACGCGCCGTGTAATACATGACGTACGGACGTACGAACGTACGAACGTACGAACGTACGTACACACACACACACAGACATCTTTCTAAAAATGATTGATATAGCCTCTAGGGACCTTGAAACGTCGAGAAATGTCAAAAATTCCAATTTGACAAATCGGACCGATTACAATAACTCCCTATGGGAAGTTAAAAATTAAATTAAATAACTCCATAGGTTTCTGAATCAGAAACAACTGTGCTTACGCTTATAGTTTTTACTGGTGAATAGAGGATGAACAGAACTTTCGTTTAATGTACTTGTGTTGTGTACATACATATATCAGGTTTTCAATCAAAGTTATAGTTGGTTGATTTGAAAATTAGGAAGAAACTTTTTATAATAATATTATTTTGGCAAACAAAACTGTATAAGTTATTATTGAGATATTATATTTTCGCATAATACTTTTTTTAATTTATCTCTGCAGATTACCAAATGGACACATTAATTTTGAAAAATTTTGGCAGCTTGCTAAGCAAGTTATGGAGTTCAATACATGGAAAAAAGTCACCTGCCCGTTTGAGAAACTTCCAAAAGTGATAATGTTCCTACAATTGAGTGCAGTACTCAATGAGAATACTCTATCGATGGCATCATTTGAATGTGAGCCACCCGAAAATACTCAAGAAAAAGGAAGATACAAGACACTAAAATCTGAGACCAAGCAACAACAACAACAGCACCAGCAGCAAACGTAGTAAGGAGTTTTTATTAAATAGTCAATAGGTTGCCATAGGTGTTTTACACAATCCACAAACAATTTTTTTTATAAAACACAGAGAAAAACAAACATATTAATAGGAAACACGTGTCTGTGTCGATTATGTGTATATGTAGAATGAAGAACTAGCTTCAACTTATAAGACTTATGTTTATTTACATAATAATGTTTGCGACAAAGTATTTTATACATTTGCTCAACATAACCTGTAGAACAACAATAGAAGAAAAACAATTACTGGCAATTTTCTTATCTCCGTTTTCCATCAGGAAAAATTCATTATGCTTTGACTGTCGTGGAGCTTTAAGGCTAGATTGGCACAACTAAGTACAGCGAAATAGAGCACTTTACTTTTACTTGCCATAAACTTTACGTAATACTTACTTACTTAAACTTGCCATAGATTAAAAAATAATAATAATTATAATTGTTGAAAATGGCCGAGGAACGCCCGTAACTTTTCAAAGTGAATTCGCATCGTTGATTTTGTATAGTGTATATCAACTATTCTGCTCCCGATAATACCTTCGGAACGCTACTCTAGTGATTTCGGGTGCATTGTTTGGTTAATTGGTAATCTTACAGTTTAAGATTTTTCTATATCCGTGTAAGCTACATTTCTAACGGTAATATTTTTCAAAGCTTTCTTTCTTTATCCTACCAGCTGTTTAGAGCAGTCAGGGCCGAATTAATTTAGAAAGGTATATGATTTATGTTGGTTTTTGTAACGCTTTTAATGGTGGAGCGAAATGTTTGTGCTTTTGGTTTGGATAAAACATTTCACATACATACCGTAATTCTACGGAGAAAGAAATGCTATATCATTTACGTAGGATTAAAGTCTGTTGCTTTATTACTGTCCCATAGTAGTTCAGAGATGACTGGGATGTTGCCTGGCTAACGGTGAACTGCTCACCCTTTGTATTGACGTTTTATATTCTGTATTAACTTATTATGATCTTAAATAAAACAAAACTTATACTATATCAACTTTGTGTTATCCTTAAAAGTAAAGAAAACAACAAACAAAAAATTAAAGGCACTAAGCCTAGTTTCATTCTGTGAACATTATTGATGTATCGTTAAACCATAGCCCGTTGTAATTGACAAACAGATATTTACTTTTCCATTGGCGCTTACTAAGTGTCGATATTTTGAAAAAATATAAAAAAACATTCAGTTATCTTACATTCATACACAAATTTATACGAATTGGACAGAAAAAATATCAAAACATTTTTTGCTGTATGTTAATTTTTTGTTTTTGCTCGATTTGCGGAACGGAATACGCTGTTTTAATTAATATACAGTGGTGAACACGAAAATAGTAGTAAGAAAATAATTATAGAAATATTGAAACTAAATTTAAAACTCTAATTTATTTAAAAAACAAAACTGTTCTACAGAAAGGTATTTAGAAAAGGCAAATTATAAGGAACTTAATTTAGTTGCAGCGCTTTTTCCTAACTTAGAAAAAATTTTAAATTAAATTTTCAAAAATAACATTGAAATAGCAGTGTTAGTTTTAATTAGTTTTGCATCTCTTTATGCGATATTAAACAATGGAAATTAAAAAAAAAGATTCTGTGGCTTAGACTTCGTGGTATTTCCCCGATTTTCAATGACAGCCTGACATTGCCGTGGCATAGAATCTACCAAACGCTTGTAACGCTCTGCTGGTATTCCATACCATCCATTTTGAACTGCTGTCCAAAGTTGATTGTTATTGGCTGGATTGGCATCATGAACAGCTCATTTAAGATCCCCCTCAAAGATTTTCAATGGGATTCAAGTTAGGGGACTGGGCCGGCCAGTTCATAACATGAACCCCATTGACACGGAACCACTCTTTTGCCTTCCGACTAGTGTGTTTCGGGTCATTATCTTGCTGGAAGACCCATTTTAGAAGCATTTCTTCTGAGTCTGGTAACATGACATTTTCCAAGATGTCGACATAAACATTTTGGTCCATAATCCCATCGATTTTCTGTATTGGGCCTATACCGTAATATGATAAACATCCCCATAAACAATTTTGGATTCATCCGTCGATAAAATATTTCGCCATTTTTAGACAGAAAAGGAACGGAAGGAATTTTCTAGCGAACTCCAGCCGTTTTTTCTTATGATTTTTTGTAAGTGAAGACGTTTGTCTTGGGCTATGTGCTGGTAATTTTGCTTCCAATAGTCTTCTTCGAACGGTCATGTCACTCACTTCTAAATTTAGCTCTTGTCTGATATGTACAGCCGACTTTTTAGGTTCTAGTTTGGCTGATCTCACAATCCTTCTTCATCCTGACATGTTGTTTTACGTTTTCCACTTCTGTTTTCAGGTTTTTTGTTTGTTGTTCAGGCATAACACTAACAACATGTAATTGAGTTAAAACTAGTATGCCCAACAAGATGAACACAAATAAAATAATGTGAATTATAAGCGACATAGAAATAAGACACGGCATTTCTCCGCTTTAGCTCAGCCGCCATCCATGGAGATAAAAATATCTGAGACAACCACCAACAGTCTCAGAACATCGTGCCACACATATTTCCTATCCTTCTTTCTCTTCAATAACTTCACGCCCGCGCTGTGTTGAAACATTTAAAGGGTAGTCATAATCCCTTGAGCGCGGGTAGATTATAAAAAAAAAAAAAAAAAAAAAACAAAAAAAAATTTTTTTTAGCATTTTGGCGGAGCATGGACAAATACGCTGGATTTCTGTATATGATTTTCCTTCTCTGCGTAGCGACAATATCAAATTTCGTTGCTCACCGGTGCAATGCTTACCACGACTCACTTTTGTTGATACAAAAAGAAAACCTTTATTGTAAAAGCCAATTCCTGGTTAAAATATTTGTTAAAAGAAACTCACTTATTTTATGCTATTTTTGAGAGAATTTTACAAATAAAACCTACAAAATATCAAATTCTTACAGACCGCTGCTATTTTAATGTGCACATGAAATAAGATCTACATTAACAAAAGTAACTGTTTTTCTATCATCATGAAGTATTTCCAATGCTTTTCTCTGTTTTTCTCCTACTTAATATTTTCTCTTAAGCTGAGTACATCCATTTTTAATGAGTGAGTTCAGAACTAAGTGTATTAATACATTGTTTAATTTTTATAAAACTACTGCTATTTGCGTGTTCAAAGCTGTATATACATAATGTAAAATATATATTTTTATATTATTCAAATATATTTTTTTTTCAAGTTAGAATTTACGATTTTGTCTCGATTATTTTCCGAAACACAAAATTTTGTCTTTTTTGTTCCGGCAAATCATTTGGAATGTGAATGGCCACGAATTCCAAAATAAATCTATATGGCTAGTCGCGCACTGGCAATTGTGATCGAAATCAAATAGTTTAATCACCAGTTGAAAGAGAACCGCGCTCTGGGAACTCTTTACTCACGCTCACACTCTTTTCTCTCTTGCGCTTATAGAAAACAGCTCAACTATTGCGAAGGCAATCGTTTAGTTTGTGTCAAAACACGAACTTTTTAGTTGCTCGAATCGAGTTGCTCTAAGTGCGCGGTGTCCCATATAAGTCCATATGTTTCATTTTAGCAACTAAACAGTTGCGAAACTGAAAATTGAATGTGCGCGCCTGACCTATGAGTCCATGCTTCTTCTTCATTTGAGCATCATTTTATCAGTAAAAAATGCGCCCTTAAGTAGTAACCTCATTTTTTATTGTACGAAGTTCATCTATTGTGTCAGCTCTTATGGGGTTGTGTGACCTCCTCATGCGCCATGCTTTTTATAGCCATGCGTCACTGTATTAAGACATTAGATTTCGACAGGTTGATTGTTATCAGTTCGCCAGTTCTAGTTTAATAACAGGTTGATGAGGTAGGAAATAATTTGGTTTACTCAGCTCTGATCTCAAAATCCTGTCCTTTGTCGTAAACTGATGTATGAATGATGAATGAATGAAATCAACATAAGCATCTTTTTGTTGAGAGTACTTGTTGAGTCTCCTTTCCAAATTAATTTTCGTTAATCAGCTATATGTATCAATGTTGTCACATGCCTACATGTGAGAAAATATTGATTGAGTGCATGCTCATTTGTCAGGTTCTCCAGAAAAAACCTTTGATTTAGTTTTTGGAAGATCTGAATGCGTATTACCAGCAGATGGTCAGTCAACATTAGCTTTTATATTTAATTTTAGATTTGAGTTCTGAGTAAGAATACTCAAATTCATCGAGTTCTGATGATTCACTTGCATCAATTTCTTCAATTTGAAATTGAATCCCATTAAAATTATTGCAGTAGTTTTCTAATAGACCTAATTTTGTTTCTAATTCACATTTTTTTTGATTATAACCATGACCGTGACACTAGCTGGATTGAGCTTTTGTGATTTAAATTTAAAACGTAAACGATTATGTAGAAATAATATCAAACAACGACATGTATTGGACATGGCCATCATATTATATATAAATAACACAAGTCTACAAAAAAAAAAATTGAGAGCTGTTTTGGTCTTGTTGGGTAATTCTTATGATTTTTGTGCTGAATCCGAAAATGACTTTCATTTTGTCATAGACAGTTACGTTTTCTGACAATGTGGGTATCTATGTTAAACAATTTATCATCTTAAAATAAAAGATAAAATACTACAAAAATTGTTTTTTTTTTTTTAATTTATAATTGCGTAACAAAACTTATTTCTTTCATCTAAAATACATTCATTAGTAAGCACTAAACACATACATATCTTTTTCCCAGTGACACTCCTTTGGTACATTTTCACTTGTGGGAAGCATCTGGAATGTCTCTCTGAAGCGTCCAACAGTAGTCTGCCATCATTGAGACGCTCCATTTTCCCTTCCATCTACTTGTTATCTTAGTGAAATCGTTCACCTTGCTCTTCACTCACATCTCCTAAATTATCTGGAAAGTACTCGAGGTGGGAATGAAGAAAATGTACTTTTAAACTCATTAGACAACCTAAAGCTTAAAATGCTTTTAACATTTTTTTAACGATTTGTTTGTAATTGGGGTCTTTGTTATTGCCTAAAAATTTCTCTATGACCTCTTCAAAGGCAATCCACCCTTTTTTTTTTGAGGTTCCGTCATCGTTGTGATGATTTGTGGATCAGCCATAAGTCGTCTAATATCTGGTCCAACGAAAACACCTTCCTTCAACTTTGCCTCTGGAAACTTTGATATTAAGTATTTGAAACAATTTCCATCTCTTGGAAGTGACTTTGTAAATTGCTTCATCAATCCCAGCTTTATGGGAAGCGGTGGTAGAAGAACTTTATGACGAGGCAACAAAGTTTCATGCAGGATGTTCTTTTCGACAACTTTAGGCTCCCTCGGAGGCCAACCCATTTTGGTCCAGTGATTCGCTCGGTCTCTACTATCCCATAGACACAAAAAGCAAGGGAATTTGGTTAACCCAGATTGTTTTCCAAGCAACATGCCTGTTATTCCGAAGCTTCTTTCGAAATTGTTTTAAAGATGATCAGATCACAGTGTAGCACTGTGACTGATGTATACTCACAGTGTAGCACTATGAGTATAAGTTATTTGTGAAAAAATGTCAGAGGTCCAGGTGAAACACCAAGATCTTTTGATTTAATCGATTGAAATTGAAGTAAAAGTCGAGAATTCAGTTAATTGACTGACCTAAATTTTATTCAATAATTCATATTTATAGGTAAAAAAAGCTTAGTCTACATATTTACAATCAATAACAAATAATCGGAAAATAACAAACAAAGAAAAATAATGAAAATAACAAGAAGCGTGCGTGTGAGGAATTATGTTACAAAAGTATTTAGAATTTAATTTGGGTTAACAACACTTTTGCTGACTGTGCAGAAGGCATCGCAGTCAGTTGTATGAATTTTGCTTGGAATAATTAAAATTAATATGAGAATGAAGTTACGTTAATTTGAAGTTAAACATCCTGCCCCGAGCTGATGATCCATGGGTTCATCAAAAAAAAAAAAAAAAAAAAAATAAAAAATAAAAGAAAAAATTTTGAGTCCTACACTGAAATTGTGTAACTTGATGAACGTGGGGCTGGTATGGGTGGTGACGATTGTCTACGGCATGATGTCTTGATGAAGCATTTGCAAATAAGGAATCCAATTACTGCGAGTGTGATTAGTAATCCAAATGAACTCATTACTATGTGGGGTAGGTTATGGGTATGGATTTGGTTTGGCAGGGTAAGTTGTTGCAACTTGATTTGTTCTCGGATCTCGTTAAGCTCTTGATTGAATGAGTTGGTGGCTGATGGGTTGTATTGGATTGCTGCTAGCCGAATCGCATCTTGGAATTGCACCTCATCAGTTAATCTGGTGTATGAAGATTGAACATTGTAAGAATGAAATTGTTGACCTTGAAGAGTTACGTGGTTGTTTTTAGCCACACAATTAGGTTGGAGCTTCAATTACTACGTTTATATGCAGTATCGAAAGATCGAGTTGGATTAGGGTCGGATTTTCGACCCAGGTTTTTCGTCATTTGAGTTGAGAGCTCGATTTGGAGTTGAGTTGAAATGGTGTTGAGCGATTCTGAAACATTTTGTTAAGCCAACTCCTCGACCCAGGTTTTTCGTCTCATATTTCGACTCGACACCGCTAAGCGAGTGGGATCGAGTCGAACGAAGCTCATTTCAACTCAATACCCGTTTACAAAGGGTCGAAGCGAGCTTCAAGCTCGCTTCAATACCTCATATAAACGTAGTAAATATTCCATTTCCTTTTAATGCTATAAATGAAGTTTGATGGTTGCAAACCACATTAAGCATAGTTTTTTCTTTGACTGCAAATATCCATTGATTTAGTTCGGGAATTTTTGTCCACACTGAGCTGGTCTTGATTATGATTAACTCACATGTTGATAGATTTAAGTTATTGTTGAGTAAATTGATCTCGCACATGCTAAAATTTGCTCCCGATTGGTATACGGGATGAGTTTGCCTGCATAAATAGTGGTCCCCATTAGTTGTACTACATGCAGAAAGTTCTGGTGCACCATGATAGAAATAGTTCTTCTACCTTATCTTGATGTAATTCTTCAGCAACATTGTTTATGCGGTTTACTATTTGACCTAGTTGGATATCAAGTGCATATTGCCTTTTAGCCATATCTTCTTGACTTAATTTCATAATGTTGATTGTTGAATCTAAGATAGAAGTGTGATTTTTAAGGAGTTTCATTAGATGTTCTTCGTTCGAATGGATTCCTTGCAGTTGCTGAGATATTTCATTAGCATATTTTGAGTCAAGAACGCCAAAGAGGGAGTTCGCTATATTTCCAACAATGTCAATGGCACCTCGCTTGGTTCTTCTTGTTGAGGGTTTGGTTGATGGAACTAGATTGTCTTCTTCTAATTCGTGTTTAATTAATCGGAGTTGTTAAATTACTTGTGTGCAGAACACTTTGGAAGAAAGTTGATTGCAGAGATGTTCTAGTATAGTAGTGCTGTTGTCTAATGCTTGGAATTCTTTATGGTATGGTTCAAGGTTATAGTAAACTACAAGGTTCCATGTGTCGTGCACCAGACTTATCTTTCCGTGTCGCTGGAAATGAATTCTAGGGGCGGAATTGTTGAATCTTAGGACCTCAACGTCACTGGCGAATATAATTGGAAGAAGTAGACCGATTAACAATAAGGTTGTAAATAAGTTGGGGTTTGTCGACCGCGCCTTTCTTTGAGTTGGTGTTGTTTTTGACGATTTTGATGAAGAGGGTTCATTAGCGTCAGCATCGTCATGTCTACGTTTTCGTTCGGATGATAGAGTGTCTGTCTGGGATTCGGATGGGGTTTCGCTGTCTTCTACAAGTGGTGCAAGTTTGTGTATTGTACGTCTGCAACACGCACCAAACCGTCTTTTCCGTGATATAGCCTTTCAATTCTACCTAAAGGCCATTTCATGACGGGAGTATTGTCTTCCTTCATGATGACCACGGTGCCCAATTTAATGTTTTCAGACTTCGCCTTCCATTTTGAACGATGTTGCAGTTGGTTTAAGTATTCTTGAGACCATCGATTACAGAATTCTCTTTGTATGTGGGATACTAACTTCCACCTTGTACATAGACTTCCTTTAAAAGGTTCTGCTTTACTATCGACAACTGCCTTCAATGAGTCCCCAATTAAGAAGTGACCAGGTGTTAATACTGCCAGATCATTTGGATCGTTGGACATCGGTGTAAGAGGTCTTGAATTCAAAATTGCTTCTACTTCTGTAGTTACTGTGCAAATCTCTTCGTATGTTAATGAAGCTGTCGCAATTTTGCACTGTAGCAAGTGTTTTGCAGATTTGACAGCTGCCTCCCATAGTCCTCCAAAATGTGGAGCTCGTGGCGGAATGAAATGAAAATCAATTCCCTTGGCACTGCAGAATGTTGTTATTTTGTTTTGTGCTTGTTCTGCATAGATGGTTGTTTTGAGCTCTTCTAATTGATTTTTCGCACCAACAGAATAAGTGGCATTGTCGCAGAACAAGTTTGTGACATGGCCACGGCGACTCATAAATCTT
This sequence comes from Chrysotoxum bicinctum, assembly GCA_911387755.1. NCBI lineage: Eukaryota > Metazoa > Arthropoda > Insecta > Diptera > Syrphidae > Chrysotoxum > Chrysotoxum bicinctum. The sequence continues at coordinate 6,475,321 of OU426991.1, forward strand.
CGCAAGGCTCCAAGAAAAGCATCTGTGGTTAAGTCACTCACAACTTCAATGTGAACAGCTTTTGTGGCGAAACAGCAAAATATGGATAAGTAACATTTTTGCGGTCGACTTCCTCTTGTTCGGTAATGGACCCATAGTGGGCCGCAAAAATCCACTCCTGTTTTGATGAAGGGACGTGTTGGTTGCGCTCTTGCTGCTGGTAGGTTGCCATTATCTGAGAATACATTTGCGGTTTTGCTTTGATACAGGTTGTGCAGTGCTGGATTAGCTCGGGCAATGTTTTTACCCTTTATTGGCCAAAATCGCTGTCTTGTGATTGAAAGAAGGCCTTGTGGCCCAATATGGTTGTTGTTGATGTGTAGTTCTGTCATTAGCATTTTAAGAAATAAGTGTGAATATGGCAACAGCATCGGATGTTTGCTGTCATAGAGCAATTTAGATTCTTGAAGTCTGCCTCCAACTTGCAGAACACCATTTTTGTCTAAAAACACTGCGAGTCCCTTCAAAGGACTTTCTTTTTCTAGTTCCTTATGTGCTTTAAGGAAACGTATATCCTTATGAAAACCATGAGTTTGAACTTCTTTGATGATAAATTGTAAAGAGGTTTCCAGATCCGAGGCTGATAAGGGCCACGATTTTCTGCTCTTATTTTGGTTTTCTCTGATGGATTTTATTGTGGGTATAAATTTTCCCGACTTGATTAATTTGGCATATCGAAGGCAGTAGGCTACTATCCTCTTAAGTTTGTTGAATGAATTGGAATGCTTAATCCCTTCAAATATGTCTTCTGTATTGTCATTATTCATGGTTACTAAGGCAATCTTTTTCTTTTCATCTGACCATGAGTTGCTGCTTTTGTATGGAGGTGGCCAAATTGATTCTGAACCATGTAGGAATCTGGGACCATATTTTCATAATGTATGATCTTGTAGTTTTGCTGGGGATATACCTCTGGATAGAACAGCTGCTGGATTTTCGCCTGACTGCACATATTGCCACTGACTGGTGCTGGTTAGACCTTGGATGCTGGAAACTCGATTTGCAACGAAAGCTTGGAAGGATTCTGCATTTGAGTTAATCCAACTCAATACGATCTGAGAATGAGACCACAGGAAACTGTTGATTTTGTCCAATTTCAAATCACCTTTTACACGTTTTGCAAGTTTGGCAGCTAAAAGTGCGGCACATAGTTCTAAACGCGGGATTGTCATAGATTTTATGCCAGATGCTGTCTTAGTGATTGGTGCCACTCGAGATTTCGAACAGAGTAACCGAACTATTACTGTTCCATCTTTGTTGATTGATCTGATGTAAACGGCAGCTACGTAGGCCTTCCCTGAAGCATCTGCGAATGTATGAATTTGGAACGATGAGGGAATATGATGTCCGAAGACATGTGAAGGAACTTGAAATTTACTTAATTCTTGGAGACATTGGTAATATTTGCTCCACCTGGTAAACATTTCTTATGGAAGAGAGGCATCCCAGTCATATTTGAGTTCCCATATTTCTTGCAGAAAAAGCTTTGCGATGATCACGACTGGAGCGATTATTCCAAGTGGATCAAAAATTCGTGCTATTGCTGAGGCCACAGTACGCTTTGTGAACCTTTTTGTGGGTCTGCAATTAGTTTTTATGCAGAAGACGTCAGACTTAGGCCGCCATATTAGACCAAGGGTTTTGACCGCCCCTTCATTGTTGTCATCGGAAAAAAGAATTTCTTGGTCTTCTAATGGAACGTTTGCAAGTAATTGCTGATTGTTGGAGCACCATTTTTTTTAATTGGAACCCTCCCTCCCGCAACAATGCTGATAGTTGGGCTTGAATGTCTTGCTTCGAGTAAGCTGTCTGCGCCTGACATAACATCATCGACGTAAAAATCTTTAAGCAAAACTTGAGAGCCTAAAGGATACTTTGAAGAGTGGTCTTTAGCTAAAGCTTGGAGGCATCTTGTGACGAGTTAAGGAGCTGAAGTAGTTCCATATGTAACAGTGCAGAACTTATAGCATTCTAAAGCTTGGGTTGGCTTGGGTCGCCACCATATTAACTGGAAGTTTTGATCTTCTCTTACGCGTATTTATCGATACATTTTTTGAATGACGGCCTTAATGACGAATTTTGGCAATCGAAAGCGCAATAATATAGTGAACAACGTGTCTTGAATAGTTGGTCCGGCATACAGAATGTCATTAAGGGACAGATTTGATGATGTCTTCGCCGAAGCATCAAAAACGACTCTTAGTTTTGTGCTACTGCTGTCTGGTTTCAGGACGCAAAAATGAGGCAGAAAATAATGTGGCGTTTGAATGGTTTTTGGATCAATCTCAACCATATGCCCTAATTGGATGTACTCGTTCATGAATTCAATGTATTGATCGTATAACTCTTGGTTTCGTTTTAACTTGTGCTCCAATTCATGGAATCGGCTCAATGCTATCTCACTAGACGCTCCTAGTTTCTCTGTGGTGTCTGCAAATGGTAAGTTGACAACGAACCTTCCAGTTGTATCTCTTGAAGTTGATCGGTTAAAATATTCTTCACATCTTTCTTCTGCAATGGTACATTTTGATGTGGAGTAAGGTAATTCTTCTAACTTCCAAAATTTGCAAATTGATTGTTCAAGAGATGCTTCTTCGGCCGTGTATATTCCGCATGTGGTGGTGGTTGGCGATTCTTTATTTACCTTTCCAGTAACAATCCACCCTAATAACGTATTTTGTAATAGTGGAAGATTTCTTCCTAACTTAATTTGCCCAACACAGAGCAGTTGATGGAAAAACTCAGCGCCTATAAGCAGGTCAATGTGACCTGGCTGATGGAAATGGGGGTCGGCTAGTTTTATATTGTCGGGAATATTCCACACAGTTATCTCAAATGCTTTTGTTGGCTGTGGAGCGACTATTTGATGCAACACGACTGCTTCCAGTCTGGTGGTGAAGTTAGTAGTAGTAGAATGCAAACTTATATTTGCTCTACGTTGTGAATCTTTTGTGGATTTTCCGACCCCTTGAATGATCATGGGGCGAAAAGATAACGACATATTTAATTTCCGAATCATTCGTTCTGATATAATGTTGATTTGTGAACCAGAATCCAAAATTGCACGGCAGTTAATAAAAGAACCGTCTTGGCCAGCTAACTTGATGATGACTGTACTCAGAAAAACGTAGCCATCCTTCTTGTTTTTGCTTAAGGCTGCTAAAACCGAGTTCTCACTCCCAGATATATTATCTGTTTCTGGGTTTGATGTCAAGAGATTTTGTTGATAATCAGAATTTGATATTGATGGACACAATTTTGGTTGGGCTACTGTTGATAAGTGGACCAACGAGTTGTGTTTTTTGGAACACTTTACATAATCTCGTAGCTGGCAGTTGTAAGAGGTGTGTCCAGATTGTAGACAGTTGACACATATATTGTTTTTTCTTAAGTGACTTAACCTGTCTGAAGGTGTAAGGTTTAAAAACGTGCGACACCCGAATAACTGATGCTGAGCTTTTGCACATTGAGCAACTTTTCTTCTGCGTGGTAATAGAGCTTGTTGCTTTGTTGTAATTTATATTTCGTCTTCTTTCGGTATCTTCTCTTTTAATGCATTTAACCCCAATTGCTTCTAGTAACTGGAAACGGGTTTCTAAGAATCTCAGAAAATTTTCCATTGTTTGTAAATCTTTAGGATTGCTCAAAGGTTGCTCATACAGTGTAAGGGTTGATCTGTCTAGCTTCTTCGTAAGTATGTGAAGAAGCATTGGGTCCCAAGTATCAATTTTTATCCCAAGATTGCGAAGGCCATGCATACACTCTTGGATCGCGTCATGTAGACTTTTTACTGCTGTAGCCGCTGCCGAATATGAGGAGTGACTTGTTTGTGATAGCAATCGGTTGAGGAGAGCGGACACCTGCAGTCTGGGGTTGTTGTTGCAGCAACAACAGAGAGACCCACATGTCTGATTACGCGTTCAGCTCCTCCAGTTAAATTTGTTTTTAGGTAGAACATTTTTTCACAATTAGACATTGATCGCTTGTCTACCATTTGATTAAAAAGGTCATGAAATTGAGGCCATTTTAAATAGTCCCCATCAAATTTTGGTAGTACAATTTTTGGCAGATTCATTTTTGTAACTGTGGTATTTGTTGTTCTTTGATCAACCAAGGTGTCTTGCTGTTGTGCCAGCTTGATTAAGGCACTCTGTACCTCTTGCTCCAAACTTATGTATCTGGTTGAGTCGTAGCCGATGCTCTTTGGGTCTTCTGAACATTCCCAAATTGAGTTATGGATGTCCTCAATTTGCATCTAATGTCTTTGGATGGTCTTTTCTTGGAGCCCATAGAACTGTTTTGACTCATTTGATGAGTCCGCAATAGCTAAAGCTCTTTGCATAGAAGATATGATAGCCTCTTGCTTTCTTACAAGCCGCGTCATGTCATGCATGTGGTTTGACGTCTGGCTCGACTGAACGTTAACCTCTGCTGTTGAAGGTTTGTGGACGTCCGTCTTAGTAGTCTCAAGAATTTTTAAATTTGAGTTAAACTCTTCTCTGTATTTCTCATAGATTTCTTTCACAGAGTGATAATAATTCTTTGTATAATACGGATGAGCTAGTTCTGTTGGAAACTCATCACGTATTATTGAATCTGTTGATTCAAATTTGCTCCATAGATCGTCTATGGTAGCCATCAATTTTTGATAGTACGGAATTGTTTTGCGTACCTGTCCATCTTTTTTGTAATCGGAGATGACCCTTTGAATTGAGTCTCCAACATCTCTTTGAAGAATCGCCTTTTCTTCCATTGCCGATAGGATGTGATTTGACGTTTAAATAACAGGACTACCCCTTACCTATGGTGGGGGGAAGCAATCGCTGTTTTTTTTACCAAATTGCCCCTTACCGCGTGTGGGGGGAAGCAATCGCTGATATGACTGTAGTTTTACGAGAGTGCAATCACGCCGGGGTCACCAAATGTTATTCCGAAGCTTCTTTCGAAATTGTTTTAAAGATGATCAGATCACAGTGTAGCACTGTGACTGATGTATACTCACAGTGTAGCACTATGAGTATAAGTTATTTGTGAAAAAATGTCAGAGGTCCAGGTGAAACACCAAGATCTTTTGATTTAATCGATTGAAATTGAAGTAAAAGTCGAGAATTCAGTTAAGTGACTGACCTAAATTTTATTCAATAATTCATATTTATAGGTAAAAAAAGCTTAGTCTACATATTTACAATCAATAACAAATAATCGGAAAATAACAAACAAAGAAAAATAATGAAAATAACAAGAAGCGCGCGTGTGAGGAATTATGTTACAAAAGTATTTAGAATTTAATTTGGGTTAACAACCCTTTTGCTGACTGTGCAGAAGGTATCGCAGTCAGTTGTATGAATTAATGCTTGGAATAATTAAAATTAATATGAGAATGAAGTTACGTTAATTTGAAGTTAAACAATGCCCAAGATTTTGAAATCACAGCACACTTGCTAACCGTGGATTTTATATTTTAATTTTGGGAAGATTTAAGTCTCTTACCAAATCATTCAGCTCGCCCTGGGAAAACAATTTCGGACTGCTGCCATCTTCAAATTTAAAACTTGGCTTGTCATCGGGTTCAGGTACAGCACCATCTTCGTCAGAACTTGGAATCTCTTCCAAGGTAGCAAGGGCCTTGGTCATTGGTATTTCGGTCCCATGAGGGATGGGACGCATAGCTGATTGCAGATAGGGGTATGAAATTGACTGCTTCCGTTTTGAATTATATCCTTTAACATTACATCTGATGTATAATTCGATTATGTTTGTATGTCTTGATTGATTTCAAATGCAAAGCGTTCTATGGGCATAACACCTAGAACGGTTTGTATTTGTATTTTAATCCATTGGACATACACTTCACGGTTGAATTTAGATCGTCAGAGTTGTGTTTTGGGTGTTTGTGGTTTTCAACATGGTAAGTGATGTTTATGTTGTGTTTACCAATATTCGTGGGCTTAGAAAAAATTTCTTTGACTTGTACGCCCATTCTGTTAAGTACAGACCCGCTGTTTTGGCACTAGGTGAAACACACGTTAGTGCAAATACTGATCTTTCAGAATTTCGCCTTCCTGGCTATAACCTAATGCCTTTACTCTTTCGCCATCACGGCCTTTTAGTCTACGTCAGACATGATGTTGCTTGCCATAGTCTTCCTCAATACGGACATTGTTATAATACGAACTTTAATTTCATGTGGCTCAAATTTACTGTCCGCAAGCACATCATCCATTATTGTTTTATTTAGCAATTCAAATCTTAATGAATTTGATGCGCTGTCTGATTCCATTTCCCGAATTGTTTCCCTGTACCCTCACACTGAAGTCGTTATTGCGAGCGACTTCAATGTACACATTTCAAATTGGCTCCGCCATTCAGGACAGACAACACCCGAAGGAAGATATGTTGAGATCTGTGCTGAGATGCACCACCTTACTCAGCTGGTAGATAAGCCCACCCGTATACCAGATGTAGCTGGGCAAAACGCTCACACTCTTGATTTGTTTCTTACTTCTTACCCTGATAAGTATACCATAACGGTTAAATCTCCATTCGGCACTTCGGACCATTGTGTAATATCAGCTAATTTCTCGTGTCCCATTCATCCAGTTAAAGAGAAACATCCAACTAGGACCGTTTGGCAATACGAGAAAGCCAACTGGGACGGTCTGAATAACTTTTTTAGAATTTTTAACTGGTCACTATGTTTCCTCGATAGTGACGTTGATGCAAGTGCTGATATGATCACAGAATTGATTTTTCTTGGGAAAGAAAAGTCTTGGTTCGATACAGGCTGTAAAGAAGCTATCAGGTTGAGAGAAGTAAGTTTCCGCTCTTACAAAGCCAACCCAACTGAGGAAAATCGGAAAAAGTTTAAACAAGTCAGAAACCAATGCAACGCTGTTATAAAGACAACCAAATTCTTACATGACCAGAAATTAAGGCAAAAAATCCTGCAATGTCCCAAAGGCAGTAGAAATTTCTGGTCATTTGTCAAGAACATAAAAAGTTCAACTTCATCTTCGGTTCCAACGCTCATCTACAAAGACAAACCGATAACTAGCTCTTGAGAGAAGGCAAATGTACTTGCAGCTCATTTTGCTGCTAGCTCCACGTTGTCTGTAAGCAACATTGCCCCTCCTGTACTTGAGAACGTAAATCATTCAATTTTTTATTTTTTTAATTCCCATTCTCATTCTTCTGAAGAGGTGTTCTTCATCGCTGGCAAAACCATTGCGTAAGCTTTTTCATCGCTCCTACTGTTCTGGAATCTTCCCTAGAAGATGGAAAACAGCATTTGTCCAGCCTGTTCCTAAAAAATGTGATTCTTGCTCCCCCTCGGCCTATCGACCAATTGCACTTACGTCCCTTCTTTCCAAGGTCATGGAATCGCTGATAAATCATCAGCTCAAGAAATATCTCGAAGATCGAAAGCTTCTTAATGACCGGCAATACGGCTTTCGCAGCAATCGTTCCACTGGTGATCTGATGGCATATCTCACCGAAGAGTGGAACAGATCTGTACATTGTTTTGGAGAAAGTAAGATTATTGCCCTTAATATTTCTAAGGCATTTGATAGTTTGGCACCAGGCTCTCTTATCGAAAATGCGTGCGTTTGGCATCAACGAAACCCTTATTCGTTGGATTAGAAATTACATTCTAGATCGTTCAATACATGTTGTATTGGACGGTTTTAAGTCTGATCTTCAAAAAATAAACGCTGGTCTTCCCCAGGGCTCCATTTTGTCTCCGACTCTCTTCCTCATTTTTATAAATGATCTCTTGTCTGAAACTTCATTGCTTTGCCGACGACTCTACTCTCAGCTTTTCATACTCGTTCCCAAATTCACGTCCATCTCCTTCGGAAGTGGAATTGCAACGGTATCGTATGATAAGTTCATTAGACTCCGATCTTTACAGCATTGTTAAATGGGGTAAAAAAACGTGTGGAGTTTAAGGCTAGCCGCGCACTAGCAACTTTTAGTTGCGAAACTGCTTGGTTCGAGCAACTAAAAAGTTTGTGTTTTGACACAAACTAAACGATTGCCTAAAATAAGTTCGCCATTTTATTGAACATATAATTATCTGCAAATTCACGGACATTCAACCAAACAGTTCATCTGTTTTCTATAAGTAACCAAACAGTTTCGCAACTAAAAGTTGCTAGTGCGCGGCTAGCCTAATGCTTCGAAAACTCAATGCTGTCTATTGTCGTTGAAGCAAAATGTTCCCCTTATGCCATTATCACTGAATGGCACTTGCATCGAAGAAACCGAAAAGCTCTCAGTACTCGGTATGTGTGTTAACGACGATCTTCGTTGGAATGATTACATACTCGAGACCGCCAAGAATGCTGCTAAATGCTTAGGATTTTTATATCGATGTAAGAAATTTGTCACCCCTTCTGATCTGGCTACAATCTAACGGGTGATTTTTTTGAGGTTAGGATTTTCATGCATTAGTATTTGACAGATCACGCGGGATTTCAGACATGGTGTCAAAGAGAAAGATGCTCAGTATGCTTTGACATTTCATCATGAATAGACTTACTAACGAGCAACGCTTGCAAATCATTGAATTTTATTACCAAAATCAGTGTTCGGTTCGAAATGTGTTTCGCGCTTTACGTCCGATTTATGGTCTACATAATCGACCAAGTGAGCAAACAATTAATGCGATTGTGACCAAGTTTCGCACTCAGTTTACTTTATTGGACATTAAACCAACCACACGAATGCGTACAGTGCGTACAGAAGAGAATATTGCGTCTGTTTCTGAGAGTGTTGCTGAAGACCGTGAAATGTCGATTCGTCGCCGTTCGCAGCAATTGGGTTTGTGTTATTCGACCACATGGAAGATTTTACGCAAAGATCTTGGTGTAAAACCGTATAAAATACAGCTCGTGCAAGAACTGAAGCCGAACGATCTGCCACAACGTCGAATTTTCAGTGAATGGGCCCTAGAAAAGTTGGCAGAAAATCCGCTTTTTTATCGACAAATTTTGTTCAGCGATGAGGCTCATTTCTGGTTGAATCGCTACGTAAATAAGCTACGTCAAGTCTAAAGTCTACACAAATAAGCCAGCAACTATTCCAGCTTTGGAAGACAACATTTCCGAAGAAATTCGGGCTATTCCGGCCGAAATGCTCGAAAAAGTTACCCAAAATTGGACTTTCCGAATGGACCACCTAAGACGCAGCCGCGGTCAACATTTAAATGAAATTATCTTCAAAAAGTAAATGTCATGGACCAATCTAACGTTTCAAATAAAGAATCGATGAGATTTTGCAAATTTTATGCGTTTTTTTTTAAAAAAAGTTCTCAAGCTCTTAAAAAATCACCCGTTACAAGGCGTTTATACGTCCAAAACTCGAGTATAACTCACACCTTTGGGCAGGCGCTGCTCAATCTTCTCTCCATTTGTTGGATAGAATTCAAAACAGAGCGTTAAAACAGATTGGAAATAGAGCGACTCGTATCATGGATTCATTCCCATCTCTTAAACACCGTCGGAATGTTTTTAATGTATTTCCCTGTTTTATCGCTTCTTTCACAAGCAATGCTCACTCGAAGTAGCCAGTTGCATTCCTCCCCTTTATCAATTCACCCGTGATACCCGCTTCTCTAGGAATGCTCATCAGTTCACCCTTGAGCCTAACTTTGGTCGTACCGTCAAATATAGATTCGTTTTTTAGTCGCACAACACGATTATGGAATAACTTACCCGACACAGTTTTCCCTTGACATTTCAATTTGCAAACATTCAAGACCAATGTTCGTCGACACCTCCCTTTATAAGGGTCTCGTAACATACCCTTGAGCGCGAGTGAATTATAAAAAAAAAAATTACACGAACAAAAGTAACAATCATCGCTATGGATCTTTTGCTCGCGCCATACCATAGGAATCGCATATGGGAAGGCTTTGTTGTTAATTAAGCTCACACAGGACGTTCTTTATTTAGAAAGAAATGATAGTTATGGCCTGTATACATTTAAAAACAGTAATCAAAATAAAATTGTACCTATTATTTATGACTTTAAGTTAGCCCAAAAAACACGTTTTTTATAACAAAATTTTGCATTTTGCAAAATAACCTGACGTTCTGGAATTTTTTGAGTATTTTTTTAGTTTTCAGAACACCTAAATAGATAGAAATCAGTTGAAAACATCCAGACAGCATTTTTGTTGCAGACCTGTGTAATTTAACAAACAGCACTTTGTTAATATGTATGTGTCCGAAAAATAAACAGCAAAATGTTAACACAATAGCTTTATACATGTAGGATTTTTTTAATTTTCAACAACTGCTTTTTCTAAACAATTTTTAAGATTATAAAATATTAAAAAAAAAAACATTTATTTATTTTCAAAAGTCACAATCTCTCATTATTAAATAAAGAAACCATCTTGCAAAGACCGTCGCCGTCATCAACTGGGTTCATTCGCATTTCATCTTCCACTAGAGGTTCCTCTGACCACCAACCTTTAGTCGCCTTGGCATTTTCAGATGTTTATTTTTTTTTTTGACGATTCCCTACTATGTGCCTGCACATTTAAATGTGTTTTTTTTTAACTAGGTCATCTCGCTATGGTATACATTTTTCATTCGCTGCTTTCTTATTTTCTTGGAGGGTATAGTCTTGCTGTTACCGATTTGTTTGTATCATCATAGTTTTTATCATTTTTTTATTAACTATGTAAATATTCTACTTATACATTTGTATATATAACCTATAGTATTATCATGAAGCGTGATTTTGTATTGCGAACTCTAGCCTGGTGGTGGCGTGGAAATTAGCGCACGCTTTTACATTTACAGTGGAGAGTAGGATAACATACAAAACAAGTAATAAAAAAAAAGATATTTTATTATTAAATTAAGCAAAGACAAATCTATCAATAAGAAGAAGGAAAAACGAAAAATAAGTTTTTGTTTTTGTGGACTGTATTGATTAAATCAATTGAAATCTATCAATTGCAGTCCCTAGCCTTAAGATGTCGCCACAATCTTTCGTCTTCTTGATAGTACCTTTGTATATATAACTTATAGTAATATCGACAAGTCGAACGATTGTGGCGGCATCTTCAGGCTACGGACCCCATTTGTTAAATTTGTCTCTGCTAAATTTTGGAGACTTCACAATATGGGTGTAGAGATAATGGAAGAAATAAATTGTGTTGATAATGTATACAGAAAGGAAAAATAGGAATAAGAACAGAATGAGAAAATTATATTCATGGATGTATATGTCAGTGACGTTTTGTGAGGATAGGAAAAATATATTTGGCCCATGGTTGCGAGTGTCGTTTTCTTATCGATAAACGACTTTTATCGATAGTCGAAAGTCGAAAATCTTTTTTGGTATTGTGGATCTCTATTGTGAACGAAATTTTTCGTCTAGACAATCGATGTTTATCGTTTGCATTTTACTGTTCGACTGGCCAATGAATATAATTTTCTGGGCAAAAATGTAATTTTTTTTTATTTTATTAACTTATTATTTCCATTATAATAATTATTTTAACCACAGGGCTAAAGTATGGTATGATCCATGGGCAAAGAATCTTAATGCAGTGGCTAGTTTTATTGCGTTTGGTATTGCCGTATTTCTTTTAGTTGGTTTGAGATGATTTTCAATGTCGGCCAATAATTGAACAAATGCGCGCTTTCACAAGCGGAAGTATTTCAAAAATCTGCAATGTAGTATTTTAATAAAAGAAAATTTATTTTTTTGGAAACATCTCTAAGTTGTCTCTTATTCCTGGCAATCATTATGTGGTCGTCGTTGGTTATTTCATCATCTGTATCATCGAAAAAGAACTCGGAGGAAATCATTTCTTGTTTATTTAACTGAAATATATTGCATTTATTATTGTTTGTATTTTAATTTTACACAATTTCATCACTTACATTTTATTTATTTCATAATTTTCTCGTCCTAATACAAAAATTCAAATTAAAACCATATGGCAGTGCTAGTATATCAAAACAATAAAAGTACCTGCATACATACGTGTATAAGAAAATACCAATTTTTCCCTACACCGGCGCAATTCACAAAAAACACATTATAGTCACGTATCAATCACATACAAATTAAATTCTCTACCACAAAAAATATTGACACTTGCGGAATGAGTATCATCATATTGTGTTGATATTTGATTGCTGTCACTTTTCAACTTGACGGATTCGTAAAGTTCTTAATACCATATAGTGAGTTATATTGGAAAATATTTTATCTAGCATAATAAAACTTCCCTCGAAATACAAACCTCGTGTCGATAAACGTGGCTTTCTTGTTGGTTACCTAGGGAAATTTAACTATTTAATGCATAAATTTGACTCTCGATTTTCCAATAAAACACACTTGTATTTGACTAGAACGACTTTGTGTTCTACCTCTGCTTCATGCTGCTCTTATTATACTGCTTGAACACAACAAACTTATCGCGTCAATCCCTCAACTTTGTCAATTTGCTGTATTGGTGTTTTAATTAAAAATGTTTTCTTGTGATTCATCTATTGATCAAACTATTTGATCCCTAAGTAAAGGAATTTTTTTCCACATATACTCGTACCATCACTGAAACATGCCCAAATGTCAAAATATAGGATTCATTAATAATAAGCACATTCGTTATTCACAGTAACTATTATATCTGTCGATTGAGATACACAATACCAAAAAGAAAATTTGTCGTTGCTTTCGACTTTTGTCGGGTCGAAAGTTGAACGACACTCGCAATAAGGGCCTTTGTATGAAAAAATATAAATCTGTGACCATGGTTGCCACAAACAAATAAATATAAATATAGAGTGTAATCATGACATACAAAATTAAAGAAAGTTTTTTATGTTTTGGTTAACCTTATTTTACTGAGTACCTTTAATACTTGTAAATAAAATAAAATATATATGAATATGTGTACAGAAAATTATTAGGATAAACAGTACAAACTCGATTTACGCAACTAATAGAAATTAAGGCAGTTGCAATAACCGAGTTTGTTGCACTTACTGGGTTATATATTTTTTTAAATAAATAAAATGCACGACTGGGTCGCACGAACTTGCTCTTATGTAATAGAATAGGAATTTAAAAAACGAATTTTATTAGAGAAAACTGTTCATAAGCATAAAATTATATTTCTTTTAATTCTTTAAGTAGTAAGAGATAAAAAAGAATGCTATGCAAATATGAAATAAGAAAAAAAAATAGTAGGCCTACTTAAAGCTTCTCTTATTGTAGGTACGAATAAACATAAATAAAATGTTGAGCCGTTTTTGAGATATCGAATTTTCCAAAAAAAAAAATATATATTTCAAAAATTCAAAATATATTTTTTTTTTTTAGTTTTGAAATGCAATATTTTTCAAACTTTTTAAAAGCTTCTCTATACAAAATTTCATTAAAATCCATTATTTAGATAATGAGAAATCCAAAATTTGTAAAAACGGTTCTATGGTAGGTACCGTCAGTAATATCTTAATTTCAATTTTTTTTTATTAAATTATAGATCGAGGATTAATCGAAAGAAAACAATTTTGGTGAAATTCTAGATGCCATTTTTTAACATTTGTATGGTGGGTAGCGTTATTTTTTGGTTAAATACATTGAAATTAGTAGTTTTGCACAAGTAAAGGAATACATTTTGAGAAAATGATAAAAGTAATCAAAATTATATGGAATAAACGATTCGAAACAATGCATTATGAAAATAATCAATTTGGCAACCATGACTTTCTGTCTGATTTTTCCTTTGCAAATTTTAACGGTTTTTTTTGGATTTGTGAATACATGTATATTTTGTTTACTATGTACCTTTGGCATACTATTATTAATCTTAGCTGCAAAAAAAATGCTGCCAGACTTCCATATTTGTCGTTAGTTATTTGAGGGCTGGCTTCATACTCATATAAACCACTTTTGGTTATATCTTCACGCACAAAATTTGCTGTGGGCTCTTAGACTAGTTGTGTGGTGTGATATGACCCAGGTACTGGCTATCAGGTTCTCCAATCAACACAATATGCTCTTCAACCACATTGCCTTTGGCTGTTTTTGTGATGTCCTTGCGACCGTCGAAGTAAATGCCCACGGGATGCCGGTTAGAACTCTGATCCACTTCCATTCTTTGTTTGGATCTCTCCCTCCTTATTTTGCTTCTATCAACAATATTTGACCGATCCATATCATTAATAACTCCATAATCCGTTAAGACGGCTGTAACAATAGTTGCTGTTGCCCTATCAGATATCTTAAATCTGTCTGCGACCTTCGCAACGTTCGGGAGAGATTTACGATTTAAATTACAAACCGCTTCATTCTCTAAACGTGTTTTTTTTTCTGGCGAGGGTGACATTGAGATCACAGATTCGATGTCGGAATAAATTTGGGTTCCATCGTCTTCGGTTATACTACATTCAGCTTGGGTGTTTAAAGTGTCTGAAGGTGAAGATGTAGAGCTTGCAAATCTTCTTGTGAGAGATCTTTGGAGCTTAATGGTTCCAGGAACATCAACTGTCCCAATAGCCATTTTTCTTTGAGATCTTTGATCTTCCAGGAAGGAGCGTTCTTTTACCGGAACTTTTTTTGTCTTTTGGACAGGAACAACATTTAAAATCAACGCACTTACAAGCACTAATGTCAAAGAGTCTTTTGGCATCAGTTTTGAATTCCTTTAACTGTTGTTGAAATGCATTGCTGGTTCTTCTGGCTTTCGGTGTTTTTATGAGAGCACTTCTTTTATCGTTGAGTTTATGAATCATTTTTTCAACACTGAACTTACCAACTGTTGGAATTGAAGAAATCACGTATATTTCCATGACCTTCGTAGCTGCGAGCGATATTCGCTTCATCGATGAGTTTTCTTCATCTTCGAGGAAGGTAAGGTAGCGGCAAACATCTTCGTACGTTGATTGCACACGCAGCGATAACATTTTCCCAATTTCAAATACCTGGCAAGTTTTGTTTTGTGAACGAGTATCCATTTAATCTCTAGAAAAAAATCCCAGCAAGTGTATTAAATTCACTCAAACATTGCAACGTTTTGTTTTTCAGGGCACTTTTGAAATTACTTTACAAGACTTACCTTTTTTTAAAATAAAGTTGATATAAATAAAGTAATCCAAGGTGTAACTTTAATGTTCGAATATTCTTTTGTTTAACAAAAAACGCGAGTGAAAGCGAAAGGTAATTCGATTTAAATTGAATTCAAATAACACCAAATGCAAAGCCTACTTTTATTTTATTTAAAACGGAAACGGTTTTTTTTTTGAAAATAGAAGGCAACTTTGTTTTTCATTTTAAATAGTTTAGAATTCTGATTTTCAAGATCGTTTATTGTGTTAGACCTATCGGTTTTGTCAACATATTCGCCTTTGCTGTGGTTTGTTACGCCATCACTCGTAGAACTGGAGAACATTTTTTCAACACCTATGTACTGGCGTGCGCTGTCGGTACAGATACGACTTGTATTGGGGTTAACATATTTATGAATATAAGGCCACAAATCTTCCTTACATTTGGAATTTACTTTAAAGAAACGTCCGACCTTATCTTCTTTGCAATATAGCCCCAACACTACAATTGTCATCTGTTCTGTGACACGGCCTCTGTGGTATTTTTTTCGTTAAAAATGTTTCATCGATTTGAACCGTTTCTTCTTCACCGCCAATATTAATATCAATATGGGATGATATTATTTCGGCTATTTCCCGACAATAATTAAAGTAATCTATGATGGTAGATTTACTTAATTTATTTTTGTTGTCGTGATTCCGCCAAGCGATTAAATGCTAATTTGAAAATTTACGAAAATATTTAAAACAAAATCCTTAAATTGTAGCTTAAGATTTAATTTATTTACCTGGAAAACCGTGTTTACAGGCATTTTAATCACAAAAGAGATAATTATAGCAAGCACCTCATGTATCTCTAGCCGACATTGAGGGCCATGAAAAAATGTTCCCATTGATGGGTTGATTGTATTTCTACAAGTTTTGTCACCCTTTTTTTTAGCTCTTTTTTCAACATCGCCAAAACCAACCGAATTTTGCACTTTTTGAATTTTCCACGGTCATTAAAATATCACAACACAGAGGTGGAGTACCTAGACGTTTTGGAGGGAATTTACCCGATTTCTTCTAAAAACACGATACTTTTTTCGTTTGTTGACACCAAATCCCCAAACGAACAAAAAATCGAAAAATTATTTAATTTTGGGTGAAGAAGTGGATGCTTAGCCGCCATTCTTAAAAAGGAAACAATACTCTTTCAAACGTTAAATGAAGAATGGCTTTGGTAAACAATAACCTGCACCAAACCTGTATAAAAAAAAACGGTACAAACATCGAATGCTTGCTCTTGTTTTTTATGATCTAACTATATACATACCTTTTACTATGGCTGCATTATATGTGTGTACATAATTATATGCATATCTATGTATGACACAAACATAATATGTGCATATTAAGAAACTATGAGAATTTGCTGCCGTTGTGTTGTCGTAAAGGTAATTCAAATTTTCTTATAATGCAATAAATTCTCATGCTCAAATATATTAAATGTTAAAGTTTTGGCCAAGTACCTAACCGTATATTTAGAAAAAAGAGATTGAAATGGACATGATATATGTACATACCATACGTTTATGTATATAATATCAATTATTTTTTTTAATCCAGATTCTTTAAATGCAAAAGAAACTTTACATGCACCCATCTGATACAAAATTTTTTTTTTTTGTTTTTCAATTTTGTTAAAAACTAGAAAACATAGAAACGAATAGTTTTCAGTGTTTGATTAAAAAATAATTGGAACAGTTAACTACATCAATTACTTCTTTATTGGTATTTATAATCATGAGAAAAATAATACTCAAAGTGATTTTTTTAACTTTTTTTTTCATAAATTTTGAGTTTGAAGTCAATTATTTCAAAAACTATTGACTGAAACAACTTTACTTAAAATTTATTATAAATTGTAGAGTTCTGACTTTAAAAAAGTATAATTTATAACTGTAAGTGTTGCCGTTGTTTTTAAATATTTTTTTTTCTAGATTTTAAGTAAATTTTATAAAACTACCCCTCTCGCCTAAACGAGGTGAGATAGACCCCCCCTCCCATAGTAAAAAATGCTTGTATTAAGCTCCTCTACCAAAAACCGTTATTATATCTTGGCGCCAAAGTTATCGTACTCGTGCCGTGGATTGAAAGGTGGCACTCCCTAGATCACGAATATGCAATTTTTAACTCGCTAAGATGCCCAGTTTAGCTAGAAATCACGTTTGAACATGTCAACTTTGGGGGGTCTACGAGGCTCCGTTTAGCCGCAAATCGTGTTTAAAGGTAAAACTTTGTTTTTCGTTTCATGCGATACGTGGATTGAAAGGTGGCACTCCCTAGATCACGAAAATGCAATTTTTTACTCGCTAAGATGCCTAGTTTAGCTGGAAATCACGTTTGAACATGTCAACTTTGGGGGGTCTACGAGGCTCCGTTTAGCCGCAAATCGTGTTTAAAGGTAAAACTTTGTTTTTCGTTTCATGCGATACGTGGATTGAAAGGTGGCACTCCCTAGATCACGAAAATGCAATTTTTAACTCGCTAAGATGCCTAGTTTAGCTAGAAAAACGTTTGAAATGTCAGCTTTGGGGGGTCTACGAGGCTCTGTTTAGCCACAAATCGCGTTTAAAGATAAAAATTATTTTTTCATACATTTTAATAGGCAGGGTGATGTAGTAACAGTTTTCTTGGGCAACAGTACCTTGGGTGGTGAAGGAATTTTCCTTCAACGCTTAAAAATCATTTTTATCGATTGCAGTTTCGAGGGTGAGTACTGCTTGAATTGCTGTTTAAGCTAAATTTATAATTATTTTGTTTGAAAACTCGAGAGTAAGGATTTTTAGAAACGCTTAAATCGCATTTTTGTATCTTTGAAGGGATAGTTACCTTGCTTGGTGTCCCAGTGCTTGGCCAGGGTGTTAAATCTGAGAATCAAGAAGAACGAACAAATAAGTTGGATAATAACGTTGGTAGGGCGACTCTGGTTTTAAGCGTTTAAGAATTTTTTTTTTATAAGGAATTTTCCTTAAACGCTTAAAAATAATTTTGAGCGTTTTGGGAGTTCTTACGGACTTCTGAAACCGCTTAAAATGCTTTTTAAGCTTAAATTTTTTTATTTTTTTTTTAAATTTCAGCCTTGTTGTTGTACCTCAGAGGCGAAAACAAGACTATTTCGAAGTTTTTACAATTTCTGAATTTTGTTGCTCATGAGAATGTTAAGACCCCATCAAATAAAAAATTTGATTATTTTGTGGTAAATTGTAATAATTAAATTTCCTGTTTTTAAAAGTTGTTTTTTGGCCGAAAAATGACCCAATTACCAACAAATTTTATGGTTCGTTATTTTTGATTCTCATGAGTCCACCTAATCAGAAAATAATCGAAGTAAATTACAAAAAGTGAATTGTGAAAAATTTTAAAAGTGAAAAAGTGAAAAAGTTGAAACCTATAAAACTGAACTGAGACCTATAAAACTGAAATCGAAAATTCAAGAAAATGGATATTGCCCAGGTAAGCTAGTTTAAAAAAAATCTATCAGTGTGTGGAGTGAAACGCGATAAAGTACAGTGGGTTTTGACTTCCCTCCACCAGAGGTAAGGGGTCTCTCATTAGCGAATTGTCAATTTAACAGTGTCTTATTTTTTTTTATTTTTCTCAACTCTCGACTTGTTTTTTTTTTATATTTTTGAACGTGTTTTTTTTATTTTTCTTATCGAAATTCGAAAGTGTTAAATTAAATGGCCCTGGCCCTAGGGGACTATATACCCAGGCCTTACAAGTTTCGAGAGTTTCTTAACTTGTTTTTTTTTTTTTGTTTTTTTGAACGTGTTTTTTTTTATTTTCCTTATATCGGATTTGTATTTCTTTATTCGAAAGTGTTAAATTAGATGGCCCTGGCCCTAGGGGACTATGTACCCAAATTTTACAAGTTTCGATATTTTCTCAACTTGTTTTTTTTTTCAATTTTTTTGAACGTGTTTTTTTTTCTTATTAGATTTGATGTCTGTTTTTTTTTGTATTTTTCTCCACTGCTTTTTTTTATTTTTTCGAACGTGTTTTTTTTTAATTTTCTTATCGTATTTGTTTTTATTCATTTCAGATTGTAAAGACGAATAAAGGCAAAGACAAGCTTGTCACCAAAGGCTTTGCTTTCTATTGCGAAAGAAGAACGGAGGAGAAGACACTTTGGGCCTGCGCTGAGCGCAAAACCTTGCGCTGCAAAGCCAGGTTGCAAAGTGTTGTGGTCGATGGCAAAGTCTTTATAAAATCAACGCTCAATGAGCATAGCCATGCGCCAATGGCGTACCAAAAGGAAGTGGCCAAGGCAAATACTCACCTCAAGGAGAAAGCCAAAGAGACAATGCCACCATCGACGATCATAAGGGACACTATTGTCAGGGTGGAGCCAGTGTGCCGTCCCAGCCTGCCATCAAAAGCCGCCTAAAAGATGAAGATTCATCGGGTGCGAGCCAGCCTCATCAAGGAGCCCGAAAGTATGGAGGAAATAATTATCCCCGAATATATCCGCTACGTCGACGGCGAGTTATTCGTCCTTTCGGAAGCGGAATATTCGGGTGGTGTGAACATATTGTTGGGCACCAGGACATCTGTCCAACTCCTTTCGGATGCCAAGTGCTGGCTCGTGGACGGCACATTCGCAGTTGTCCCGACCATCATGGGACAACTCTTCTCCGTCCATGGCTACCTTGACGGCATAGTCGTCCCTTTGGTGTATTGCCTGATGGCAAGGAAATCGAAGGAGGCATACAATGAATATCCGCTGAAAGTGGATTTGTAGCTGCTGACAGAGCAAAAATGCTGTGCCTAGACTTACTGAAAACACAAAATACAGCAGCAATTTCATCAGTAAGATCACTTAAATCTCGAAATCCAAAAATCGAAAATATAATTGTTGAGCTACGAGATAGGGAAGACGTTGGACGAATCCTACAATCAGCGACAACATTAAGAAACACGGGCATTTCGATGCATAGGGATTATCCAGCCGCGGCGCGTGAGAAACGAAGACGGGTAGTGCAACTAAGAAACGAAATAATCGGCCCTACCAAGGTAACCGTCGGAGCGGAATTCTCTCCGATTTCCTACGAATCGGAGACATTTTGCTTCATGGTATTTCTCCGATCAGCTGATCGGAAATTCTGTCCGACGAAATTCAACGCATGCCATTTGTGTCCAATGAAGCACTTCTAATGGTCTTATTTTTGACACATACAAACAAAATTTTCTCCGAAATCGTCCGACAAGTTCTTGTTGCGGAAAGTGTTTTCTTTTTAAAGAAATAGTTAATTAAAATGTAAGTAACAAATAATTTAACTTTATTTGCGTTAACTTGTGTTACTTATTTATAATAGACTTTTTGTTCTTAGGCAGAAAGAAAAAAAAAACTTCGCAACAATGAGCGGGCTACACCAAAAAGACACCAGAAATTGTAGCTGTGTTTGGGAAGATCTGGCCCAATCAGTTAAATTAATTGGGACCAAGACATGGATTTTTGGATGGAAAAAAAGTATGTTCGTGATCTTTTGTTTTGTGCATTGATCCATTTCTATTGTTATTAAAGTACCTATTAGTCAAATAAATATAAAATATAGTGTTTCAAAAGTTTTTTTTTTTCAATTTATTCTTTTTTTGACACTTCAAATGGAAACAAAAAACATGTATGGAAATAGGGAGGGGACTTTCTTCGATAGTTTTGATTCAAGAATCGGTGCATCTAATTACATTTCTTAAAAACGCTAGCGCTTTATAATTGAAAAAAATACTATTAATAAACGATAAACTACACTCTCTCACCGGTTTTTCATGGTTTAAAACGCTTATGGTGTTTATTTTATAAAAAAATATCGAAAATATATCGCATTTTCGATATATCGGTTAATTAGCACATCTCTGTCTGAAATTTATATCCATCGCAATGCGTTGTTTGGATTTCTGTAAAATTTCTTCCGATGAAAGCTACTTCGAACCGAAATTGAACCTCCGACGGAGGATGCGTTGCGGAGAAAGTTCCGCTCCGACGGTTACCTTGGTAGGGCCGAATAACAAAAAATCCTGGAATAAAAATACAATTAAGAGGAGAAACACTTAAAATTCAGAACAAAACATTTTATTTCGACGTCAACAACAACCTGTCGAGCGATGATGATGGTGGAATGTCATATATGGAGCAATTGCGAAATACAAGTGACAGAAGTGCAATGTCACCAATTGACAGAACCTTGGATGGATCTGGCCCCAGCGGCTCTCAAACTGTAGTGAGAAATGAACGCATACAGCGCTTTTAATTATAATGCCGTCAGCCTTCAAAATCAAAATGTAACTAATTTTAATTTTAATTTTAATGGTTTTTCTTTAAGTATTATTTCATATAATGTAGCGGGATTAGTAAATAAATTACTTTTTAATGATTTTTTTAAGCACATTAATAATTTCGATATTTTTGCTCTATGTGAAACTTTTGTTGATAAAAAAATGGATGAATTTGAAAATATTTTTATAAACCATAAACTCTTATGGATTCCGGCAATAAGAGAATCTACACATGGAAGAGCAAGTGGAGGATGCCTTTATGAGATAAAGAAAAACTTGAAAACGGATTGCTGTTTTGTAAAAGTACTCGAAAGAGATTTGATAGAGTTAAAATTGCAGCACAGAAGACTATATTATACCCGTTTATATAAACTGTAACAAGTGGTCTCAGGAATTTTCATATTTATATAATTTTATTTTGGAATTTGGAAAAGAGGATATTATGATTATAGGAGATTTTAATGGAAGAGTAGGAGCAACTCAAATTCTAAATGAAGATCCGGAGCTTTTAATGCAACCAATTAAAGAAGTCAGAATTGCAACGGATGAAACAATCGATGGAAATGGAAAAAAGTTGATTGAAATGAGTGATTCAACGGGATTAACGGTTTTAAATGGGCGATCAAATAGTGATGGTAAAGGCCATCTTACATTTACCAGGGGTACCGCATGTTCAACAATCGACTATTGCTTTGTAAAAGGAAAGTGGCTTGAACACATATCTGATTTCAGGGTAGATGAGCTGACACATTCGGACCACTTCCCAATATCCGTACAAGTGAATATGAAGGTGCAACATGAAACTCCGACACAGCAGTGTTTGCTACCAAAACTTCGGTGGAGACATAACGATATCGTGAAGTACACTGCAAACCTGAATCTCATGACCAATCTCATAAATGAAAATGAGCTACAATCCATTAGAGGTTCGGATATACTTACCGCAGCTATTACGGAATCAGCAAGACCTCTACAAACTAGGACAAGAAGTAAGGGTAAACAACCTTGGTATGATTGGGAGTGTGAATCAGCGAGAAAAAAATCGTTTGCCTTTCTCCGTCTTGTAAGAAGAAGCAACTCAGACCACGCAAAATCTATGTATCAAGAAGCAAATAAAAAGTATAAGGCCATATGCGCAGACAAACAAAGAGCATTATACTCTTAACCTCTCAACAATGCTAGCAAACATTAAAGATAGTCGCTCCTTCTGGAAGACTGCGAAAATGCTCAACAAGTCACTATTCACAAAAGGAATCAAAGTGGAATCATTGATTTTAGCTGAACATTTTGAACAACTACTCAATCCACAACTTAATCAAAACGCAATCCAATATGCTCTCCCATACCAAGAAGTTATGTCATTAGACCGAACAATAGAAATTCAAGATGTTAAAAGAGTGCTAAATCGGTGTGTATCAAATAAAGCTCCAGGAGAAGAGCGAATCTCATTTGAATTCTTCAAAAACGCTACAGATGATTATCTTCAAAAACTAACACTGGCATATAATTTTATATGGGATACAGGAGAAGTACCAGCAAGCTTCAAGAAAAGTGTCATTCTGCCAATCTTCAAGAAAGGATATCCGAATGAGTCCAGCAACTACAGGGGCATATCATTTCTTAACACTTACGAAAATCTTCACAGGAATCTTACTGGAACGCCTTTCAGATTGGGTAAATGAAAACAACCTCTTAAGTGAATTCCAAGCGGGCTTTCGAAAAGAATATAGCACAGTGGATAACATCTTTTCTTTGACAAGCATCGCTAGAACGTATCTGGATAAAGGGGAAAAACTGTATGCTTTTTTCGTAGATTTTAAGGCCGCCTTCGATTCTGTCGACAGAAAAGCACTATTTTACAAAGTAAGTAACCTTGGAGTTTCAACTAAAAACTTTATGAAGAAAATAAATCTGCAGTTTGGGATGGAAATATTTTATCCAATTGGTTTGAATCAACAACAGGCGTAAAACAAGGATGTCTCTTGAGCCCGCTTCTCTTTTCAATTTATTTGGATGACCTGACTACATACCTGCCCGGAGGAATATCATTTGATGGACTTCAAATAAAGGTCTTACTTTATGCCGATGACATTGTCATACTGGCTGAAACCCCAAACATGCTCCAGTTAATATTAAATAAATTGCAACATTATTGCTCAATCTGGAACCTGCAACTGAACCCAAATAAATCCAAAATCATGATTTTCCGAAATGGAAGAGGTCGCTACGCAAGAGACGAATTATGGACATGGCAAAATGAAATTCTTGAAACCGTAAAAGAATACAAGTACCTCGGAGTAACTATCACTTCAACGTTGTCCTTTAAGAAACATCTGCAAGAAAAACTAAGAGAGTCAAAGCGAGCAATAAACTGTACTTGGAAAAACGTTCTAAACAAACAAAACATTGCACCTAGTGCAAAGTATAAAGTCTTTGAAGCAGTCGTGAGATCTATCATGTATTATGCTGCACAAGTTTGGGGTATCTTCGAGTTTGATGAAGTAGAAAAGCTTCTTAGATATTTCATCAAGAAAACCTTTAGACTACCGGAAAATACACCAACCTACATGTTGCACCTCGAAACTGGTCTACCTACGTTATATATACACACACTTCAGCTGCATTTTTCATATATCGGGAAAATCCTGGACCATCCAAATCATCGACTCACCAATAAGATAGTTTTGTTTCTAAAAGACAGGAATCTTCAATTCTTTACTGAATGGACGAGATTGAGTGATATCCATGATGTTCAACTTCACCAACACAATGGAAGATCTTTCGGTGGCACCCTTCAGATGCTCTTAGCAAAAATTGAAGAATCAATAAGGAATGCGTTCAAAGAACAAAGTCAGCAAAGCCAAACAAGAAGCACCTATAGATTACTGAGTCATGATCTATGTGATCAAAATTATTTCGATGATCGAAACAGTCTGGATTTTATATCAACGATTTTTAAAGCCAGAGGAGAACTCATCAACCTTAACTACTTGCCATATAGAGACGACAGAAATCCAGAATGCACTTTGTGCAACCTGCGATGCAGAGAAGATATATGTCACTTCATTGGTATCTGCCCCATTCTAAACTCGATTCGAAGGTTATCTTGGGGAAAAAATACTCTTTCATCAAATGAAATTATAAACATATTAAATGGGGAAAATTGGAAAATCCTCTACAACTACCTGAAATCTGCTCCTAAATATCGACAACAAATTATTAACGAATCGTTTTGATATTGTACTTTTGTATATATATTTATGTATTTTTATTTCGTGATAACTAAATCAACAAAGAACTTTTTTGCTTTATAAAATAACTCCCTTTTCGGCTGACGGCATAAGCCAATGTCTTTTTGTGAAAAGTGTAAACAAAGAACTATGTAATATTAATTTATTTTTTATTTATATCTCAATAAAATCACACTTTACTACTACTACTACAATGAATTCTGGATGCAGTTATTGCAGTTTGCCTGCACCAACAACATCAAGCTGTGCCCAGAAGTTCTTGTGTCCGACTTTGAACAGGCCATTAGGTCCTCAGCCAGGGAGTTCTTTCAAGATTTAGAGCCCAAGGGGTGCCTGTTCCATTTCGGCCAAATTATTTGGCGGAAAGTCCAAGGCCTTGGTTTTGCGACCAAATATGGCCAGGAGGAAGGCTTCGCCAAGGAAGTGCGAATGCTGAAAGCACTAGCTTTTGTGCCACCTGAGGAAGTGAGCAGCTATTTTGACGCTCTATACTCTGAGCTGCAACACATAGAGACCAAAATGCTGGCCAGATGGTTCAAGAACAACTATGTTGGTACCGCAACGTCACCACCGCGGTACAGGCCAGTGTTTTGGACCACTGGGGCCTCATCTGGTGAAACTCACTTCCCCAGGACACAAAATAGCGTAGAGGCATGGCACAGGCGCCTCAAGGTCGTGGTAGGCCAAGCCTATGCTGGGCTCTACAAATTGATTGGCGACCTAGGAAAGCAGTCCATCGTCGCGAAGCTGGCAATTGATAAGATACGCGCAGGAGAGGAGCCACCAGTAACCAAAGCTATTAAACGCAATAAAAAATTGCAGGTGGTTTTGAGGAGGAGACCACAGACAGGGAAAGCGGAATTCCTGTCCAACATTGCCCAAAACTCCACCATAGCTTAAGGACCAATAGCAGATTGAGCCGACAAAAACTTCAATCCGTCCTTTCCAGGACGACAAAAAATAAAAAAGAGATATTTTCATAAGATGAATAGTTTGGCCAGAAATCACGTCGTCGTTTTTCGGACCACAAAAAATTGAAAGAGTAAAAATTTATTTTTAAAATAAAAAAAAATTTCAAATTTTTCAAAAAAATTGTGGAAAAAAGTTGTTTAAAAAATTTAAAGGCCGCACCGTGCGGTCGTCACTACTGCACTGTTTTCATAATTAATTAAAACAATTTCTCATACACAAATTTGAGAATCAAGGAGAACAAATGGCCAAATAAGTTGAGCAATAAAAAGTATAAATACGGGAGTGATTTGGAAATATTCTTGAAATCAAATGAATTTTTAGCTTCTTCATAGAAAATTTCATTGGTAAATGGAGTTCGAAATGACACCAAAAACGAATTTTTAGCTTGAAAAAAATATAAATATGGACTACTTAGAAAAAAAAAAAAATTATGCCAAAACGCTCAAAATGTATTTTAAGCGTGAAAAAAAATAATATTTTTTGAAAGAAAAAGCTCCTCAAATTGGACGAAAAAATTTTAATTTTATGCTTAAATTGCATTTTAAGCGTTTTTAGAAGTCCGTATCTAAGAACTTCCAAAACGCTCAAAATTACAGCGTCGCCCAACCAACCAAAGTGAACCAAGCTAATATCCCTTTGGATAATTGTTTTATCTCGACTACATCACCTTGCCTATTAAAATGTATGAAAAAAAATTTTTATCTTTAAACGCGATTTGCGGCTAAACGGAGCCTCGTAGACCCCCAAAGTTGACATTTTCAAACGTGATTTCCAGCTAAACTAGGCATCTTAGCGAGTTAAAAATTGCATATTCGTGATCTAGGGAGTGTCACCTTTCAATCTACGTATCGCATGAAACGAAAAACGAATTTTTATCTTTAAATGCGATTTGCGGCTAAACGGAGCCTCGTAGACCCCCCAAAGTTGACATTTTCAAACGTGATTTCTAGCTAAACTAGGCATCTTAGCGAGTTAAAAATTGCATATTCATGATCTAGGGAGTGCCACCTTTCAATATTTTTAAAAACCTTTTTTCTACAATTTTTAAAAAAAAAAATAAATTTTTTTTTTATTTTAAAAATAAATTTTTATTCTTTCAATTTTTTGTGATCCGAAAAACGACGACATGATTTCTGGCCAAACTATTCATCTTATAAAACTATCTCTTTTTGATTTTTTGTCGTCCTGGAAAGGACGGATTGACGTTTTTGTCGGTTCAATCTGTTGTTGCTGGAATTCTGGGCAATGGAAGATAAGAATTCCACTTTGTCGGTCTGTTGCCTCCTCCTCAACACTACCTGCAGCTTTTCATTTTGTTTCATCGCCCGAGTGATTGGCGGCTCATCCCCTCCGTGAATTTTGTCGACAGCCATCTTCGCCACGCTCCACTCTTTTCCTAGGTCGCCAATCAACTTGTACAGTCCAGCATGGTGTTGTCCTACCACGACCTTCAGGCGCCTGAGTTAAAGGTCGTGGTTGCGGGTTTGCGTTAAAAATATATAACTTTATTAATTGAAAGACAAAATGATGATGAAATGTACAATATGTTTGGCTTTAACATTGAACCTACTTAATAATTATTATTTGCTTAGGTGATTTCTAAGAATCGCCGGAAATTTAGCAGACGCTGATTAGGCGTTATTTCCAGAAATGCTTATTGTCAACTTTGCATTACAGTTTATTGCAGTTCATTGTTCTACATTATGTTTATTGAACTTGAGTGTATAGCTGATGTTGATATTGCTGATGTTGATACTGCTGATGTTGGGAGTTGGCGGAAATGCGGTTCGTAACTCCTCCCCCTTTGGAATGGAGCGACGGTACCATGATGCTTGATGGGGCTGGAGTGACATTCTGAATGGTGTGTTTACCTTTTTGACTGATGAAATATTTAATTCCGAAGATGATTAATAGGATTGCTGCTATAATAATTGAGATGTCGGTGTATAGGATATGTTGGTAAGCATCTTTGGTGTTGGCTTCGTTTCGAAAGTGGTACTCTTTTATCTTCTCGAGGCTTAACTTCTCAATGGTTAAATTGCTGTGTATCTTACTGTATGAGGCCGGAATTATGTGAATTTGGTCCAGGTAAGACGTTGGGTTGTCTCTGTATGTAATACCGTTGATGTTGACGGAACAGTTTTCATACTTGACTAGCGCTGTACCTTCGATTGCGTATGTTGTGTTACTGCAAGTAGAGTTAATAAATGTTAAGGGTACATTTAAAAGAATTACGTGGTTTGATTCAGGTATTGTGATGTCCTGAATTTTCCCGAAATCGTTTAGTGTGCAATGTGCATCTTCATTTTCTAAAAGTTTTCCGATGCATGGGGAATCGATGAAAAGTTCTTGCCGGATAGGAGTTTTACAGATGAAGATCTCTTCTACTCTGGGACAACGTTTTTCAAAATACTGTATATTAGGGTGATTCAAAAAAACGCTTTTTTCGAATTTGAGGGAGTGCACCCCAAAATATCAAAGCTTAACTCGAAAAAAAAATTTCCTCAAAATTTTATCAAAATCGGACATGTTTTAGATAGTGCTACCAGCGGTTTTTCATTTTTTTTGCTTGAAAATCGGATTTCTTCTTAAAATTTCAAAATTGAATAACTTTTCGAGTTTTAAAGATAGAGGCGTGAAATTTTCAGAAAATGTTTGTCCAATCATCTTGTTAATGAGTATTGAGTCAGAAATCGAATTTTTTGAATACATTTTGTACAATTTCTTATGGTAACATCAAAGAAATGAGGGCTTAGAAAAAATAAGCGCCAAAAATCTTGAACATAATTTTGCGTTAAGATTATCACTTATTACTCCAAAAACATATTTCTTTAGGCAAAATCTTAAACGCGGGCCAATTTGTTCCAAAATACAAAAAAAAAACACAAACCAAAAAAAAATACTTTTTGTAGTGTAGAATTAACCACTATTCAAAGGTTTATCAAAACTCTTAGTCTTCATTTCAACAATTTATAATTATAATAATTAATCTATTAACAAAATACCAATTTTTCATATTTAATAATAATAATATTTAAAAACAACTGCAGTACTCTACAATTTAGTTAATATTACGTTGTAACTATATCACATTATTTACCAAAATTCAACTTTCGAATAAATTTTTAAAATAATTCAACAAAATGATTATAAGCGCTTTAATATTAAGAATTGCATTACTATACCGTTAAAACATTACACTTCCTAATACATAGTTTTTCAAATTATAATTTTTTGCCGAAACTCCATGTAGAAAGCAGAGCCTTCTAACAGTTTTAGTGATAACCTACCCATAACAATATTCAACTGGAATCTAATTAAATATTATCAGAGCATTCAACAATCTGCCAGTGTTATTCAAAACTTTTATTTCACAAACATTTGTCAAAAAAATTTGTGTGCGTAACTAAAATTTTATTTTAAAGTAAGTAACTTCACATTTTATTTTTTAAATAATCATAATCGAAATAAAGAACACAATCCACATCTCCACTTTATGTGTTATTTCTCTTTCGTTCGTTCCTTACTTTTTAATATTTCTTTTAAATATTTTTCTATCGTACTTAACTTTTAAGTCAAAATAAAATATAAAATTAATTGTTAATCTAACTGTTTGTCTTATCTTTGAAAATCGCTATTTTTTTGGAATAAGAGTGAGAGAAATGTAGTAAGATACGAGTAGTTTAATTATTCGTTCAAATATACACTATTGTTTATACACTTAACGATTTCAATTCGTATGAAAAGATCATAAAGGAGAATAAAATAATTTGTTTTTCAGGCGGTATAGTTTATTTAATGTTCCGAACACTCTCTGGAGCATTTGATCGCTCGAGATGAAAGTCAAAAGCTTTTTATGAACTAAAAATTTACATGTTTCAAGATTCAATAATTTTAATATCTGTAAGAGAGAAATAGGCTATAAATAGAATCGGACTTTTCAGTGTGTCCATTTAGATATTCAGGTGGTATGTGCTCTGAAAATCGATATGGAATTCTTAAAAAACCTTTACTCTTATAATACTATAAATTTTGAGATATCAGAATGCGATGGGAAAAAATTTCTAAGTATTTATGGTATTTATTAGAGGAAATGATTGCGCTTATTTGATACAAATCTTGAAATAAATACAAAATCTAAAATGGTAACAATTTGAAGATTAATAGTTGTCGAGTTAAAAAGGAAGAAAGAAAAATGAAGGCAGAAGTTGAATAAGGTAATGATTCTGAAAAAATAGAATTCCAAGGCTTTGTGAGCGAAAAAATTCTGAGTTTTTTTCAATTTCTTGATTTGAAAAGGGAACCTTTTCGAAATTGAACCTTCAAAATGGCTGTAGAATGATCACTATTGACTTGTATTAATATCGTGAAAAATTAAAAAGTTGTTAATGAAGTTGCGGAAAGAGAAGAATCAAACAATAATCCTTGAAGTCAAAAAACATCGAAAGAATATTGCAAACGCAAATAAAAAACAATTATCGATGCCATTGAAAATATTTAAGTATTTAATCAATAAAATGTTAAAAACTGTATGTATACGTTTTACAATTACTACAATAACTAAAATAAAGCTTATTTCTATACTACCAAAAAGATAGTTTTTTTGGTTTGTGTTTTTTTTTTGTATTTTGGAACAAATTGGGCCGCGTTTAAGATTTTGACTAAAGAAATATGTTTTTGGAGTAATAAGTGATAATATTAACGCAAAATTATGTTCAAGATTATTGGCGCTTATTTTTTCTAAGCCCTCATTTCTTTGATGTTACCATAAGAAATTTTACAAAATATATTCCAAAAATTCAATTTCTTACTCAATACTCATTAACTAGATGATTGGACAAACATTTTCTGAAAATTTCACGTCTCTATCTTTAAAACTCGAAAAGTTATTCAATTTTGAAGATTTAGGAAGAAATCCGATTTTCAAGCAAAAAAAATGAAAAACCGCTGGTAGCACTATCTAAAACACGTCCGATTTTGATAAAATTTTGAGGAAATTTTTTTTTCGAGTTAAGCTTTGATATTTTGGGGTGCACTCCCTCAAATTCGAAAAAAGCGTTTTTTTGAATCACCCTACTGTATATTAATGCTATTTCTTATAATATATGGTTCTGTTACAATTTTGATTGTTTTGTTGATGGGAAGTGGGATTATGTGGTAACGGTAAAAGAACCAAGTCAGTGGCTCTCATTTTCGATTTATTTCGAAGCATAAACGAACCAAGTCAGTATTATTTAGTTTTCGTCAATTTTATCCTCGAACAGACGTGGGGGTATGGTTTGTTTCGTATTTTTTATCTCGTTCTGCATGCTGCCTCCCTGAAACCCCCCTACTAGGGCACACTATAGGATTTGGGGTATGTGCGAGGTTGGGTGTATACTTACTTACTTACTTAGGTCCTCAGACCTTTTATGTCCGTGGGGGACCCCTAGTGGGACATAGGACATCCACAACGCCAGCTCGCCATCGTGTTCGGTTCCTGGATATTAGTCGCAACTCTTGCCTAGTTGGGCTGACTAATCTTCGACTGTCCTTCTCCATGAGCGTCTCGTCGTCCAGCTCTTCTTCCTTCTTTAGTGAGCGGATTCCACTGCATTGCATGCGCCGCAATACAGTTGTCGTACTATTTTCGCTAATATTTTGGCAACGGCAGGCAGGGCGCAAATCCTCCTTCCAGTTTTCGGAGTTGGGTGTATGCATTTAAAAAATCTGGATTTAATGAAACTTTGAATTTATCCTTTTAATCCAATGTCAACAGCTGTATTCCAAATAAACATATATGTGGCCAATTAAGCACTTTATTTCACAATTTTGAAAAAAATTGGCCTAAACTTTTTTTTTTATTTAGATTTATGCGAAAAATGTGAAATAAACCGTTAGCGAGATAACCTTGACCGTTGATGGACATAATTTCTCATGGCTCAAAATCAGGTGGCTTCGATTTGATCGCAATTCACATTTTTCTTTTAATTTTTTTAAATTTAAGGAAACACTCAATAAAGAAGTTGAGTTTTATGAAGTTTATTTAGATAAGGCAAGGAAAGGGGGAACCAACAATCACTTTGAAATTTTGAACAAAATAGCTTCTATCCAACTCGTCGTAAAGTTACGTCAGATTAAAAAAGTGAACCTACCCATTAAACAAGAGCTAACAAGGAGCCAACACCAGGAGCAGCCCCAAAGTGATGAAGACGATGAAAATGATGAAATTTCATCACTAATAATGTTTTTTTTTTGTAATAAGCTTGTATTACTTTGTAATACATTTGTGTTTAGTTTTTGAAATAAATTCATTGTTTGTTTTTGCTCCTTTTTTAAATTCTACCAATTTTTATTTTCTTTAATGACAATTTTTCGAGGCAATAATGAACCAAGTCACATTTTTTTTAATTTTTCTTAAATATTGGGTACATTTTTCAATTCTTGTTTTTCATTTTTGGTCAAAAGAAAACTGAGTGAATAATCTTTCCAAATGTCTTTACTATGAGTTAAATATATATTTCAGTAATTAATGGCAGTTTATTTACCTAACCTCTTAATATCTTCGAATTCACTTTTTCTGACTTGGTTCAGTTCAGCTGTGAGCCCTCCAAATGTGCCTAGGAATAGAGAAATTTTATTAAAATTTTGTGATTTTTATTTCATTTTCGATTCTCAATTCTTACTTTCTGTGTTGTTTTTTGATGTTTCAATAATATTTCCTTATGTCAGGTGTAGCTGAAAACCTTAAGCGAAACTTAGACGCGGAATACATGTCTTCTGAGAAATGCCTTTCGCATACTCTGAAGTCTTCCGAAATTTTTTTGTTCAACAAGGCAGGTTATTGTATAGCAGTTAAACACTTTATTCTGCTAAAAATTAACGCAAAACTTCATTAAACTAACGAGAAAAAAAGGTTGATATCTAATTGAGATTTCAATAAGATCTAATATCGCTCATTTGTTGCAATTCTGGCACAACTCAAAACATTACCAAGTAAACACAGCTAAGTACACAACAAATAAAATTTTACTTAAGATTCTCGAAGGACATCAATTCTATATATACATGAAAATTTTTCAATGTCGTATTCGATCAACTTATTTTTCAGGCATTTGTGTCGAAACAATTTAAAATTTTGAGTGCCAGTTTTGCAGTAAATGAGTGATCAAAAAAATATATTTTGCTTACCTTTCTATATTTTTTAGTACTTGTAAATATTTAACACCAGCATTTTCTTTTTCCTTGCAACCGCATACCAAACGCCTGTGTTTACCACCTATTTTACTTTATTCAATTTTTAGTCACTACACTTTAAATTTCACTCTTTACTTTGTTCACTGAAAGACGCACTTCAGATGATAAGAAATCAAGTCAACACGCATTTAAAACTACATTGTGAAAAAATGTAAGCAAACCCAGTTGCAATCCTAAGTACTTTTTGGGACGACCAGCTGCTATTAAATATGCACCTCAATAGTAGAAAAGATTATTTTGTATACCTTGCCAAACACGGTTTATTTGTACTTTTAGAAAATCCAAAATAAAGAACAAATCATAATTTACATATTTCAGAGTAATAAATTCATTTAAAAACATACTTCAAAGCATATTCAATTGAAAAAATCAGACATAATAAAATAAGTTAGTATTACAAAAAAAGAGAGAGTCTGGTCACCAAAGTTATCAAGGAGCCCAACAAGGTCATTCACACACTTCTGTTCAAGTCAACACGCATTTAAAAATCCATTGTGAAAAAAAAATCAGTTCGTGTGTCGTACGATCGAAGTTGGATGGTGTGGTGCTGGGAAAACCTATTGTGTGTCCTTCTTGCGGGGTGAGTATGATAACTTAGGCGCCAAAAAATGATAACGATTTTTTGTAGAGCAGTTCAATAAAAGCATTTTTTACTACGGGAGGGGGGGTCTTTCTCCCCTTGTTTGGACAGGATTTCATAAAAAAAGTACTAAAAATGGAAACAAAAATATTAAAAAATAACGGTAATACTTACTATTAAGTATTATACCTTTTTTTAAAGCCAATACTCTGTTCTATTATAGCTACTTTTCAAATCAAGAAAAATTAATGCTTGTTTAAAAAAAAAAACGGGTTTTAAACTCAAAATTATAGAAAAAAAAACCTACAAAATAAAGTTTAAAGTGTAATTTTTCAAAACTATAAAATTATATAGTTTTTTTTTAATTCGTTGCTCTTATTAATTTTTAATCAAAAACTGAAAACTAGATGATTTTATGTCTTCTAGTTTTTGAGAAAATTGAAAATTACCAAATATACTTTTTATTAGATTTTTATTTATTGATTATTTTTCTTTGAGGATTATCAAAAAATTAGTTCTTTCTAAAAAGTATAGTACCTGTAAGTCATTTAGCTTTACCCAGAATCCACCACGAGGAGGTAGACTTACATTGCATTCCACGTCCAAGTCAGTCACTTTGTCAGTCTTAGTTAATTATGTCTTAAAAATGTATATTATTTTCGTCCATGAAGTCATCGTCTGTATTTTCGTTTGTATCAAGTTCGTAGAGTTCGTTAAGTTCGTCGTTGATGGTGAGTAGCCTAGGCTGTTTTGGTGGGATAATAGCCTCTAAGTTTTCACTTTCAACGGTGCCAGTGGGCGGATCAAAATCTTTAAGCTGTAGTCCTACACATTCGGCTACATCGGCAATACATGGGTACACTTTTTTCATATCCATCAAGAACTCCATAATTTGAGAGCCAATATCTTCTTTGTATTTCTTTTCGAGGCAATGTTTTCGATAGAAAAACAGGGCCATGTATTGGTAAAGGTGGTTTGTTGTTCTTCGGCACAAAAGGTTTTTTTTTAATATTCTGTTTTGATTTTCCAGATAATTTATGGTATTGGTGTCATCGTTTTCATTAACATATTCACCTTTACTGTGGTTTGTGGTATTATGGACCGTGCTCCCAGGGAATATTTTCTCAATGCCTATATATTGCCGAGCGCTGTCAGTGCAAATGCGACTCGTATTCTGGTTAACGTACTTGTGTATGTAGGGCCACAAATCGGCTTTGCATTTCGAGTTGACTTTAAAGAAAAGTCCGATTTTATCCTCTTTACAATACAACCCAAGCACAACGATTGTCATTTGTTCAGTTATGCGGCCTCGATGGTATTTCCTTTTTTGTCAAAAATGTTTCATCAATTTGAACTGTTTTCCCTTCGCCCCCGATGTTAATATCATGGTGTGAAGCTATTATTTCAGCTATTTCTCTGCAATAGTTGTAATAATCTATTACTGTGGATTTACTCAGCTCATTTTTGGTATCGTGATGGCGCCAAGTGAGTAAATTCTAAATTAATTTAATCAAAATTAATGTTAAGAAATAATTAAAAAAAAATGTAATTTATGTTTAAGATTTTATTAATTTACCTGAAAAACTGTGTTAACTGGAATTTAAATGACGAACGAGATAACAACGGCAAGAACTTCCCGAATCTCTAATCGACATTGTGACCCATGAAAAAATGTGCCAATAGATGGGTTGATTGATTTTCTGCACGTTCTGTCACCTTTTTTTCTGAACTTTTTGCTGAGCGTCGCCAAACCCAGCCAAATTTACAATTGGTATTATTTTCTACCTTCATTGGGATGCTGCAACACGATGGGGGAGTTGATGTTTTATTAGGAATAAGTCCAACTTCTTCTAAAAAAACTATGGTTTTTTCGTTGGTCGATATTAAATTTTCGAATGAACAAAAAATTGAAAAGTTGCTAAGGTTAGGATGAAGCAGTGGATGTTTAACCGCCATTGCTTATTAAAAAAAAACACTTTACTCTCACAAAGGATGATTAAAGAATGACCTTCGTTTATATTAACTTGTAACATATCATGTGCATGACAAAAAAAAAAAAAAATAACGGGACAAATTTGAAAGTTTGTGCGGTTTTTTTCTATGATGTATTAGGTACAGTCCGTAACACTTGAATAGCCTCACACACAAATTATTTTTAAAATAACTTGAAGTTTTTGTATGAGATTTTAATTTTTTGATATTTACGGTGATCTCACTTTAATGTTGAGTGCTTTAAATGCAAAAAAAACTTTGCATACACCCAACCTCACACCTACCCCAAATCCTATAGTGTGCCCAAGCAGGGGGGTTGCAGGGTGACAGCATGCCCCCCATACATACCTCACTGTTTATACGCCGTAATGCGTAAGCGAGCAAAAAAACAAATATCTCAAAAAAAGTTGTTTTACTTATTTTCAATGGTGCTTATTTTGACATTCTCTTTCGTTCGAAAGTGAGTCGAATTCGTTGAAACTTAATTTTGAGACTCGGCGATTAGAATGTTAATCGAACAAATCGAAAGTTCACCCAATCAATAGAAAGTTCATTCATTTGCGAAAGCTAATTCAATTTTGAGATTCGAAAGAATAGAATTAAATGTCATTTTTGTGTCGTTTGAATTTTTCTGTCGAGTAAGCAATAAAACATGTATGTTTTTAATTATTTCATGGAAAATAAATCACTTTTATTAATTTTTCTGTTGTTTTATGTTTAAAGGTCGCATTCCAACTGCACAAACCGCGAATAAAAGGAAAAGTTAATCAAAATAGTGGAAGAAAATCCGGAGGTAGCAAAGGGTTTTTTTTACCACCCGCGTTGATACGGAAAGCATCCACTATCCTTCTTCTCTGCACTTCTTCAACACCATCTTCATTTATAAACAACACAAATGCCATATTTTTATTTATTATTTTATGTTTTTATCAAAGAAATTTAAATTATTAAACAATAAACAAAACAATTACAACTAAACAAAGACTTCACTTTTTGGTTTTGACTTTTGACATTTCACAAACACTTCTCTTTAATTTGTTTTTGATATTTTAGTGTGACCAAGTGTATACGAAAAAAAATAAAAATTTAGAACGCGTCATGAACAACTTATTTTTTTTAAAAATAATTTTAAAACAGCAGAATTGACACAAAAAATGTAATGAATATGTAGTTCTTTATGGTTAAACTTTACTTTTTAATGAAAAAGTGTATTATTTATTTTGTTTCTTGATTATTTATCCAACATCTATAAAATGTTTAGTAACAAAAAAAATGTAAAACGGTCATACTAATTCAAATAGAAATATAGTAAATGTCAAACGGCTGACAATGAAAATGAATCTTTTTTGAAGTTCATTTTATGCTGTCTTTCGCAAATGAATGTTATTCGTTCGAATCTCAAAATTAAGAAAGTTCATTCGAAGGAATAGAATCATTCTAACGAATAGACTATTCATGAGAATGTCAAAATAAGCATGAATTTTCTCAAAAACTAGACGACATAAAATCATCTAGTTTTCAGTTTTTGATTAAAAATTAATTAGAGCAACGAATTTTAGGAAAAAATGATAATATAATTTTGCACTTTTGAAAAATTAAACCTTAAACTTTTTTTTATGTTTTTTTTTCCAAATTTTTAGTTTAAACACATTTTTTCAAAAACTGTCCATAGATTTCACTTGATTTAAAAACTACATATCTAATGGTACAGAGCATTGGCTTTAAAAAAAGGCATAATACTTAATTATAAGTATTACCGTTATTTTTTAATATTTTTGTTTCCATTTTTAGTACTTTTTTTATGAAATTGCCCCTCCCGCCCAAACGGGGAGAGATAGACCCCCCTCCCCTAGTAAAAAATGCTTGTATTGAACTGCTCTACAAAAAACCGTTATCATTTCTTGGCGCCTAAGTTATCGTACTCTTGCCCTTCTTGCATTTGCGATGGCCCGAAAGGATAACTATGAATAATTTTGACCTGCTTTCACTTATCGTGGTTTTTTTTTTATTTTTTGCTGTTCATTGTCAAATGTAGTAGTAATTGTGTCCCTACGCATTGTTAGATATACACTGGTTTGCGATGATGAGAAGAGTGCGGTCCTCCGTGTTTCTCATTTGTCAATTCATGAAAAGTATTGATGCTACTTTTAACAATGAGGTCTTCTGTATACTTAACAGAGCCACACATGGCCACACATGATGCTCATTGGCTGGCTTGCGAAAATATAAAGCAGTGCCGTTTCCAAAATAGTAGCAACCTTCATTCACGTTGATTCTCATTGATGGATACCTGAAATCTCTATGGGAATTTTAAATTGAATACAGCGCCGTCATACTAAATGAACAAAAGTACTAGATGGCAGGATTTCGTTACACGGGATTTTGTGCTACGGGATTCTGTTCTGCGGGATTTTGTTCTGCGGGATTTCGTTACGTGAGATTTCGTAGCCAACCCCTCTGACATAGGAAATTGTTCTCTTTTTTTGTTGCTATCATAATTGATTGACTTTTTTATTTTTGTTCTATAAAGGTATATATTTATGTAGCTACTAGCGGCCCGGTACGTGCTTCGCTACGTATAAAGTGAAATACATAATAAAATAAAATGCACGACTGGGTCGCACGAACTTGCTCCTATGTAAAAGACTAAAACTTTCAAAAATGAATGTTATTAGAGAAACTGTTTATAAGCATAAAATTTATTTTTTAAATGACTGAAAAAAAACTTCTTTAGTAGTTAAAGATAAGAATAGGATGCCATGTGATTCAAGCAAATATAGAAGAACAAAAATTATAAGTCTTTGTAGTGGTTTCTTAAAAAATAAGGTTTTATATAAGAAAATTTTAAAACATTTTTAAGAAAAAATGTTGGTACGCCAATTTGAAGTTTTTATTATTGGATGAATAAAAATTAAATTTACAAAAAAAAGTATTGAGCCGTTTTCGAGATATTGAATTTTCATAAAACAAAAAATTAATTTTTTTTTCAAAATCCAAAAAAATATTTTTCTTAGTTTTGAAATGCAATGTTTTTTTAAACTTTTTAGAAGCTTCTCTCTACTAAATTTCATTAAAATCCGTTGTGCTGATAATGAGAAATTCAAAATTTTAAAAAATCGTTCTATGGTAGGTACATTCAGTAATATCTTGTTTTTAATTTTTTTTTTTTTAAATTACAGATATTAAAAAATAATAGAAAGAAAAAAAATTTAAGCAAATTCACGAACCGTTTTCGAGAAAAATACGATTTTCGAAAACCATTTTTTAACATTTGTATGGAGGTACCGTTATTTTTAAAGAAAATGAATTTATTTTTCTCATATCTTGTAGATTATTTTTCCAAGCTTTTATTTATGAAGTTTTGGAAAAATCGAGCATGGGGTTTTCGAAATATTGTGTTTTCAAAAAAAAAAATTGAAAGTTTTTTTAAAAATCCAAAAAAAAATGTTTGGAAAATTTGAATACACAATAATAATCTAAACTGCTGGGAAGCTTTAGCATAAAAAAAATGATCAAAATCGGTTGTACCGTTTTTGAGAAAATCAAAAACAAAAAAAATGTTTCCAAGGGGGGTACCAAAACTACTCATTTTTTGGAAATTTTTTTTCAACCATTACCTAGGTTTAACTAAATTAAACTTTTTGAATTTTTTTTTTAAATCGCTGGGACAGTTTTTGAGAAAAAAAATATTTATAAAATTTCGAAAAAAATCGTATGGCAGGTACCGTTATTTTTGGTCTTAAAAAATCAAATCAAAAAACATCCGGGGGTAAAAAATTAAAAGCCATATCTACCAAGTTTGAAGAAAATCGGCCAAGCCGTTTAGCTGTAATCGAACAGACAGACAGACAGAATTGCCAGACCCACTTTTTTCGTCTTCGCTATCATCGTAATGTCAACTTTGATGAAAATCTCGAGTTCGAATGCATAACTTGCCTTATAGTACCTATAACCTATAAGTCGCAAGTAAAAATTTTATTGTAATATCAAATTCATTTATTCAAACGAAAAAATATTTTATTAAATGCTAGCTATTTTAAAACTTAATCCAAAACATTTGGATAAACAATATTTTTTGTTTTTCCATTTTAAGCATGAATAAACAAACGGCTGGGGGTACCGAATCTGGAACAGGCAACATAAAATTGGCCATGTGAAAAACATAAGGGACAATGTCTAGGCCCTTTTGTTGCTGAAACGATCTTGAAGAGTTTTCCATGCGATCGGATAAATCTCCCCTGTCAGTTCTAAGTGTCTTAACAGACATTCTGTATCACCAGAAACATTTGTTTTTAAATACCACATTTTTTGTATTAGTGGTAGATCTTGATCATGTATCATTTTGGTAAAAATGTCGGAGAAGGTTTGCCATTTTAAGTAATCACCGTCAAACTTTGGGATTGTCATATTTGGAAGTTGTACTGATAGATGATCAGTTCTTGAATTTTTTGAGGTTCCCTTTAATGAAGCTCGGTTTTTCAGAACCTTTATTTCAAGTTCTGAATAAGAGCTCATGTCGTAGCCCTCCGAGATTGGGTCTTCGCTTTTTTCCCAAATTGCGTAATGTAATTCTTCAATTTGGTCCCAAAGATTATTCATTGCCTCTAGGCATTGTGTGGGGGCTTCTTCTTTAACTCGGCCGTTGCTGAGGCGGGTTAACGAGTTCATCAATGCCTTCTGGCGGCGCATTAGTGTAAGCACCTCGGGCGTACTTTGACTTTTAATCTGGGCTGAGGGGGCTGAGGTTGCATGTTGGTCTTCCTCAGTTCTTTCAGTTTCGCTGGGCTCTATTTCAGCAAGCGAATTCTTAAATACCTTTGTGTATTTTTCTGATATTTCTTTTATTTTGAAGAAGTAGTTCGAGGAGAAGTATTCTGATCGATGCCTAGATCTGATGCGCGAATTTCGTCGTCTCTAACTGCAAAACTCTTCCATATTGCCTCGATTCGGTTTAACCGAGATGTAAAGTACTCTTTTGTTGTTTTTCGCGTTGGCGAATCTTTGTTGAAATTTCGGATTATTGTTTGAATTTCTTCTCCGGCAAGACATTGCTCGGACATTGTCTCCATTGTGAGCCTTTAATTGATTTTATTGATTTTGATTCGCCGACCAAATGTGTAGTTTTAAATGTTGATAAGTTCCAAAGTCGGGCTCACCAAAAATGTTTGATCTCTCACTGTCCAATACAGTTCGAGTAACCAATTTCTCACTGTTCATGTACAATGAGAATTTTGTTGAAACCAAGAGACAAGCACTTGAACTTGTTCTTGAACGAATTGATTGATTCAAAAAAACAACGCTTTATTGTGACTAACGAATAAACGTATAATGAATAATTTTATTTTAGACATTATGTCTCTTTTATACTTAAGACTAAACAATCAAAATTGATGACACATTATGTTACAACTATGTCAAATAAATTACTTTATAAATATGATGACAAAGTAGGGATATTCACTAAACATCGATGTATCGAATCCATTCGATGTTCACCATACGATACATCGGATTAATCCGATGTTTTGCCTAATAAATTTTCTATTCGATGTATCGATGTTTTTTTTAAAAAAATCGAAAAACTATGACAAAGAACATAAAGACTTATTAATTTCATGCAGGTCGGTGAATATGAGAATCGGCTCTTTTTTAGAGTTTGTCTTTGGATATTGTGTAAATGGAAATGACAGCCGAGCAGCTGAGGTTACGCATACTTTTGCAAAAATGTGAGCATCGGCTTTTTCGAATTTGTAGAGATGACAACTAAGCAACCGATATAACGCATACTTTTGCAAAAATGTGTGCATCAGCTCTTTTTTGCCTTTTGTTTTTTGTCTTTGATTAATTTCTTAGGTTTACTCTTTGTCAGTTTGTCTCTTTGTATTTCATTTCATTTCATTTCACTGTCCTGAACTGTACTGCTTCTTGCCTTTTTACGCTAATCTAAAACAATTAACTAAGTTAAATTAATACGTACGTTATACTTTTTAATAATATTTAAAGGAATAAACAATATTGACGGATCATCTAATTATATGCTTGAATCTGAAAAGGTGATTTTGTAGTGTTTTTATAGTGTTTGCGACAAACATACATTTATGTAAATGTTCTTTTCTTGCAGTTGATTGATTACTTATACGTTTTATTGTACATACATGATGATGGCGCCTCCGAAGAAAAGTAATGTGTGGAAGTTTTTCACTGAAGTTGAAGGAAATGGAAAGCTTGTAAAATGCAATCTCTGTCAAAAAGCCATTAAATCCTGTGGCAATACATCAAATTTGATTGGACATGTAAAACATATTCACAAAGCTGCGCTATGGGATGTAAAACAAAATTTGCAAACGACTAGCTTATCCAATAACGAAAGCAGCGAAAATATGTCGGAAATAAATAAAACAGTATCCAAGACTGCTGTCCCTGATCCTGAATCGTTGCAATCAACGATACAATTGCAAAATATGGCTTCAACTTCAACATTTTCATCAACTGATATCCATATCGACGATCCTCTTCATCCAATTTTGAAGCGTCAAAAGTCGATTGTTGAGAGTTTCGAACATATACAATCATTTTCGGAAAGTGGTAATAAATCTTTAAAAATAAATAATGCCTTGATTTATATGATTTGTAAAGACAATCAACCATTCATGATTGTTGAAAATGAAGGGTTTTGTAATCTGATGAAAGTAATTGCGCCTCATTACAAGCTTCCCAGCAAGACAACATTGACTCGCTGGGTTGACGATAAATATGATGCATTGTCAGCTGTTTACAAAAACAAGTTAAATAATGTAGAAAACCTTACACTTACGACGGACATGTGGACAGAAAATATGAGCATGAGAAGCTTCCTTGGGATTACAGCACACTTTGGTATAGGTATTGAATTTTTTTCAATAACTCTTGGAGTATATCAGTCTTTTGAACGCAGTACTTCAGATCACATTGCTGAAATGCTTCTGAATACTTGTACAGAATGGGATATTAACATCATTAAAGTGTCGGCTGTAGTGACGGACAACGCAGCATCAATGATTAAGGCCGTCGACTTGGCTTTTGGTAAGAAACATATATCGTGTTTCGCGCACACGTTAAATTTAGTTGCACAGAATGCTATACAACACTGTCCAGAGTTACGAAATTTAATAACTAAGGTTAAGGAAATTGTCACATGGTTCAAGCAAAGTAACATAGGAAGCAATGAGTTAAGAAATGCCACCGATAAAGAAACAAAATTGATTCAAGAAGTACCGACAAGGTGGAATAGCACATACTATATGATTGAGAGGTTCTTAGAATTACATATTGTCGTCAATGATATAATTATACGCCATAAAAATGCACCAACAATGGTCAATGCCTTTAGAACTCTCAATTTTGTCTTCTGTAATACAAGTTTTGCGACCGCTTGAAGTTGGAACCAAAGAAGTGTCTGGCGATAAGTACTGCACTAGCAGCAAGGTAATT
Organism: Chrysotoxum bicinctum; assembly: GCA_911387755.1. Classification (NCBI taxonomy): domain Eukaryota; kingdom Metazoa; phylum Arthropoda; class Insecta; order Diptera; family Syrphidae; genus Chrysotoxum; species Chrysotoxum bicinctum. Next base: position 6,518,259 of record OU426991.1, read on the forward strand.
CCACTAATACATTGCTTAGTTTTAAAAATACAAGCGCTTACACCTGCAGATTCACTTGCCAAAGAGTTGAAATCACTTGTACTTAAAGAAATTGACAAAAGGATGGGTGCTATAGAGAGGGTGACCCCACTCGCCATAGCCACTGTATTGGATCCGAGGTTTAAAAAAATGTACTTCAGGGATGCACTCGCTTGCTCTATAGCAGTAGCAAGAATCAAAGAATTAATGAAAATTAATACACAAACATTCGAAGTGTCGGAATCTGATTCAGATCAATCTGAAAAACTAGAAGACAGTTTTTCTTTATGGGAGGATCATCACAAATTAGTAAACAAGAGTTGGAAGGCAACGCAATCTGAGGATACAATTTCTGATGAATTGTCTATTTACTTGCGAAGTCCAGTAGGAAGACTCAATGAAAATCCTTTGGAAATCTGGAGTGATCTCAAAGTTCAGTTTCCGAAACTTCATAAAATTGCGTTCAAATACTTGACTATTGTCGCGACTTCGGTTCCATCTGAACGTTTGTTTTCTAAGGCTGCCCAAGTAGTCAATCAGCAAAGGAATAGAATGAAAGGGAAACGATTGAGTAAACTTTTGTTTCTGCAAAGTCTGCCCAAACAAGATTGGTATTAAGATTGGGTGCTTAGAAAAGACCTAAGAGTTAATATTCGGTTAACTGATTAAAATAAGTTTTTCATGACTCCTGTTTTATTGTAAAACTTTTTAATTATTTAATGTATAATAAAATATAAAATATTTCTATAAATTTTGTGTTTAATTTATAAAGCTAAACTGATCAAATTTGTTTTGGAATTTTAAAGGAACAGATAATACTTCTGCTGGCGCATATTGTTAGTTTCTATTTGTTGAGCTAAAAAATCATTAAATAAAGTATTCGATGTTGAAAAAACATCGATGTTTTTAAGCGATGTATCGAAAAACATCGATGCCGGTTTCCGATGTCTAACATCGAATAACAACATCGATGTTTTTCTTGAGTGGACACCCCTATGACAAAGTGTATTACAAAATAAGTATTAATTACGAGTATGTCACATAAAATAAAGCAAAATAGAACACGATTGTGTTTATGTTGGGCAGGTCATTGTCACCTGCTGGTGTCACCAATAACTTGGTTTGGCGTGTGAATGCAGCAATGAACAGGTATTATCTTCGAATTCGGTGGTATCTCACCATTAACTGGACCACAACGCGTTACTTTCATCTTATCCAGACAAGTTGCATCTAAATGTGAGATCGACCCGCAATTGTAACATCGTCTTACCTGTTTGATTGACCTCCCTACCCTCCTCTCACTCGAGTATTAATCTCACTGATTCTGTTGCTATCAACATAAATCTCTTCATTTGCCAGTAACATACCATCTTCTGTCTCAATTCCTCTTAAATGGTTTCGTATATAATTTTAATATTTTACTAGGGATTACTATGGACTACTTGGAGTACAAATACTCTAGTACGCTTTCCGTTGGGTATTTTTTCGAACTCGCTATGAAAATCGTTATCCATCCGCATAGTTTTTAAGACGGACTTTAATATCGCCTTCAAAGCTGTATAACTTTCATCCAGACCATCGAATTCTCCCCGACTTCTCCACAGATATGTTTCAGTGAGTTACGTTTTGAAATCTTTGGTTTTTTAGTCACATTTTTCCATTCTTTCAAATTATAACGCACTTTATTTTCTTAGCCGTTTCAAATCTTCCCAAATCTCAACACAATTTTAAAGTTCCCGTTTTGGCGTCTCACGTCGAGATCGCTGCTCCATACTGTGTGGTTATGTCAAGAAGTTGCAACCAAAAAACCACAACTACCCCATTTTATACAGAAAACGTTTCAAAAGAAGTAAAAATTATAACAGATGGCATATAAGCCCAAACTCCAAGGATAAATAAATAATATTCATATTTTCTTAATGCCAGGTGCACGTCTGTCATGACTATTCCATCTTGGTATGTGATAAATGTACTGATTACAAAATTACTGTTTTTGTGTTCTTTGTTTAGTGATTAAGATTGATTAATTTTATATGCCCCATACGAGTTTAAGTGTAACGTTTTTGGTGCGGGTAGTTAAGGGTTAATTCTTCAAATCTTATAACTTGTTTCTTAACCGTTTGTTTATTTCGGCTTAGCCTCCAAATATAGAGTCCAAGAAAAAGTTAATTTCAATTCAATTTTGTTTTATTGAACATACTATTTACAATTTGGCTTACAACTAATAAGATACTACATATGTATGAAAGTTAAAAAGTTAAATTAAACACAACCTCATCAGTTTTTATTTGAATATCTTTCAAGTTTCTTTACAAATATCTATTCTCTTAGGTTTTTTATTAATCTAATTCCATCGATGTTTATCCTTGCTGTTATCATATTATCTATTTTTAAATGGTGACTGCCTGAATATAATCAACTTAATGTTAATGGCTACCACATAAATTGTAATTTTTTCGCAACTCCTTTCGGAAATAAGATTCCATAATCGGCCTAGCCTCTGCAACCTAAAATTTAAGAGTATTGTATCTTACAAGGAAGTGATAATCCTCCTCATCCTAGTCGTTCGTTTGTAGGTTACCTGCATTCCTGCCAAGATCACGAACACAGGAATCATTGGAGCTGTGAGCCAACAGGTACTGATTCTCTACAAGTTCTTGCGCCCAAAATTTATTTATATTTTAAACGAGTTTTGTCAAAAGACTTTTGGCTAGTGCAACTGGCCGGCTCTCTTGTTTTGTATATGTACATTAAAGCCTGGTGCGCATTATGTAGCCATGGTCACAGCGCGCAGATATTAGATGTGCTGACCAATAATACTCGTCCGGCGACTGAGACACCATCCACTAGCATTTTGTATGTTTCGAAGAAAGCTCTTTGGCCCCTGCGACCGGCTAGTTTGGGTTTATAATTTCCCTGGTGAATTCTAAATTTCGGGCAAGTCATCTTTTTTGAAATGTGAATTTGTATAATAAATGCGATGAAAGGAATATCAAGATTATTCATTCCAATCTTGAACTCACGACACTTATGGTAGTTAACACAAAATAGCAAACAAGATTAAGGCCCCCTTTGCGAGTGTCGTTTGTTAATAGATCGTCGACTTTTGTCGAAAATCGATCATCTCCTACTCAATCCTCCCACTGTTTCCTAAATGCTCGCACTGTGTTCAACCAACATTTAAAGGGTAGTCATAATCCCTTGAGTGCGCGTTAATTATAAAAAAAAAAAATCGAAAAATTAAGATATCTGAAATCATTCTTGTATAAGATACCATAAGCTGTGTTTTTATACGTGGTTACAACAACATTAAGTTATCTAAATAGCTTTGGATACAAATTTTAACGCATCAAACGTTTTGGCACTATTGAATTTTATCGAATCGAACGTTAACGACACTCACAATAAGGCCCTAAAAGAGAATACGAGAATTGGATGGAAATTCGTCGGAATTTCGATTTTCTCTAACCTCCACACGTTCCAACTTGGGGTCTTCTATCTCGAAAACTAAAATATCAAAATATTCAATTTCGAATGCCAAAATATCGTTTTATTGCAAACAGTCGAGTTTTGAATTTCCATAACATTTATTGATGCAATAACTTATTAAAAGGATCAAAATGACATAAACTCTATTAAATATTAAAACTCATTTCAATATCTGCACAATGTTCTGATGGAACAGAAAGAAAAATGATGATATTAAATATAATTTAGCGACTTTTCGCAATAATCCGACGATATAATCTAGAATAAAAAAAATGTCAAAATCTTGAACGATAAACTATTTATCAGTTTGCGCGATTTAAATATATTTTATATATTTCGAAATAAAACAACTACTGTTCTGGTTTTGGATCGCCACTGATAATGTTTTTTTTCATCATGTATAAAATAAACACGACTAGACCGCATTAAAGTCTTGACTTGTTTCAATCCGGTTCCTAATTCATTAAATTTTGACCGCGATCAGAATGTCTTATTTCATTTGTATTATAAATTAAAATTTCACGTGGCCTAATTTGCATCCATCGAAAATAAACATAAATGCACGTGTATTTGGTTATATTACGAGTTTGAAAATATTTATTTCACAATAAATATCGATAACTACATTTTATCTACCGAACAATATTAACATTGCCATTGTCAAAACGACCCATTGCCGATGTTCAAGAGAATGGTAATGCACGAGGCAATTTTTTGCTTACAATATCGCTTTGGGAGCTGCTGGGTAAGATATTTAATTTTCTAAGCGCTGCGTCATCAGATCAATAGAAATTTGAAAAAAAATATGTTCCGTCAGATTTGCGATATATTCTAATCGAGTATTAGTTGAAATGTAGGATTTTTACCCAATAGTGCAGAATTCAGTAATTAAGTTGTTAAGATAATACCATCAGCTAAGTAATGTTCTCTCGATAATTATGGAAGGATTGGAAAGAAAGCATTGAAAGTATTTTGGCTTGCTCATTTTCAACAACGCCGCCTTCTGAGTAAGTTATGAACTTTAGTTCTTAAAAATCTAAATAGTTCACAGATACCGTAACAAAATAAATTTTAACATTTTTAAAAAATTAATTGAATATGAGCCACTTAAAATATTGTAGAAACATTCTGCAAAAATAAGAATCGATGAACTGTGGTATTCTATTAATAAGAATACGTTATCTTTTATTCGATGATTTTTGTTTGGAAAATCTGATTACAAATGCATTTACATTGGAAAAAAAATAAAATTTGCTATAGAAAACATATATGAAATAGAAATAAAAATGCAGCTCCAATTATATTAAACTATTATATGTTATAAAAATAAAAAAAAACAATGTTGTAAAGATGAATAGTTTTCACTGTGCAATTAACATACATTCCAGTTTATATTTTATAAGATTTTTTTTTTCGAAACAATTTTTTGAATGTACACACTTTATAATAAGTGCTTACTTTTTTCTAAAGATTTCGTTTTACTTTGTATTGAAAAAAATCTATGTTATTTTGTTTAAAATTATATACAATTAAATACAATATTATTTGTACTTATCAAGAAAATAAAATAGATATTTATAGTTAAGAACAAGAGTATACTTATAAGTGTTAATATGCAATATACATATTGGAACGGAATTAAAATGTTTTGTTTTCTTTTTAAAATACAATTCTTCAACCTAACTTTTGCATACAAGAGCACACTTCTTAATTTTTAATTGCGATACACACAGGTGTGTTCTATGTATGTATGTATGTATGTATTTATGGAATACATTAAAACAATTTTCTTAGTAAGATTTCCATTTCACCCTCTTCATCTTTTTTATGCGACATGAAGTTAGAGCTAGGTCAAGTCTAGAAAATTTCCTTAAAATACAAAAAGATTATTAAAAAACAAAGGCAGCACTTATTTATACATATATCGCATGCTTAATGGATTTCTGACCTAACTCGAAAAAGACGATTTTTGGGAAATTGCAAACAAAAGATCTTGCTATGAGGATTTGTCCTACTTGTTGACGGATAAAATTAAAACTTATTCATGAATACTGGGCCCTCATCGCGTAATTTTTAAAACGATCATCGTCCAAACGATTGTCGAACACGACGTCGTCAAAAGTTTGCTTCGTGTAAAGTTTCAATTGCATCGTTCGGTCGTGTCGTCCATCGTCCACAGTTTGAGAACATCAAGAAGCAGCAAATGTCATTTGGGCTGTCTGGTTGTAATCAAACTAAAGTTTTCGTTGGAAGTGAGAGACGATAAGATGTATTCCTTATTATGTCGATTTCCTTTGCACATGAGAAATCAATTTCTGTGTGAAGATTTCGATCTCGACAGACTTTACGTTTCTTCACACCAAAAAAATCGTTTTTTTTCAGAGATCAAAATCTTCCAATCCTAATTTGAAGAGGGATTTACATGTATACGAAATACGCACACCAAAAGAAAAAAATTATCCGGGATCCAAATCCCTAGTGTGTAAATAAAGGAAATCGACATTAGTGTCTTTCGCATTTGCATGAATTTGATAGGTGATTCGCTTTCATTATCATCGAAAAATAACAAATTGTAATAACGTAACATTTTTTTTAATTAATTTACTCAAAAACAAAAAATCCACAAAATATATGAGACGATTGTAAAATAGCAATCGTTCAGTCGACCATATTTGACAAGTTACATGAAGCTAGAGTTGAATCGTCCTAACGACATCGTCCAGACGATTCAAGTTTGTATGTGTTACACGAAACAGTTCAATCGTTCAAACGACGTCGTCAAACTATCGTCGTCTTACGCGATGGAGGCCCTGATTAGAGGTCTGCATGAATACATTCATTTGCTTCTTCTAAATGGGTACAGTAGTTCAGTGTACACTGTTTATATAATCTAGTATAATCTAGTGTACACTGAACCAAGTACCCTTTTCTTTAGCTTCAAACACTGTGCACCATTCATTGCATCATTATCAAAACCGGTACAGTATTTGGTTTTTCTGTCACAAATGAGTGCATGACTTAACGAATAAAGTGTACCAGTCTCACCGTGTATTCTACACTGAGTACACCAAATACTCAGTGTATAACTAGGAAGAATCATAATGCAATGATTACTGTAAAAAATACACGGGAATGCACCGAATGCATTGAATAAAACGATTTAGTTGGTTTTTAGGTTTTGATGGAAATTAAAAAAAACTAAAATGGATATTAAAGATGTAAGTTTTCAAAAACTGTTTTCTTAAGACTAAAAGTCTATTACGAATAAAATAAAATGCACGACTGGATCGCACGAACTTGCTCTTATGTACTTTGGAAGTAAAAACACATGGATTTAATGAGATAAAAATGTTCAAATGCATGGAATTGAAACTGCTTTCAAGACATTCATTGCAGACCTCTAATACTGATATTCTTAAAGTTTGATAAACTATTCATGAGATCTGAGACTTGCAAAAGCCTGTATCTATACGTAACTCAATTTTGACCTATCTACTAATGGGTCAGTATTCCATTAAGCATGCGATATGTATGTACGAGTATATACAGGGTGATTTGCATAAGGTGTGACAAAAATCTAGGGCGTGTAGGTTGGACTTAGACAAGAAAAAAATCGTATGGGAGGGGGGGTCTATTTCCCCCCGTTTAGGCAGGAGGGGCAATTTAAGAAAAAAACCACTTAAAACAGAAAAAAATAAAATGCACGACTGGGTCGCACGAACTTGCTCCTATGTAATAGACTAGGAATTTTAAAAACGAATGTTATTAAAGAAAACTGTCCATAAGGATAAAATTAATTTTTTAAATTCTTTTAGTAGTAAGAGATAAAAACAGAATGCTATGCAAATATGAATTTATTCAAGAACAAAAATTATAAGTCGTTGTAGTGGTTCCTTAAAAAAATAAGCTTTTATGTACAAAATTTTTAAAACATTTTTAAGAAAAAATTTTGGTACGCCAACCTTAAGTTTTTATTATTGTACGAATAAAGGTCTAATTTCCAAAAAAAAAACAATAAGCCGTTCTTGAGATATCGAATTTTTCAAAAAAAAAAAAACGACTTTTTTTTCTAAAAATTGAAAAAATATTTTTTCTTAAGTTTTTAAATGCAATGTTTTTTAAACTTTTTTGGAGCTTTTTTATAAAAAATTTCAGTAAAATTCGTTATGTCGATAATGAGAAATTCAAAATTCGAAAAAATCGTTCTATGGTAGGTACAGTCAGTAATATCTAGATTTAAATTTTTTTTTATTAAATTATAGATCGTAAAGATTAATCAAAAGAAAAAAAATTTTAGCAAAATTCTCGGAACCATTTTCGAGAAAAATACGATTTTCGAAAACCATTTTTTAAAATTTGTATGGAAGGTACCGTTAGTTTTAGATGAAACAAAATTTTTTTTCTCAAATCTTGTAGATTATGTTAAAAAACTTTTTTTTGTCAAGTTTGAAAAAAATCGAGCATGGGGTTTTCGAAATATTGAGTTTCCAAAAAAAAATTTTGATTTGTTTTTTAAAAATCCAAAAAAATAAAAATTGAAAATTTGAATATGCAATAATATTCCAACTTTGGAGGAGCTTTGGCATAAAAAAAATTATTTAATTCGGCTGTACCGTTTTCGAGAAAATCAAAAACAAAAAAAATGGACCCAGGGGGTCTACCAAAAATAACAATTTTTTGTAAATTTTTTTTTCAACCATTAGCTAGTTTTAACCAAATGAAATTTTTCAAATTTTTTTTAAAAAATTCTGTGGGACAGTTTTTGAGAAAAAAAAATATTTATAAAATTTCGAAGAAAAATCGTATGGCAGGTACCGTTATTTTTGGTCTTAAAAAAAAAAAAAAAAAAACGTCCGGGGGTAAAAAATTAAAACCCATATCTACCAAGTTTGAAGGAAATCGGCCGAGCCGTTTAGGCTGTAGTCGAACCGACAGACAGACAGACAGACAGACAGAATTGCGAGACCCACTTTTTTGGTCTTCGCTATCATCGTAATGTCAACTTTGATCAAAATCTCGAGTTCGATTTTTTTTACGAATGCATAACTTGCCTTATAGTACCTATAAGTCGCAAGTAAAAATATTAAAAAATAACGGTGATACCTACAGAGTAATGCTATAGCGTTTTGAAAAGCCAGAAATACATTCTTTAATTTTGTTTTTAAATAAAGTTGTTCGAGTGAATAGTTTTTGAAAAATTAATTTTCAAAATCAAAATTTAAAAAAAAAAATGAAAATTTCGTTTTTAAACAATTTTTTTTCAAAATTTTACGTAATTAAGTAATATTTTTTTATACAATATTCAATGCTCTTAATAATTTTTGATCAAACACAAAAAACCGGATGTCAAAATGTTTTGTAGTTTTTGAGAAAGTCAAAAATAACAAAAACTACTTTTGTTTCTCCAGTAATGTAAATTGTGGAAATTTGTTACTCCATCTCTGGTAAAATGGGCTTCATCCGTCCAGAATATCCTTCCAAAGTAATTATGTTCAGTTTCATCTCTTAGCAATAATGTTCGACAAAATGCAGATCTCAGTAACTTGTCGTTTGCGGTTAGATCCTGAACTGGTGTAGTGTGGTACGGGTGTAAATGCTCGGTATGAAGCACAGCCCATACTCTAGTTTGGGACAACTGAAGCATAGTAGCTATTCTCCTTGTGCTAAGGGAGGGATTACGTCGGGCCATATCCAAAATTCTTTCCTCTATGTGCACTGATGCAGAAGATGAACTTTCTCTCCCTCGGTGCTCCAGTACTCCGTGTTCTCGAAGACGTTGATGGATTCTTGAAAATATGGTATGACTGGGACACCTCCTATTGGGATACATTTCAGCGTAGAGTCTTTGCGCTTCACGACTTCGACCATGAGCCATACCGTAGCAGTAATGCATATCCGTTAATTCGGCGCGAGAGTAATTTGACATCGTGACATGTTGACGACTTGACATTCAAATTAGAAATAATTTGTACAACAAAACAGGTCGCGTCGCCAAGCCGACCCCACCGTAATAAAAAAGTGGCAGGTCAATTTTAAACCAATGCTCTCACGCAGGTGTTCTCAATGAAAAAATGTGTGAAATATGGGTAATCCAGTGCTTTGTCACATTATTGTATGCTTATAACACGATAATTAAAAAAATAGTAAAAAGAAAGTTAATCCTTTCAATTGTAAATTCACCTAAGAATCCAAAAACGTAAAAACTAAAATAAAAGGCTTTTCTTAGAACAAAAGTAGTTTTTGTTATTTTTGATTTTCTCAAAAACTACAAAACATTTTGACATCCGGTTTTTTGTGTTTGATCAAAAATTAATAAGAGCATTGAATATTGAATAAAAAAATAATACTTAATTACGCAAAATTTTGAAAAAAATTTGTTCAAAAACAAAATTTTGGTTTTTTTTTTCAAAATTTTGATTTTGAAAATTAATTTTTCAAAAACTATTCACTCGAACAACTTTATTTAAAAACAAAATTAAAGAATGTATTTCTGGCTTTTCAAAACGCTATAGCATTACTCTGTAGGTATCACCGTTATTTTTTAATATTTTTTTTTCTGTTTTAAGTGATTTTTTTCTTAAATTGCCCCTCCCGCCTAAATGGGGGGAAATAGACCCCCCTCCCATACGATTTTTTTCTTGTCTAAGTCCAAACTACACGCCCTAGCTTTTTGTCACATCTTATGCAAATCACCCTGTATATACATATATTTTTTTTAATTTTACGTATTTTGTAAAGTTTGATTTGTCTTTTAAATGATGCCTTTAAAAAATTTGTTCTCAACTTTTTTTGTTCAATGTCAAATGTCTATAAACATCTTATGATCTTAAGATGTGACTAAATCTTATTAAAATAACGCTGTTGCAAAAACTATAAACCTAAACGTCAAGTTTTTTTCTGCATTTCATTTGACATTTCTCAATTTCAGACTAACTCAATTTGAACCATGGAAAGATACACAATCGAGCAACGCGTTTAAGTTATTCAGGCTTATTATGAAAATGGGTGTTCACTTCGTGATTTTTTCCCTCAATTTAATCGTCCAAATGTGCGTACAATCGGAAAAATCGTTCAAAAATTTGAGCAAACAGGGTCTGTAGCAGATGTGAAAACACCAATGCAAGCTCATGCAGCTCGTAATGCAGAAATTATTGCTGCTGTTCGCGATAGTGTGGCTGAAGAGCCGTCCACCTCAACTCGTCGTCGTGCCCAACAATTTAACCTCTCACGCTCGTCGGTGATGAACATTATGCATAAAGACTTGGATTTACACACTTACAAGGTGCAATTGACTCAAGAACTAAAGCCCCTTGATCATTTCAAGCGTCGTCAATGGTCAGAATGGTGGCAAGAAATGGCAACAGTGGATGATCAATTTTCGAAGACAATCATCTTCAGTGATGAGGCACATTTTCACCTCAGTGGATTCGTCAATAAGCAGAATTGCCGCATTTGGGCGAATGATAAATAATCCAAGAGTGATTGTCGAAAAACAAATGCACCCACAAAGAGTGCCTTTTTGGTGCGGTTTATGAGCTGGCGGCATCATCGGGCCGTATTTTTTCCAAAATGAGGTCGGTCAGGCAGTTACTGTGAATATGTGCGCTATCGTGAGATTATAACGAACTTTTTATGGCCCGAATTGGAAGATATTTGGCCGATATTTTGTTCCATACATTATTGAACCATACCAATATTATCATAATAAAAAGAAATGAAAATAAATTATTCCGAATAAGGACCGTGTTTTATTCAAAATCAACATCGGCCCTTAAAATTTAACTACATCAACAAAAAACAAAGCAAAAATGATCTTAGAACCACTCTAATTTATTCGAACGTAAAATACTCGTATAATAAAAAGTGGTGTGAAACTTTTTTACGCAAACTTTACATACACAGTACGATAACTTGGGGGCCGAAAACTTGTAACGGATTTTTGTAATGGGTGATTATTTGCTATTTTCTTTTTGGTTTTGACAGCTCACGCACGTTTCGTGTTTCGTGTCACTGTCAAACATCTTCAGTTTGGTCCAGGGTTGCAAAAGCTTAAGTCACTTTTTAGCTTAAGTTTGGCTTTAATTCACAAGCTAGTGGGTGACTTATGAATTAAAAAAAAAATGTAATGCAGCAGCTAGTTACTGACTTATGAATTAAAAAATATTAATTCATATGTCCGTTTTAATTGTTAATTAAAAAAATTTTAATCATAAGCTTCATAGTGACTTATGATTTAAAAAAATTAATTCAGAACCTACTAAAGTGACTTATGAATTAAAAAAAATTTAATTCATGAGCAAGTTAGTGACTTAAATTAAAAAAAAAATAATTCACAACCTACCAAGTGACTTATGAATTAAAAAAAAATTAAGTCATGAGCAAGTAAGTGACTTAAGAAGTAAAAAAAATTAATTCAAAAGCTACCTAGTTACTTGTGAATTAAAAAAAATTTAATTCATAAGCTAATGGATGAAATCTGATTAAAAATTATTAATTGGAAAATTTATAAGCTAGCATGATAATTTTATGACACGCATAAGCTTGAAAGCTTTCTCTACTTTCGTTAAACTTTTCCAATCTACCAACTAGTTTATGAATTTTTTTTTTAACTCATAAGTCACTAACTTCCTCATGACTTAAATTTTTTTTAATTCATAAGTCACTTAGTAGGTAGTGAATTATTTTTTTTTTTAATTCATAAGTCACTTAGAGGTAGTGAATTAATTTTTTTTTAATTCATAAGTCACTAACTTGCTCATGACTTGAATTTTTTTCATTCATAAGTCACTTAGTAGTTATGAATTATTTTTTTTTAATTCATAAGTCACTTAGTAGCTTATGAATAAATTTTTTTTAAATCATAAGTCACTAACTAACTTATGAATTAATTTTCTTTAATTCACAAATCATCTATAGACTTATGACTTATGGTTTTTCTAATTCAAAAATTCGCAAGTCATTGGGTATTTTTAATAAAACCCAATGGCATAATTAACTTAACTGATATTAATAATGGGATTAATTTATAATTTTTTATGAATTATTTATTCAATCCCGGGGCGTTCTATATAGTTATGTATAATGATATTTATATTATTTATGTCTCTAACTAGAGCGTACCTTGAGCAAATATGCTGTTACCCGAAAGATGGTGAACTATACTTGATCAGGTTGAAGTCAGGGGAAACCCTGATGGAAGACCGAAACAGTTCTGACGTGCAAATCGATTGTCAGAATTGAGTATAGGGGCGAAAGACTAATCGAACCATCTAGTAGCTGGTTCCCTCCGAAGTTTCCCTCAGGATAGCTGGTGCAATTAAAAATTATATAAAATAATCTTATCTGGTAAAGCGAATGATTAGAGGCCTTAGGGTCGAAACGATCTTAACCTATTCTCAAACTTTAAATGGGTAAGAACCTAGCCTTTCTTGATATGAAGGTTTAGGTTGTGATATATTGTGCCCAGTGGGCCACTTTTGGTAAGCAGAACTGGCGCTGTGGGATGAACCAAACGTAATGTTAAAGTGCCCAAATTAACAACTCATGCAGATACCATGAAAGGCGTTGGTTGCTTAAAACAGCAGGACGGTGGCCATGGAAGTCGGAATCCGCTAAGGAGTGTGTAACAACTCACCTGCCGAAGCAACTAGCCCTTAAAATGGATGGCGCTTAAGTTGTATACCTATACATTACTGCTAAAGTAGATGATTTGTATTCAATCTTGATTGGATTATAAATTTTGAAACTTTAGTGAGTAGGAGGGTACAATGGTGTGCTTAGAAATGTTTGGCGTAAGCCTGCATGGAGCCGCTATTGGTACAGATCTTGGTGGTAGTAGCAAATAATCGAATGAGACCTTGGAGGACTGAAGTGGAGAAGGGTTTCGTGTGAACAGTGGTTGATCACGAGTTAGTCGGTCCTAAGTTCAAGGCGAAAGCCGAAAACTTTCAAGAAAAAAAATAAAAATATAAAATACTTAGAACGATATAAACAAAAAAAAAATATATTTATTTATAAATATATTAATATATTAAAAAAAAAAAAATAAATATTTTTAAAATAAAACCTTGAAAAATTTTGAACGAAAGGGAATACGGTTCCAATTCCGTAACCTGTTGGGTATCCGTTTGTTATTAAAAATGGGCTTTTTTGCTCATCCTGGCAACAGGAACGACCATAAAGAAGCCGTCGAGAGATATCGGAAGAGTTTTCTTTTCTGTTTTATAGTCGTACTACCATGGAAGTCTTTCGAAGAGAGATATGGTAGATGGACTAAAAGAGCATGACATTTACTGTTGTGTCGATATTTTCTCCTCGGACCTTGAAAATTTATGGTGGGATTACGCAAACTTCTCAAGAGGCCGTACCGATATCCGCAGCTGGTCTCCAAGGTGAAGAGTCTCTAGTCGATAGAATAATGTAGGTAAGGGAAGTCGGCAAATTAGATTAGATTAGATTAGATGAGTCGGGCTTGAATTGGAAGCAATAACATGGTTTATGTACTCGTTCTGGGTAAATAAAAATTCTTTGGAATTTTGTTCCCCGGATAGTAGTTACGTAACCAATTGTGGAATTTTCTTGCTAAAAATCTTAAGATATATTGTAAGATATGTTCTTTTGATTTATAACGACTATCAATTAACAATCAATTCAGAACTGGCACGGACTTGGGGAATCCGACTGTCTAATTAAAACAAAGCATTGTGATGGCCCTAGTGGGTGTTGACACAATGTGATATCTGCCCAGTGCTCTGAATGTCAAAGTGAAGAAATTCAAGTAAGCACGGGTAAACGGCGGGAGTAACTATGACTCTCACTATTGGAAGCTTAAATAAGACGGATAACATCATAAGGGCGGAAGTAAAGAAATGGCTGAAGTTACCTAATGATACCCCAACAGCCTACTTCCATGCTCCAGTCGACCAGGGCGGACTTGGTATCCCCGCTCTGAGATGGAATGCTCCCCTTTTGAGGAGAAATCGTCTTCAGAATCTGGTTATTCCCAACCTTGAGGCCAACTCAAGTGCCAATACGTATCTGGCTAATGAAATTGATAAGACCGCCCGAAGGCTTCAGGTTGACGGCACAATTATCAGCTCCCGGATAGATGTGGAAAGATTCTGGTCATTAAGACTTCACAATAGCATTGATGGAAAAGGACTCAGTGAGGCTGGTGAACTTGCAAGAGCTCATAGATGGGTTCGTGAACCCTCTAAGTTGCTCACAGGTAGGGATTTCATCCAATGTGTCAAAACTAGGATAAATGCCCTTCCCACCAAGTCAAGAACCTCTAGGGGACGTAATGCTCAAGATCGTGGGTGTAGGGCGGGATGTCCTCGTCCTGAAACACTCAATCATGTGGTTCAGCAATGCCATAGGACACATAGCAGTCGAATTGACAATCACAATTCTATCATTAAATACATTCAAAAGAAAACCTCTTCACGAGGATTACAAATTCTATATGAGCCGAATATTCTTACTAGGGACGGACTCAAGAAGCCGGATTTAGTTATTAAGGATGACACCAGAGCCATAGTTATAGATGCACAGGTAGTCACCGACGGTTGGCCTCTGAAAAGAGCGCATACAGTCAAAAAAGCGAAATATGATGTCCAGGAAATCAGGGAAGAGTTGATAGCGCGCCTCCAGGTCGAAGAGGTAGTCTTTACGACAGCCAGGTTAAACTGGAGAGGAATCTGGTCAAAAGAAAGCGCACATGAACTGATAGACCTGGGCATCATAAAACCAACCGACACAGCGATCCTTTCTTCTAGAGTGTTGATAGGCGCATTTAGATGTTTTAGGATTTTTAACGAGGCAATGTGGATCAATGAGATAGATCATGGTTGATCTTTCCCCCTTTCTTCATAAGTGCTGCCTGCTTACTCAGGCATAATTCTGTACGGCCACTTGATGGATCCTGCGTTGATCCCAACGTCGTATGAAAAAAAAAAAAAAAATAGCCAAATGCCTCGTCATCTAATTAGTGACGCGCATGAATGGATTAACGAGATTCCTACGCGCATGAATGGATTAACGAGATTCCTACGTCCCTATCTACTGCAGGTGGGAGAGTATCGAATCTGATAGTTTAAGGAATGTCCGAGACTCGAAGGATTCGTGACTGGTATTTCAACTATCTGAAGTGTAATTCCGTGATTCTTGAATGGGTGGTGCTGATGGAGTTTTAATGTTACTCTTCGGGTTCAAATCGCTGAGGAATGTCCGAGGTTCGAGGAGTCCGTGATTAAATTCCGGATTCAAATCGCTGAGGATACCGGATGTTTGAGGAGCTCGTTGAGTGGATTGCTACTACCAGATGGTAATTCCATGATTCAGAATGGACGGTGGCTGATGGAGTTTTAATGCTATTCCGAATTGTCGTTATTGGAAGTGCTACTATCAAAGATTCTATACACTCCGGGTCCTATCGACCTCCTCGCGGTGCCTGTGGATAGGTTACTATGTACGTAAGTATGTAGTAGCTGAACTAACTAGATAGGATCTAGGGTTATCTTCCCTAGTTTAGGTAAGGAGATAAACAAAGATTAGGAGTATCTTTCCTAATCACTGTAATGTGAACAATGGAGGCGCACTGGTGGTTGGTAACTATCCCTACCTGCCACCAGGTAGGAATATACTTAGTATAATCCGGGTCTCCTGTGGATAAGTGCCATGCTGCTGGGTATGTGTGTTCTAGTTTGCTGAAAGTGATAAAAGATTAGGAGTATCTTTCCTAATTGCTAAAGTAATAAAGATTAGGAATGTCTTCTTCCTAATTTGCTGAAATGTATTAACGAGTTTCCTACTGTCCCTATCTAATAAGATAGGAGTTAATCTCTTGGTTCCAATGTACTCCTCATGGTTCCTGTGGATTAGTATGAAATCATTATTGGTTCATTAAGGCAAATAAAAGACTAGGAGTATCTTTCCTAGTTTGCGTACGTAAGGTAGATAAAAGACTAAAGGAACTTACACTGGTTGTTGGTCACTACCTCTACTAACTTTTGGTGTGTGTTTCTTAAAGGGTAGACAGGCCCAGGGTTTTGCAGAAGCCCATCTGTAAGTGACCTCGGTTGCGAAGCTCCACCGGAAGCTATATTCTACTACCTTGCCTTTTGCTTGTCTTTCCAGGTTCCTATCGACCTCCTCGCGGTGTCCGTGGATAGGTTACGAGAGTAACTGAACCAACTAGATGGGAACAAAAACGGGACGGTATCCATTAAAAGTCCGCTATCCGCTAAGGAGTGTGTTACAACTCACCTGAGGAGTACGCATATCTGGACGTGGTTTCTACTTCGATCAGGTCTGGAAAAACGTATATCTTATAAGACTGATAGGTCTTGGGGCTTTTGCATGGAAGTACCTATCTACAAGTGTGACCCATTTGGAGGTTGCGAAGCTTACCAGATGCTGTATTCTGGTGCCACGGGAGATAGTTGCCCAAGGAAAGTGAGCAGTATGTCTTCGGGCTCTCTTAATCTATCTCCGATAGAGAAGTGCAGCTGTCGCATACAAAGCGATCAATCCATGAAGTTTGTAAACAATAGCGTATCGTCTTCGGGCTCTCTTATACTGTCTTCGGATGGTGAGGTGCAGCTGTCGCGTGCGTGTTTGCATACTTTAAGCTATCTATGAGGTAGGCCCCCTAGTGGGTGTATCGTGGTGGCTGTGGTTTATTCCATAGCGGAGACATATGGTTTCCAGGCGTGCCTGGATTCAAGAGGTGTAGATAGACCTCGCCTTTAAGCAAGAGGTGTGTTCATGCCTGCAACATGTCACAGCTTTGCTACTAAGATGGTTTCGGCTAGCTTGGGGTTAATGGTCAGGACTTCAATCTGACTCCGATGGTGGTAGGCCACTCGTGGGGTAAAGGCGTAATGCTAGGCATCCACGTTAAACACCCGACAGTTCTGTCCCTATCTGGTGGTGGGGTGGCTTACGTCTTTCTCTGGCTTGCTAGAGTTAGACAACTAAGAAAACTCGTAGAACTTATAAAAAATAAGTCACGTGACATACATAACAATAAGCGATCGAGACATCTCTTTCGTTCGATGTATGCAAAAGCAATCTAAAGTAGTGATATAAAATGATGTAAAAATGAGATTGCTAAACAAGAAATAAGAAATTTTGAACGCTTAGAGGACATCGGTTGTAGTTCAAGTCATGTCCGAAAAAATCTCGGTGCCATACCCAATCTCAGAAATCGGATAGATCTGATATCAGGAAACTGAGCAACGGGTCCCTGGTGCTGATTTATACAAATCTTGAACAATGTTATGTGGGGGTCACGCCCAATGACGAAAGGTAGTTGAGCGAATTGACCGTCTCTTTTGCTTAGTAGTCTTGGTAAAGCAATACAATGGACGGTCCTTCCCGGTACCTGAAATTAAAGATTACGGGGAGCGTCTCTATCCCTTTTGGTGTAGGACAAGAAGACTAATCGTATTCGGTGCAGGTTGTGGTTGGCTTCGGTCAGCTGTGATCTGCACCTTCATTTGCTTAATTTATTAACCGCATGTAATATTACTGGTGATATTTTTAAAATAACTCCATAATATTTTAAAGTAACAAGTATGAACAACAAGATAAAGATATCTTCCGTAGAGTGATATCTATAAGAGAACACCCTAATTGGGTACCTCGGGGATAGTGATTGCTGAATCCCCCGCTAATTATAGCCCCCATGGAGTAAGGACCATGGAATCACTGTCACTGGGAAGGCCAATCAATTTACGCGATTGGCTAATGTGGCTTGCTGCAATAGTTAGATAAAATACAATTAGATCCGTACCAAAGGGTAATGAACTGCCTACACAGTACAAAATTTGGAACAACCTGGAGATGCCTGATTCGCACTCCCTTGACAAGATCAACGATGATGCATTTGGACCGATGCGGAGAACAGTTTGTCTTGGGGGGCTAGTCTTGCACGAGGTTGGAAGGGAGTGGCTACCTTTCATCCAGATAAAAAGCAACTGGGACCCAGTCCTGGGCCGTCAGTGCTTGAGCTTAAGCAGTGGGGTAAGGCTTAATAGCCAGGTATCCACTATAAGCTTAAATTTCAGTTCTGTCCCTATCTACTATCTAGCGAAACCACAGCCAAGGGAACGGGCTTGGAATAATTAGCGGGGAAAGAAGACCCTGTTGAGCTTGACTGTAGTCTGGCAGTGTAAGGAGACATAAGAGGTGTAGCATAAGTGGGAGATTTTCTGATTTTATTAGTTTATCATCAATGAAATACCACTACTCTTATTGTTTCCTTACTTACTTGATTAAATGGAACATGTTTTTTTTTCTAGCCATTAAAACGGATTTATTTATAAGTCTTATGGTATTAGATTAAAATGCAAGCTTCTAGAACAAAATATCAAGAGTTTGTTATATAATTATAAACAAGTTTAATGAAGTGATAATTTAGCAATATTTTATTATTCTAATTATAACTTGGTATGACAATTATACTCAGATATAATTCAATTCAAGGACATTTCCAGGTTGGGAGTTTGACTGGGGCGGTACATCTCTCAAATAATAACGGAGGTGTCCCAAGGCCAGCTCAGAGCGGACAGAAACCACTCATAGAGCAAAAGCTGAATTGATCTCGGTATTCAGTACACACAGAGACAGCAAAAGCTCGGCCTATCGATCCTTTTGGTTTAAAGAGTTTTTAACAAGAAGTGTCAGAAAAGTTACCACAGGTATAACTGGCTTGTGGCGGCCAAGCGTTCATAGCGACGGCTCTTCCTATCATTGTGAAGTAAAATTCACCAAGCGTTGGCTTGTTCACCCATGTGAGCTGGGTTTAGACCATCGTGAGACAGGTTAGTTTTATCCTACTGATGACAAAATTTGTTGCGACAGCATTCCTGCGTAATACGAGAGAAACCGCAGGTACGGACCTATGGCACAATACTTGTTCGAGAGAACAGTGGTATGACGCTACGTCCGTTGGATTATTCCTGAACGCCTCTAAAGTCGTATCCGTGCTGGACTGCAATGATAAAAATGGGGCAATTGTATTGTATGGCAATAAATCATTAAAAGTCTATAGCTTTTGTTATAGACGACAATGGATTGATGCCAATGTTCTATGTAACATAGCGATATAGGTGTATTTTTAATCACCCGTAGCCGAGCTAGTTATGTAGTTGAACATTATTAAATACGATGACAATGCCTAGAATCAATTGTAAACGACTTTGGTAACGAGCAAGGTGTTGTAAGTGGTAGAGCAGCTGCCATACTGCGATCCACTGAAACTCATCCTTTGCTTGATGATTCGATATTAAAATCGAATAATCAAAAATAAAAAAAAAAAATAAAATTTCTATATAAAATTAAATAATAGAAATATTAATAAAAAAAAATACATTTTGTTTATAATAATCAATTTGTATATAAATGAATTTATTTACTTTTAAAGAAATATTCTAACAAATATAGAATAATAATAATGATAAAATAATAATGATAAATCAAAAATACTTTAGAAAATATTCTTTAAGTATAAAATAATAATTAAAACGGCATGTTGAATTGGTAGCAAAATGTTTCGTCATCTTATTAGTGACGCCTTTATAAAGAAAATACTTAAGAAAATATTCTAAGTATAAAAAAAAAATAATTTAAGATTATTATTAAAAACACCTTGGTGAAATGGTAGCAAAATACCTTAGAAAATATTCTAAGTATAAAATAATATTGAATACTACCTTGGTTAAATAATAGAAAAATAACTTAGAAAGTATTATAAGTATAAAATAATAATATAAAATTATTATTAAGAACACCTAGGTGAAATGGTAGCAAAATACCTTAGAAAATATTCTAAGTATAAAATAGTAATTCAAAAATTATTATTAAACACCTTGGTGAAATGGTAACAAAATCCTTCATCATCTTATTAGTGATGCTAAAAAAACTTGGAAAATATTCTCAGTATAAAATAATAATTCAAAAATTATTATTAAACACCTTGGTGAAATGGTAACAAAATCCTTCATCATCTTATTAGTGATGCTAAAAAAAAAATTAGAAAACATTCTAAGTATAATATGTATAATAAATTAAAATTTTTATTAAACACCTTGGTTGGTACCAACATCCTTCGTCATGGTAAAAGTATTTTGTGAAAGCATTGGTTCAATGAATATTGAAGAAAATAATAATATACTCAGACTATAAGTATGAGAAAAAAGCGATTTCTTACATTAACAAAAATATTTATTTTTGTACTACAATTCCTATATAAAGAAATTATTCTAAGTCTTTTTGACTAAGCCAAAAAAATTTTTTTCAAAATCATGAAAATTTTTCTAAGTCCTAAACGATAGCTTTATCAACGGGTTGGCTACGAATGCCCGCATCACAAAAGCCCGCGTAACGAATGCCCGTGTAACATAATCCCGTATAACAGAAGCCCGTAGCACAAAAGCCCGCGTAACGTTTGCCCGCGGTCTAATACTTTGTATAATTTGTATACTTTAGTATTAATTTAGTATGACAGCGCTGTATTGAGTTTTAAATTCCCATAGTGATTTTGGGGTATTCATCAATGAGAATCAACGAGAACTAAGTTTTGCTACTATTTGGAAACGGCACTGTTTCCTTATTTCGCAAGCCAACCAATGAGCATGATGTGTGGCCATGTTCGGTGCTGTTAAGTATACGGAAGACCTCATTGTAGATTTAACATCAATACTTTTCATGAATTAACCAATGAGAAACACGGAGGACCGCACTGTACTCATCATCCAAACTTCAAAGTGATTAGCCAATCAGAATCAAGAACAAGGATAAAATCGTGAGAATCAACGAGGACGCACCTATACCCAAATAAGTTGGATGATAAAAAGTATAAAAGCGGGAGTGATTTCGGAATATTTTTCAGTTTCGATTCGAATTCCGTGGCGGTGACACTACGTCGGTCGTCGTAATAAAGTGGGAATAAAAAAGATTATTCAAAGGGATATTATTCTTGATAATATTTTGGTTGGTATTGCAAAGACGCGACGCTTAAGTGAGTACGTTGAAGGAATTTTCCTTCAACGCTTAAAAATCATTTTAAGCGATTGCAGACTCTAGGGAGAGTTGCTGTTTAAGGAAATTTTTTTTTTTTTTGGAAATTCTAGGGGATTATTGAAGGGAGTTCTTTTTAGAACCACAAAAAATTGAAAAAATAAAAATGTATTTTTAAAATTTTAAAAATTAAAAAAAAAATCAAATTTTTCAAAAAAATTGTAGAAAAAAGTTTTTTAAAAAAATTGAAAGGTAACACTCCCTAGATCACGAATATGCAATTTTTAACTCGTTAAGATGCCCAGTTTAGCTAGAAATCACGTTTGAACATGTCAACTTTGGGGGGTCTACGAGGCTCCGTTTAGCTGCAAATCGTGTTTAAAGGTAAAACTTTGTTTTTCGTTTCATGCGATACGTGGATTGAAAGGTGGCACTCCCTAGATCACGAAAATGCAATTTTTAACTCGCTAAGATGCCTAGTTTAGCTAGAAATCACGTTTGAAATGTCAACTTTGGGGGGTCTACGAGGCTCCGTTTAGTCGCAAATTGCATTTAAAGATAAAAATTCGTTTTTCGTTTCATGCGATACGTGGATTGAAAGGTGGCACTCCCTAGATCACGAATATGCAATTTTTAACTCGCTAAGATGCCTAGTTTAGCTAGAAATCACGTTTGAACATGTCAACTTTGGGGGGTTTTCGAGGCTCCGTTTAGTCGCAAATTGCATTTAAAGATAAAAATTCGTTTTTCGTTTCATGCGATACGTGGATTGAAAGGTGGCACTCCCTAGATCACGAATATGCAATTTTTAACTCGCTAAGATGCCTAGTTTAGCTAGAAATCACGTTTGAAATGTCAACTTTGGGGGGTCTACGAGGCTCCGTTTAGTCGCAAATTGCATTTAAAGATAAAAATTCGTTTTTCATACATTTTAATAGGCAAGGTGATGTAGTAACAGTTTTCTTGGGCAATAGTACCTTGGGTGGCCCGCTGCGCGGGTTTTCAGGATTTTAACTCCCTTTTTCGGAGACACACCCGCTCACGCAACTCCGTCCTCAACTGGAAGTCGAGTCACCGTCAACATCAAGAGTGACTCCACCAGCTCCAAAGGCGACACCAGCCAAGCAACAACCAACCCAGCCATCGAAGCAGCCAGCAGCAACAACAACAACCGTCAACCAGCCACCGAAACGGCCGGCAGCAGCAACAACAACCGTCACCCAGCCACCAAAACAGACAGCAACAACAGCAACTACCGTCACCCAGCCGCCACAACCACCAAAAGCCAAGGACAACACCGCCAAGCCAACAGGAATGCCGCCAATTTTTTGCTTTTCCGGTAACATCGCCGAGATCAGCAGGTTTTGCAAAGCAAATCGCCTGGCTGTTACTTTCAAGAACAAAAACACGAAAATGACAGTAATCAACGCCGGAGACAAGGAGGCATTTGGTCAAATTAAGAAATTCTTGCTGGAACGAAAAATCCAGTATAACACATTCACGCCACGAGAGGAAAGGAAGAACCTCCTACTACTTAAGGGAATTCACCACACATACGCCGCCATCGAAGTGGAGGACGAATTGAGAATTGAGGGGCTTCCAGTCATCAAGGTCTCCCAGTTACGGACAAAGAAGGTGCAGGGTAAAACCTACAACAGCTTTGTTGTCGAGCTGACCAAGGACTGCAATATTACTGAGGTCTATACCAAGACTTTGGTAATGAATCAAAGGGTGCACTGGGAGCGCCTTAAGTCAAATGACATCGTGCAGTGCCGGAACTGCCAACGCTTTGGACATGTCGCCAGTAACTGCGGTCGCCAGTATGTGTGCGTTAAATGTAAAGAAGACCACGAGCCAGGCCAGTGCAAACGGAAAGAGAGCACGGGACAGGATGTTTGGTGCGCCAACTGCCAGAAGGAAGGACATCCAGCCAACTACAAGGGTTGCCCAACTCTAAAAGCAAAGAAAACTGAGCGGAACCAGATCCTAGCCGAAAGGAAAGTACAACAAGAATCTGTGACAAAATCAGTATGCGCAGTTACCCGACCTGCAGTCAGCTTCGCGGAAATGGTGAGAGGAGGCTCAACACCAAAACCAGCTCCCCAAAAGACACAACAAATTAGAACGCCAGCCAAGATGACTACACCTCGGCCAGCTGTACCAAGAACCATGGCTACAAAAACTGGACCAGCCAAAACACCAGCACCGGTAAACCTCAATAATGAAGTGCAGAGGATCTTTGGTTCCGACCTGCTCACAGTCATGGGTAAAGCTAGAAGCGCGGTTCCACAAAACTACGCTCAGCTTAGCGATGAAGAGAAGTCCGTGGCACTGGCCACCTTCCTCTTCCAAATATGCAATTGAAGACCCTGCGCATAGTGACGTATAACGTGAATTCGTTGTACAGCCTAGTAAAGAGGACGTCATTTAACTTATTTATGAAGAAAAATACCCCCGATATTGCCCTCATCAGCGAAACTAACGTGTCAAGGAGGAACAACATCAACATCACCGGGTACAAAACCTACCGGCAGGACAAGATGGAAAACCGAAGAGGGACGGCCATCTTTGTAAGGAACAAGATTTCACCCAACACCAGTGAAACCATTATTACAGGGCTAAAAACCAGTGAAGCCACCGCCATTCAGGTACGACTAGGAAGAGGAGAAACCTTGACAGTGATCAGTGTTTATTTCAAGTGTAAATCCGCCGCTGGAAATATTAAAAACGACCTGCATATTCTTAACCGGACTCTAAAGCAGACTACCTACGGCCTCATTGGCGGCGACTTTAATGCGAGGCATCATCAATGGCTGGACACCTCTATTGACCCTGAAGGAAAGGCGATCATGGACTGGATAAATGTTAACAGCGAAGAACACTCCTTGGTTGTTGTGTCACAACCAAAACCTACCTTTCCTAGGACTCCATCGACTCTAGATTTTTTCCTACTAACATCTAATTTTATTTATTTAATTCCAGGAATCAGCAACTACACCTGTTCAACCTTACCCAGTGACTCAGACCATGAAGCAGTAAAGCTCTCAATCAACCTCAGCCAACCTGTTCTATTAACAACAGTCCCACCTGAGAACTACGTCAACTACAGGAGGCTTGATATCGAGAAACTCCAGAGGGACATAGAAGACAACGTCTCAATGCCACCATTCAACAGGAACTTAAGAAATGAGGAAATTGACAGTGCCATCGACAACCTGGAGTCAGCCGTGATCAACGCCCTTGAAGCCCAAAAAGTGCCCAAGACGTCCAAAGATAGGTACGAACACCTCCCGGAGTATGTGCGGAATCTCTATTCCCTCAGACAAAGGTTAAGGAAACGGCTTCAAAGAATACACCAAAGAGAGCTCAACACAACCAACAACGACTACCAGGCAGTGAAAAGCGAACTCCAATGTGTAAACACTATGTTCCGGAACTCGATCCAGCACCACAACAACATACGATTCTAGAAGAGACTACAGGCCATAAAACCAGGACCAAACACATTCAGCGAAATAAACAACTGTCTAGGGAAAACCCAACCAATGCCTGAAGTCATCATCAACAACAGCATTGAGGTGACAACAACAGCAGACAAAGTGGAAGTTTTCGCGAATCACTTCGAGGAAAACTTCACACCCAGCCCATCAATGGACCCTGTGTTCCTGGATGAAATCAGGACATCTGTCCAGCTGACTTTGCAACCAAATTCAGAAGGAGTGGAGTTTGACGACCATTATCCAGCTAGTTGCCCAACGGACAACCCCCAACTATGCCAACCAGAGGAAATTGCGGAAATCATCGTCAACTCCAAACCAAAAAAGTCGACAGGTCCGGATGGAGTCTCCAACTACATCATCAAAAGGCTTCCACATGCAGTGCTGATATTACTCACAATCATCATAAATAACTGCGTCAACAACTGCTACTTCCCTAATAAGTGGAAAACGGCAAAAATCGTGGCAATCCCGAAGAAAGGCGCTAGAAACCTGGTTTCCAACTACAGGCCTATATCTCTCCTCAACAATGTCAGCAAAATATTGGAAGAAGTCATCCTAAGGAGGCTCAAGAAGTACTGCAACGAACACAACATCATCCCAGACATGCAGTTTGGCTTTCGGGAAGGGCATTCAACACTGCATCCATTAATAAAGTTCCAGTCTGACGTCTCTTCAGCACTCAACAGCCATCGTGCCACCGTAGGATGCTTTCTGGATGTCGAGAAAGCATTCGACAGCGTATGGATAGAAGCCCTTATCCATAAGCTTCGAGTACTTGGATTACCTTCGCCACTAATAAAGATTTTATTTTCTTTTCTCTCTTTTAGGAAATTCTTCGTCCAGCTAGACAGCTGCAAGTCTTCTATCAAGTCCATCAAAGCCGGAGTCGCCCAAGGATCAAAGCTGGGTCCCTTCCTATACAACCTGATGACGAATGATCAACCCGTGCCAACTGACTGCGAGAACCTGCTATTCGCTGACGACTCGCTAACCTACTCCTCGTCGATAGCGCCAAAGATTGCAGCTCGGAGAGTGGAAGCTCACGTCTCCAAACTCTACGAGTACTACAAAAAGTGGGGTATCCGAATAAACACTGCCAAATCGGAGCTTGTGTGTTTCAGGAGACCCACCACCAATGGCAACCGATGTCGTTCAGCAGCTACTTGCAGAAACCTGACCGTGAAGCTCCCCGATGGTTCAACGATAGCAGCCAAAAGAAATGCTAAATACCTCGGAGTTAACTTCAACGAGCTGTTCAATTTCAACCCGCACTCTAGGCAGGTTCTAAGGAAGGCCAACTTCGCGTTTCACCGTCTGCACCCGTTGCTAGCCAGAAGAACCGGACTAAGCCAGCCAGTGAAGCTATTGATATACAAACAGCTCATCAGACCCGTCATCAGCTACAATTTTCCTGCATGGTACACCATTTCGAAGACAGCAATGCTGAAGCTCCAAATCTTCGAAAGGAAAATACTAAGGATAAGCACAGGACTTATCTTCGATCGACAGCGAAGGAAGCACTTCAGCAATGAAAGACTCTATGAAGAAGCAAAAATCAAGCCACTGGACCAGTTTCTTGTGCAATTATCGAAGAAGCTTATAGCTAGCACCATCAACCACCCAAACCCGCTGATGAGAAGGATGACCACCCAGGGCCCTCATCACGTAAGACTAACGATATCGTTTTCGATATCGTCATCGATAGCTATGCTTCATGTAAGCATAAAAAACCCCAATCGTCCAAACGATATCGAATTGACGATTTGGCTTTTACTTCACGTAAATAAAACAGCTGTCATTTACTACCGTCTTGCAGATAGCGCCCAAACGATACCGATTCAGCTATCGTGCTTGTTGCGTTTTTTGTTGATTGTTTGTCTAAAAATATAATAAGTGCATAAAAAAATGTTTCGCCGCAATATTTTAATATTACAAAACTACGAAGAAATAGAAAAATATGAGTTGATAAGAAGAAGAAGAGAACTAAGAGATGGCTCGGATCCCCTATCTCTTCCAGCAAGGATGTAAGCATCTATGAATTATTAAAATTTTTCTTTTTTTTCTCAAAAACTTTAATTCATTATAGTTTCGTTCAACGCTTTCGACTTTCTAAAGAGACTTTTTTGGAAGTTTTGGAAATAATTAATTTGCCAGACGGCTGTCGATCCACGTACATCCCCCCAATACTGAGACTTGGAGCAACTTTAGAGATCCTAGGTGGAGGTGGATACCAGTGGCTAACTGGAAACGATTTTGGTGTCCCTGTTGCTCAAAGCACTTTTTCAACAATCCTCCACGAGGTCACTAAAATCTTAGAGGAAAAAATATGTCCCTCATGGATTAAATGGGCAGTCGAAAACCCAAGTCAAAGAGCAGAGATAAAACAATGGTTCCATAGAAAGTTTTCAATCCCAGGAGGTGAGCCCAACATACAAACTGTCCATATACATTCAATAACTACAATTTGTGTAATTATATTTACATTTAATTTTTCTTAGTTGTGGGATGTGTAGATGGGACGCATTTGTTTTTCCAAAGGCCACGTCGAAACGAAGAAATGTACTTCAATAGGAAAGGCAGGCACAGTTTAAACGCGATGATTGTATGTATAACTAAAATAATTACTCAATTTTGAAAATAAAACTATTCCATTAAAGATTTGTGACCATAAAATGAAGATAATGTCCATCAATGCTAAATATGCTGGTTCTGCCCATGACTCCTTAGTTTGGAAACACTCCAACGAAAGGACATTTTTCGAAAACAGTTTTAATGAACAGGAACATAACTGTTGGCTTCTAGGTAATTATATGCATTCCTAAAAAATCTTATACTTGATTCTTATTAAGAAATTAAAATACATATATGTACATATAATTCTAAGCGATAGCGGGTATCCACTCGAGCCTTGGTTGCTTTCACCGTACCGTACTTCTACTGACCCTGGCAAGACAAATTTCAACGAAGTTCACGCTAAGGCAAGAAATGTTGTTGAAAGATGTATTGGTGTGTATAAAGGTATTTACCTCTATAGCTAGTTTATTTGAAAATGAATTAGTCTTTATATCATATAATATAATATAATGATAATATAATGATCCTTAGGTCGATGGAGAATCTTATTAGAAGAACGGAAAAGCCGCTACGCTCCAGAGACGATTGCCATTTTTGCAAATGTTTGTGCTGCTTTGCACAACATTTGTATTGAACGTAACGAGGAAAATATTTTTCATGTTAATGATTTAAGTCTTAATGGTGATTTATATACGAATAGAATTCGAGAAAATTCCAACATCCCTAACAGTAGATTAAAGCAACTGGCGCAGAGAAAACGAGATGACATAAAAGATTTATTGTTTAATTAATACATATATATATTTTATTAAAAAAGCAATACATACATTGCAGAACTAAAACTAAAAAAAAAACTAAAACTATTCATTGCATTACAAAACAAAAAAAAACTTAAAAACAATTCAGTCTTAAAAGATTAAACAAAAGAAAGAGGAAAAGTTACTTCTTCTCGAAATAATTGACAGCCTTTTCAAAGAGGCTTAAAATTTTCTCTTGGAATAACAATTCCTGCTGATTTCGCTCCGTTAGGACCTTGAGCAAATTTTCTTGAAATTGCTTATCGTTTGCAATTTGTTCTTGTAATATTGAAGTCATCGATTTTGGACCTTCTGCATTTTCTTTTTTCTTTGGTTTTTTAGGCATGGGTGGAGTAAAGAGCGATGTCGATGTTGTTGGTGACCTAGAAAAGATTTAAAGAATGTAAACTTACTGTTCGAAATCATATTATCGATGGAAATTACCGTTTGCATGCTGCAGTTGTATTTTTTGTAGGACTTTCGACAAGTCCCCGAAGAGTTTCTTCCAAATCATCCATTTTATTTTTTGTTCCATCGATAGGCTGTGGAGCTCCGAAACAATGTGAGCTACTTCCAGCCACTGCAGTACGCAGTGAAGTAATATGAATTACTTTCTCTTCCAAATCCGAAATTGGGACTTCTTCCGATGGACCACCACCGGTCTTTTGCATTGACAGCAAGTTGTGACTGCACTTTTTTTTGGCCCTGTATTTGAAATCAGTCCACACCTTTGAAATGAAATTATTATATCGAAAATCTATAAACAAATATACTCATTATATGGCTTACTTTTCTCCAAGCTGTTACGGTTTTTGAGGGCAGTCCATCGGCGTTTAGTTTCCCAGCCAAATCTATCCAAACTTTATTCAGTTCTTGCTTCCCTTGTGAACTGCTTGGAACGTAACCCCTTGCCAATTCCGGATGCTCGTCCATAAACTCTACCAAAATTTGCATTTGCGATGGTGTTACAGACCTAAAGTAATGGTTTAGTATCACAATTGTTTAAATAACTTTAAAATTTACTTACATTTCCAAAAATAATTTAACCAAACAAACACAACGCCGAACATTAACAAAAACACAATTAACTACGATAAAAGCACACATTATAACAGTACAATGTGAGATCTGTTTTGTAACATGAAATTTCTGACAAATTTACACAATTTGCTGTCAAAACCCATACAAAAAAAAACAATTTTGCGAAACTTGGTGGAAATTTCAGGTTATCAAACAGGCATGTCATTTCCAGCGGCTGTCAAATTAAGACAGCGAGAGCGATAGACGAGACGAGAGCAGTAGTGCTACGTGAAGCAAACTTTTGACGATATCGTTAATGGCTATCGCCTAGACGATAGTCGTCAGAAAAGTTACGTGATGAGAGCCCTGGAACGACATCCAGAGCCTAGATACCTCACTGCTCTGGATATGATAGAAAGGATCCCAGCCGACAACGAACCAGCAGTTCGTTTCTACGCTGACGCCGAGTCAGCATATCACCGTGGCTGAAAACATCAAAAAAACAACCCCCAACAACCCACCAACTGGACAACCGGGACTGAACAACCCGAGTCAAAAATCAAGACAATTTATCATAATGCTAATTTTGAACCATGTACATTACAAATATTATAATTTTTAGAGTTTAAGTCATTTTATAAGTTAGGCCCCCTATGTGCCAACAAATTTCTACCCTATACATACTATCCTCAAGTTTCACAATTGTATATATTAAGTTCAATAAAAAACCTTGAAACCTTGAAACCTTGAAAATATTCTTGAGTTCTTATCAGAACTCCATAGAGGTAAGACCTCGAGATAAAACAATTCAGTGGTCACAAGGCATAACCGCTTAAGTCGATTTTTCATATTTTTCAGGAGAGCAGTTTTAAGTTTCATAATCTCTCTATGAATCAGGAATTATGAATTTTTAAATTTCTTAAATGCAGAAATGAAGAAAGAATACACATTTCTCATATACTAGAAGTAATAAAATTTATGTCTTATATTTAATGAGTAATTAAGGAAAAAAAACACTTAAGCTGTTATGGCTTATTGAACTTTAAAAAAATAAAAAGCTTAGGTCGAGTTAGGTTGTTATGGCATATTAAGAAAGAATGATTAAAATTTCTTTTGTCGACTTAGGTCGTTATTCCATGTGTGAGATTGTGGGAAAAAATTTCATATGTTGACTTAAGTTCTTTTTCCTTACCAATAAACCAGGGTATTTATTAACTTAAGTTAATTTTCCATGTTTGTTTTCTTTTGGTCGTGAAAGTATCATACAAGTAAAGGAACATTTTGTAATAAGAATATTTTATCTATTCAAGTTTTTAATATGCATAAGTTTAAATTATGTATTGTACATTATTGATTAAATTTTGAGCAAAATTGATATTTAAGTATCTTCTGAGTTGTCAGGGCCTGTTAAATGAGGATTAATATTTGGCTCGTCCATATTGGATGGAAGATTGTCATAAAAAGACTGAAAATTAAGACTTGATGTTTTAGGTCCATGAAATCTTCTTTTCTTTCGGGAAAGAAGTTTTTTAGATTTAAAGAAGCTCTCGTCTTATTTTTTACTTTTTATAATTTTAGAAACCTCATCTTTGTGCAAGAAATTTGTGTAGGACATTTGATGCAGTTTTTATAGTAACGTAGCTACCGAATAGAGTTATTTTGTTACCATCTTCATCTATCCGTTTCCAAGAAACTTTAGATCTATAAAATTTGGCAAAATCAGAAAAATCATTGTCGTTGTTCTTCGTGTCAATTAAATCAGTCTTATTAACGAAATAAAACCAATATCTTGGGGTTTCAATTTGGACCTTCGTTTTTTTTCTCACTAAGCTAATTGAGCTCTTGATGGGCGCAATCACATTTGTAAGCCCTGGTTCAAGGATCGATGAAGGTCCAAGCTTTAATTTAAAAGTGTTTGGTTTTTATTGCCTCTTTTTTTCGTTGCATTTTGCTTCACTTGCAATGCGAACTTTTCATTTTTGGATTCGGTAACCTTTCTCTTCGAAGCAAAATAACACTTGTCTACTTTTGGGGCATTAAACTCTTGGCCGATAAATCCAAACATTTTTAAGTATTTTAATAAGGCAAGCTTATTCAAAGATTATGATTTATAATGGCCGTGTATTGATGTAAGATTAAAGCTAGCGTTTAAATATTTTGTACACGAGTCCCTTCAAATGAAGTGGCTTTCATGTGCAGTAAACCTCGAAATATGTCGTTTTATTGTTAGGAGCACGTTTTTCTCTGATATCCTTAAATGGAATCGAACGACACTAACGACAGTGAAGTTTTTTGTTTTGATGACGGATTTAAAGAAGCTCTCAGTTTCGTCAAAGAACTGAAGAAAATATTTTTTACAAAAAACATTAAAAATATTTTCGTATTCTTCATACTACGGTCGCGTTTTGGCTTCCAGTTAACTGCGTACACCAAGGTGTCAAATTTTGTATCCTGAATGTGTTTGATGGAACCAATATATAAAATTCTTTGGTAATAGCTTTCTAATGACCAGTAGCTGTTGAACTCCAGTTCAAGTTTTTAAAATTTAATGCTCTCGGTGCATTTACTTCTACAAATATAAAGAGGCTTGCAAGCCTTAACCTTAACAGTCTTTCTGCTGATTGAAAGTTTAATATATAGCTTTTTCTTAGCTTTGCATTTAGGTCTTGCAAACGTTTCTTCTATTTGAGCTCTCAAAAATTGAATTACTGGACTTATTAAATAAGTGTATCTATTCTGGTTTATTAAAAAAAAATACCATCAAATTCGGGATCATTTTCAACGAACGTTCTCAGTTTCATGTACATATTATGTAGTTCACCTGAACAACAAGAAACTGTGTGCATATCTTAACATAAACCTTAGAATTCTATTAAATATTGAAAGTTTTGTTGCTATAACTGATGACTTAAAAATAAGAGTTTGGCCATTCTTTAATGACTGTATTTCGTTATACTCGGTTCAAAATATGGAAACATTTTTGTTTGGTTTAATTGTAACAAAAGTCATAATGTTATATTTTGATTTAAAGCAAAAATATATTTCTAAAAGTACACTCTCAAATCATGAAAACAGGGATTGGCAGCAGGAATTCTTTAATTTCATTCCATTTTATTCACGCACAAGCTGATCTCTATTATTACATTGTCCTGCAAAAAAAATCATAGACAATATTTTTGAGGTTTGCACAAGCGTAGTGAAAAAAAAATGCTCAATGGAAGATCAATTCTTACGACTTCTTATTTTGATATTGCTTTTCGAATTTTGTTTTAATTTGACACCCCAAATTTATTTAAGAATAAATGAAAAACAAATATTTTTATAAACCGTTTTTCTAATTTCGATTACCAATTTATATAGGAATTTTTTTAAGGGGAGATAGAAAAGCACGCTTGTTGTTGTAATGAGTACTTTCTCTTATTGAGTAATACCTAAACAAATTTTGTTCGTAGGGCACTGCCCCAATGTGATATCAGCTCCTCAATACATCACATAACTATATCGTGTAATCAGAATGATAATAGATAATAATTATCTTGTAGTAAGCATCCTTGCTAATTCCATTATTGGCACAGCTCTAATCGATATCTTACGCACTTCTTTAATTAAACCTTTCAATTTTAAACAGTACTTACACTACAGATGCCACTGTTCGTTAAGACCTATCTTCACTTATGACTCATTTTTACAGTAAACTTATTAAGGCAAAAGAACATAAGTCAACTTAGATTTGTGATTTTTTAAATTGAAACACGGAATAACGGCCTAACTCGATTTAAGATTTTCATGCAATCATGGTCTGGTTAGCCAAAAGAACTTAAGTTCAGTTAAGTTTGTTTGGCTATGCCGCTATTGTAGTGAATGATGTAAACACCGTGTGCTGTCTTATAGATAGTTCTGATTGGGGGGTGTGTCAGTGTGGAGGGTGGTTTTGGTACTGTTTTTGTGCAGTCTTTACTTTAAGCATACCCTTGACATTGATCCATACCTAAACTACCTGGATGAGTTGCTGAGGTTGATTGGGGGCGAGGAAGCTGTTTTTGGCATAGATGCTAATGCGGTTTCTCCTATGTGGTTCAGTAAGATGACGGATCGTGGATCCTCGTCTCACAGTGCCCGCAGGGGGGGATTGCTAAGTGATTGGATTGCTGCAAACGGCGTGTGCGTCCTCAATGAACCCAGCGACCTTTATACTTTCGATTCTCCGAACGGCAAAAGTGACATCGACGTTACTCTGGCAAATTTGTCAGCGGTTCGAAGGTTCGACTTCCGCTGGTTTATCCGGAGGGCTGAAGGAGTGATCACAGCCTTATTCAGGTTGAGATTTCTTGCTCTGGCGGTACTCAGGATGTCAGTGTGGAGTGGGATGTGAAGCGTTGGCATCTCCACAACGCCAACTGGGTGTTGTCTCAGGGAGAAATTGCGAGAAAGGTTGCATCGATGTCACTTGACGCTTTTCAACGTTTGAGTATCGACGGTAAGGTAGCCATGTTGAACGAGTCAGTGTGGGAGGTCAACGACCAACTCTTCCAGAGGAGCCGTTTGGTGAATCGTGGACGGGTGAAGTGGTGGACACCTGCGCTGAGTGCAAAGCGTTTGCAGGTTCGGAATCTGCGCAAGCGGTTTCAAACATGTAGACGTGGTAGGTTGGCAGACTTGGATCAGTCAAGGCTCGCTTACAGGCGTGGCTTGGCTGAATACAAAGGTATGCTTGCCCGCTGCAAGAATCAAGAGTGGAGAGCTTTCACCGAGGAGCACCGTAACGACCCCTGGGTTCAGTTATTTCGTGTTTGTCGGGGGAGGAAATCTCTGGAGGTAGGGACCATTCATGATGGGGGTCGCGTACTCACATCGTGGAAGGATTGTATAGCTGTCCTGATGAACACCTTTTTCCCGAGGAGCGGGCATTCGATGAGTCCATCTGTGGATTTGTTTGATGCTCCGCCTGTTGTGGAGGAGGGTGAGACTGGTTGTGCCATAGCTAGACTTAAATCGAGGAAGTCACTGGGTTTCGATGGGCTGACTGGTAGAATGGTCAAAGCCATCTGGGCGGCGGTCCCCGAATATCTGATGGCTCTCTACTCGAGCTGCTTCAGGGAGAGTTATTTTTCCCTAGAGTGGAAGTGTGCGAAGGTGATTGTACTTCTGAAGTCTCGCGATCGGGTCAGGACTAATCCTCGATCCTATCGCGGTATCAGTCTCCTTCCGCTACTTGGAAAAGTGCTGGAGAGGGTCATGGTGGACAGACTGATGGAGTGCGTCCCCGAGCCATCCCCATTCCAGTTTGGTTTTCGCCAAGGTCGCAGTGTTGAAGATGCTTGGCTACCCAGAGCTACGCCCCGACATCTTACTGAACCACACAGGAGAAACCGCATTAGCGTCTATGCCAAAAACCGCAGCCCCATTCCCAATCAGACCCAGCAACCTGTCAAGGTAGTTTAGGTACGGTTGAATGTCAAAGGCATACTTAAAGTACAGACTGCTTAAAAACAGCCTACCAAAGCCACCTTCAACACTGACACACACCCCCCAATCAGAACTATCTACAAGGCAGCACACGGTATTTACATCGTTCACTACAATAGCGGTATCGCCTCTACTGTCCGTAAACGATCGCATGTGCGCAGGCAGACCCCTAACCTGTCCTTCGACAAGGTAAGGTTCCTGCAACAGCGCAAAGCTACACCGTGTGCTGCCCAATAACTGCCCTAATTCAAACATGGCTGCCCTTGCATTTTGGCAGTTAAATTGAAATAATTTAACCACCATTTTAATGCTTAGCACCCGCTCTGGCCACCGCAGCAGAATACACCGGACAGTCTGCGCTTAGCATGAAATGTCCAGCAGGGCATCCTCTAAAGTCGCAATCGCGACAGTGAATTGCATTATTGCAATCCACCTTAGAGTGTCCCGACTGTCCACAACGCCAGCAAACAGACTGAACGTGCTTACATTTAGACACAAAGTGATCCAAACCGAGGCATCGAACGCACCACGGAACCAGCCGCTTTTCCCTCACTGGGAATGAGAAGTGCTTTATATAGCACCGCCCATCCCCCCGAAGCAAACCAGCAGTCCGCGGGCTACACTCGATTACAACGTTAAGTCGACCATCACTCACCACCCATGAGTTGCAGAGAGTAATCTCCCTGGTAAACTCATCCTTGGTTAGCTTGCACAAGTTTAACACCCTAACACCCACAGCAGGCACCAGCTCTTCAACTACCTTCTTTTTTATCTCACCCATGGATTCACCCTTTTTAACCTTGACAACTATCGACCATGTCTCAGTGGGCTTGACCGGCTCGACGGGTTGTGGAACCTGAACCTTACCCATCACACCCCCCGAAACACCAGCCGAATTGGCGACCTGCGCGAAAGAAGGACGCACAGACGGACTAATCCCTAGGGGAACACCTAGCGATTGAACCTGCGGAGCTGAAGGCCCCTTAGTTTCCCTCAACGGATGCTCACCTTTCCCCTGAACACCTTCCAGTTTCACCCTGAGCCTCTCATTAGCACCAGAAAGCCCCATAATTAACTCCTCATACTTAGACCCTGCTACCTACTTCAGGAAATTCCCCAATCAGCTTTACCAGCCCGGTCTTGACCTCAGCACACCTTGCCATGACACTAGTGAGACCAAGACTTTCATCCAAGCCTCCACCAGTTCCAGCCAAGGGAGCCGATGCCGAGACACGAGCCGACGCAGCCAACACCTGTTCCCTTCCCTTAGAGTGAACCTTAGTACCACCAGGAGCCACCACCCCAGAGGAGGAAGCAGCCAACCCCTTTCCAGACTTAGCCACCGGAGCAGAACAAACAGTAGCAGGTGCCACCGTCGGGACCCCAACCACAGCAGAAGACGCCCCCACCTCAGACCCCGAAGGAACCCCAGCAAGCAACGCCTTCTTCTTGGCAGAACCAACCGAAGCAGACACCTCAGCCACGCCAGCACCAACTCCTGAAGCCTTGCCTCCAAAGAGATCAACCCCTCACCCCCCCGCAGCACCAACTCCGAAGCAGCCCTATCCCTCAACAGAGAAGGAAAAGGATCCTCCACTATTACCTTCTTAGAACAGTGAGAGTCCGACAATGAGGAATCCACCTTCACCAACACCACCTGCCTCTTTTTTGCCTTAACCCTTTCGACAATGGGCTCAGTATCCATGGCAGAATCCTGCACCGCCGAAACCGAGTCCACTTCCACCTGCAATTTTTCAGTCTTAGGACTTCCCCTCTTCTTCTTCTTTTTCTTCCTGTCATTAGCCTCACTGGGTTTAACCCCTATAAACTTATCCTTGAGATACTTCTCCCTTTCGGACGGTACCTTTGGCACCAAGAAGCCAACCTCCACCTCACTCTCGAGGTCGGAGGACAGCCCCACGAAGCCGCCGTCATCACCCATACCGAAATTTAGTCAAAATTAAAAGAAAAAACCACTTACCCCTTTTTCCAAAACAAAACACTTTTTACAAAAATTATTTTTCGCGAAAATTCTTTTGTAAATCCAATATTGGACCCTTAAGTTTTCGAAAAATTTTTTATCAACCCAATGCGGGACCTTTAGAAAAAAAATTAGTTCGGGCACACACCTCACTTAGTTGGTAAACGCACCACTACAAAAATGTAGCTCGTACCCGCACCTTTATCAACAACAGTTTAGCCAATGCACCAACCATACACAGTGTCACGGAAAAATACAAATTCCGAATGGAAAATTTCCAAAATTAACTAGTAAACAAGTTCAACCTAAGGAGTGACACACAAACAAGTGTATTCCTTATGGCAGAACTCTACTTACGCAAAAACAGGGACAACTCCCGAACCCGATCGAATTTCACAATGAAACCGACGTCAAAATAATCGTGACGACGACGCGCACACGATGAACCTAAAACCAGATTTTTACTCCGAAAAACGCCCGAAAATAAATGCAAAAAACCAGGAGCGAATAAATACTCGTCCGCACAGTAAGAGCACAACACGTCGAATGAGTAGATAGGGACAGAATGTACCTTTGTTTTACGTGGATTCCTACCAATTAAAGGTTTTACCCCACGAGTGGCCTACCACCATAGGAGCCAGATTTAGTCCTAGCCATTAACCCCGTCATAGCAAGCTAATCCGGTCGCAAAGTTGTGATATGTTGCAGCATATGCACACCTCTTGCTTAAAGTCGAGGTCTATCTGCACCTCTTGAATCCAAGAAAAGTTTCTTGAAAACCATTCGCTTCCGCATTTGGAGTAAACCACGCCACCACGATCTCCCACTAGGGGGCCGACCTCAAGATAGCAGGAAGAAGAGAACTGACACACCCGAAGATGTGCACTATTGTTCTCAAAATCCCGGGCACTATTGTTTTCAAAATCCCGGGCACTATCACCCGTGGTACCAGTATAAAGCTACTGGTGGAGCCTCGCAACTTCATCAAATCCCCCCTAGGCGAAAACGGAAAAGAGGACATGGCCTAATTCCTACTCAGCTTCGGGGTTAGTAGATAGGGACAGAACCTTGAATACGTTTTACGTGGACACCTGCCGTTAAGGCTTAATTCCACGGCGAGCCTACTCACATAACGGAGTCAAATTAAGCGTTGACCACCGCCCCGAAGCAGCATTACACCACTCCTGTAGCGAATTTGCAAACATGTTAAGGCATGTTCACACCCCTTTCTAAGGAGCGAGGCCTATCTAACGCCTCTTGCATCCAAGATAAATCTTGGACACCAATTGTTTCCGCGATGTTGGCAACCACAGCCACCACGATACTCCCACTAGGGGGCCTACCTCATAGATAGTCTGAAGCAGAGGGGCCTAGCGTGTTGCGAAACCAGAAACCACCTCTACCTCTTGGGCACTATCTCCCGTGGTACCAGAATATAGCTTCCGGTGGAGCTTCGCAACCGTGAAGGTCACTTCTAGATGAGCGCCTTAACACTCGAGGCCTAGCAACCTCCGATATGCACACTCAACCATCAACCAAGGCAGAAGCCAATAGCCAAATGTGCATACCTACGCCTTAAAAACTCCAAGCAAAAACACCCAGCATCCCAACGAAATTGGATCGCAACACGTGCCATCCAAGCCGTTCAACACAACGCAATCAGAAGAAAAGTCATGGAGGGCGCGATACACAGACAGCGCACGCAGCCTCGCCAAGAGACCCAGAAAACAGACATAAAAATGGCCAAAAACTACTACAGAACACACACAAAAACTACGACCACCAGCTTGAGTTGGTGAGAACACGCACGAGCCACAGACACTGTGCAGCCCCAGATCGTAGTACCTTATTCAGGCACTTTGATCAGGATGACCAAGCACACATATTAAGCAGCCCCAGCTCCAGACACTCCCTACCGCAGTCCATGCCCCAATGCCACCAAGTCAACGACTCAGGACAAAGGGCGCAATCACCACAGCAGGTCGCGCAGGGAGTGAGCCCATGACCAGCGATGAGTGAGTCAAGATGAGACCCGTTAAAGGCCCCCGTCCCGCCCAAACACCACCAGCCATGGTTATAGGACGAGCGAGTGAGTCAGGACGAGACCTAGATCGGAACCTGCCCTGCACAACACTCACCGGTCCCAGCCCAAGGGGTTGTGGACTTAGATGCCCAACCTAACAGCATGCCAGGCTCCCTCGGAGGAACATAGCCGCGACCCACACTAGCCCCAGATTGACCTTCAGGCGATCAACCTGTCTTTCAAGCCAACACAGACATACAGACATAGCCTGCAATCCATGTCGACAAGAAATCCAGTTCCGCAAACGAAAGCCAATACTGGGTGAACCCCAAAAACGCCGCGGTATCTACAACGAGGACAAACAGATGCCATCATTGCCTCCGAATCCGAAAGACTCTTTCGGAAAAGCTGGCAAGATTTTCAGCCGTCTCACTCGTACAGAGGACACGACTGAAATCCCATGCACCATCAAGCCAAACCACACCCATCGCAGAGAGATCTCTGAAACGTGCGTATCTCGGACACTCAGTCAACACATGCCTTGAATCCTCTCTCGCAGCTCCACACGAACAATCAGCCGAAGTGGCCAAGGTCCTCTCATGCAAAAATGCATTCAAGGAACCATGACCAGTCAGCAGAAAGCCAGTGAAGAGTGAGAAGTCCAGACATTCTCGCTTGCACGCCCTCTCAACATCAGGGAGAAACTGGTAGGTGGTTCTGCCCTTATCGCTGTCAGTCCAACGAGACTGGAGAACGCACACTCCCTCAACAAAACCTTTCTGTCACGGACACCCAAATCACGAGCACCCATGACCTCACTCCAGTCAGATGCGAAAAGCTGTCGCTGCCTCACCAACCTGCCGGTAATACCAATACGCATCACCTCCAGGTCAAGTGGAGGCACACCAGCCAACACTTGAAGAGCCTCAGTAGAGACAGTTCTGCAGACTCTAAGCGAACCAAGGAGCATAGTCCTCTGCAAGGAGAGAATCTTGCTTCTACCTGTCACGGTCTTAGCAACATCGTACCACACACATGAACCGAATGTTGCACAAGCAACAAACAGCCCATCGTATACAATACGAGCCGCACGACCAGACAGGCCCCAGTCACACTTGAGAACCCTGCAGACTGCTGGCACAAGAGAGCTGAGCCCATTTCTCACCTGCAAAAGATGAGGAAAAAAGCGCATTCTCTCTCCGATAGTAATTCCAAGGTACCTGACTTCCGTCACATACCTTAGACTCACCTCACCAACCCTTACAAGTGGAGGCCGATTCAAAGACAATTTGCCCTTGAGCAACATCATAGATGTCTTTTCCACAGCAACCTCCACCCCAACACCCGCACCCCAAGCAGCCACCAAACCCATAACCTCCGTACCCCTGCTTTCCAGCTCAGCACGAGACTGGCCTTCAATTAGGAGCAGAAGATCATCGGCATAGGCAACACACCTGCAATACGACTGCCAGGATGAAAGACGCTGTAGCAGAGTATCCATCATTAGGTTCCAAATATATGGACCTCCAACAGACCCCTGAGGACATCCCCTTTCAACATCTAACTCAACGCAATCAAAAGAACTCACAACTCGGGCAGTTCTGCCAGAGAAATAGCTCCTCCAGACACAAATCTCGCGACAACCAACCTCGATCAGCCTTCGCTCAACACTCGCTCAGTCAAGGTAGTCAAATGCCCCCTTGAAGTCAATAAATATGCCTTAAACATATTTCGCCGCCGATTCGTCAACAGAGTCTCTAACGAGCAGCCAAGCATCATCGACACTGCGACCGGGTCGAAAACCAAACTGGAAGGGAGATAGCTCAGGAATGCACTCCATTAGTCTGTCCACCAAGACCCTTTCCAGCACTTTTCCAAGTACCGGAAGGAGACTGATGCCACGATAAGATCGAGGATTAGTCCTGACCTTATCATTAGACTGATGTGAGTACAAGACCCCCATCGTGGATGGTCCCTACTTCCATGGATTTCCTCCCCCGACAAACACGGTAAAGTTGACCCCAAGGATCATCACGGTGCTACTTGGTAAAGGATCTCCACTCCTCGTCCTTACGGCGAGCCAACATAACCTTGTATTCAGCCAAGCCCTGCCTATAGGCAAGTCTTGTCTGATCCAAGTTCGTCAGCCTACAACGTCTAGAAGTTTGGAACCGCTTGCGCAAATTCCTCACCTCCAAACGCTTCGCCTTCAGCCCTGATGTCCACCACTTCACCCCTTTTCGATTCACCTTGCGGCTCCTCTCAAAGAGTCGGTCGTTGACATCCCAGACTGCCTCGTTCAACATGGAAACCTTACCTTCAAGTTCCAAACTTTGAAAGGCATCAAGCGACACCGATGAAACCCTTCTAGCAATTTCTCCTTGGCACAATGTCCAGTTGACATCGCGGAGATGCCAACTCCTCGCATCCCGACGAACACTGGCATCCTGAGTGCCATCAGAGCGAGCAAACTCAACCTGCATGAGGCTGTGATCACTCACCCCTTCAGCTCTCAGGATAAACCAGCGAAAGTCGAACCTACGAAGCGCCGGCAAGTTTGCAAGAGCAACATTAATATCACTATGCCCGTTTGGACTATCAAAAGTATGCAGGTCACTAGGCTCATTGAGAACACACATACGATTAGCAACACTCCAATCGCTTAACAGATCTCCCCTGCGGGCCCTGCAAGACTCGGACGGGCGTCCTGACATCTTACTGAACCAAACAGGAGAGACTGCATTAGCGTCGATGCCGAAAATCGCAGCCTCATTCCCAATAAGTCTAAGCAACCTATCTAGATTATTCAGATATGGTTCAATGTGAAGGGCATGTTTAAAGTAGAGACTGCATAGATACAGTCTACCAAAACTACCCTCAACACTGACACATACCCCCCACACCGAGCTATCTATTAAACAGCACACAGTATTTACATCATTCACTACAGTAGCGGCACCGCCTCTACTGTCTGTGGACGATCGCATGTGCGCAGGCAGGCCCCTAATCTGTCCTTGGACAAGATAAGGTTCCTGCAACAACGCAAAGCTACACTGCATGCTGCACAGCAACT
This sequence comes from Chrysotoxum bicinctum, assembly GCA_911387755.1. NCBI lineage: Eukaryota > Metazoa > Arthropoda > Insecta > Diptera > Syrphidae > Chrysotoxum > Chrysotoxum bicinctum. The sequence continues at coordinate 6,560,224 of OU426991.1, forward strand.
GCCCTAACTCAAACATGGCTGCCCGGGCATTTTGGCAGTTAAATTGCAATAATTTAACCACCATTTTAATGCCTGGCACCCGCTCTGGCCACCGCCGCCGCCGCGTAAACAGGGCAGTCCATGCTCAGCATGAAATGTCCAGCCGGGCTTCCTCTAAAGTCGCAATCGCGACAATGGATAGCATTGCTGCACTCCCTTTTAGAGTGACCCGACTGGCCACAACGCCAGCACACCGACTGCTTATGCTTACACTTATAAGCAAAGTGGTCCATACTCAGACACCCCACAGTGTGGGAATTCGCGAATTTAGCGGAATTTAATTCGAAAAATGACTAGTCTCGATTGATGCCAAAACCGGTTTTTCTTAAAGCTAAAAGATTATAGAAAATGATAACAAAAGCACTGTTGGGTGGGGATCATGTCTTCTTCCTTTTCTTCGGCGCTGCACAGAGGAGTATTCGACCCCAAAATCCGGTCATAAGTAAAAAAAAAAAAATCGCATTCGACCCGTTAATTTTTGCTTTTTGCATTCCTCAATACCCATGCTAACTAAAACCGGTTTCAAATAACAACTGTTGACCCCCTAATCCTCAAGATCTTAGTCTAAATCTAGTCAATTTTATAAGCTCACGCCACATAAGCTTATTTTGTTTTCTAATCATTAACACTGAAGTCCGTTTTTTTTATTGTGATTTGTGATAATTGTAAAAAATTTCTAATGGATGTCTAAGGTCAAGGTATGCACTTTATTTTAATGCAGAAATTTCCATATATTTTATTGATAAAGTATTAAAAATTGAGATGACAAGAATGCATAGAAAAACATGAAAATTTATGTAATTTTCGGTGGAAAAAAAAGTGTTTTTGTTATAGTTCCGGGTACGATCGGGCAAACATTTTTCTTTTATATTTAACTATATATTTTTGTCATCTCATGTACATAAAAAAAAGTCACCCATCTTGTCACATTTTTTTTTTAATGGGGTTTCTTAGTCTTGAGGTATTTTAAGTCAATTTGCCCTTTGTTGTTTAAAAAATTATGTTTAATTTAGATATATAACCAAATTACATGCAAATGATCTTTAAGGAAAGCAACAAACGAAAAAATTTCATGTATATATAATTAAAATGAATTAAATAGAATTGAAAAAAAAAATACTTAATTAAAAAATTTTATTTTTATATAACCCGAAAATTTTTTTCAGTGTAACTTTTTAATGCATCATAAGTTATAAAATAATATTTTAGGCCAATTCCAATAAGAAAAACAAAAAAAATATTTTTGACCAGATTTTGAGGTCGAATACTCCTCTGTGCGCTGTTATGATCTCGATGTCGAGGGGGTCATAACTCTCCCACGTATCTGCTTCACACTAGTGATCCGCCTGTGGGGTTCGCCGGGTTCACCTCAGAAATCGGCGGCAAGCCTCCCGGTTTTGTATTGTTCCATTTCTGAGGCCAACTGAATGCTGGTGTTTTTGCATTTGTTTGTACCACGAGTGTTTAGGCCTACCTTTCTTTTTATTCCGAATTGGAACGTTGTATGATATTGCCTTTTTGAGGGGGTTCTCAGGATCTCTCCTTTGAACATGGCAATACCAACTGAGTCGGTCGTGTTCAATTTTTTGGGAAATGGTATTCTTAACATGAAGGCTTCCTCGGATCTTCGTACTTCTAATTCGATCAAGCTTTGTAACTCCTGCTGTCATACGAAGCATCTTCATCTCAGCTGCCGTTAGCTTACTCTCATACTTTTTGTACATTGTCCAACATTGTGAACCGTATGTGAGTGCTGGACGCACAACTGAAGTGTAGAGCTTTCCTTTCAGCTTAGGGGGCATTTTTCGGTCACAGAAGATAACAGAATTTTCCCGCCACTTCATCCACCCTACGCTAACGCGATGATTGATATCGTCATCACAAGTGTTTAAAGATTAAACACCATGTACCTAAACAAACGAATGCAATCACGATGCTGTTTGTCTATCACTTGTGTGTATGCACGATAAGCATACAAGAGATAAGCAGTTATCTTCCCGCTTGTATTCGTTTGTTGGGTGATAAAATGTGCATACATTTTCCTTATCTTTTTGTAAAAATGGTATAAATAGGGGTTGGCTACGTTTTCCCGCAAAACGATTTCCCGCGTCACGTTTTCCCGCGTAACGTTTGCCCGAAAATCATTTTCCCGTAACTCGTTTTCCCGTAAAACGATATCCCGAATCACAGTTTCCCGTGTAACGTTTGCCCGCCGATTCCTACCTTTCTCGATACAAAGCGACAGCGCTGTATTAATCACCAACTGAGCAATGAGAATGAGAACGATTGCAATACCTCACACGCTCACACTAACATGAGATATCACGGAGGAAGCAGAACCAAATAAGTTGCACAATAAAAGGCAGGAGAGATTTAGAAAAAAATCATCAGTTCTTCTTAGACCTGCATAGAAGAAAGACATTGAGAGATGAGAGATGTCTTGCTAGAGGTTTGGGGTGCTTGGTACTGAGTAAGTGAGTACATGGTTGTTGGACGCGACGATGACGTCGTTGGTAGGTTGACTGACATGGTAATTGGTGCACGGGATAGGGTGGTTGGTGGATGAAGTGTGACGATGATGGTGGTTGTGGCGATCGCTTGCAATATTGTTATAGAGAAATTTTCTTCAAGGATTGCAATACATTTTAAGGGTTTAATAGATAGATATATATTAACTATCGTAGAATAAAGGCTTTACAATTTACAATGATTTTGTGCATAAATAGCTTGCACAGGGATACTTTGTTTATACCTATCTTATAACTGAAAAATAAATTCAAAATGATGATAAGTATTTACAAAACGAAAAGGAAATTTATTTTTGAATAAAAACTACGTAGAAAACTTTCATTTGATATTTTTAAATTTATGACATGGACTTCTTTTTAGAAGTCTGTTAACTAGGTATGAAGAAAAATAATGGAATTTGGCAGATAATTAATTTGTTTATTATTTAATAGTAAATATTTTATTTGAAGTGAATAAGTTTATATAAATAAATTAATCAAAAATCAATCAATTGCAAAATAAACAAATAAATAAACATTGAAAATAATAGTCAAATAAATAAATAAAAGCAAGGAAAGAAAATAAATAAATAAATTAATAAATGAACAAAAATAAATAAATAAATACATGAACAGATAAATAAATACATAAATAGAGATTTAAATAAATAAATAACAGATAAATTTATAAACAATGAACAAAAGAATGCACAGATAAATACATTTATTTAAGGGCTTAAGTATTTTTTTTCAGTTTCAGTTAATGTTTAGAGCGAATTTTATTTGCTCAGAGCTTAAAACGCGTTAAAAGCTTTTTGGTAATCCCTAAGATGGTCTGGGTTTTCATTTAAGAAACGTTTTAGATTATGAATTTTTATTTTTTCTAGCTTTAGAAGTTTTTTAAGCGTAACTATGTAAAAGTACATATAAAAATATGAATTTAATTTGAGAAAATTGCCGTCTGTTTTCTAGAAAAGCATGAATTTATGCAAAAAAGAAAGCTTCAAGATCTTTTCTTTTAGGATTTTAACTCCCTTTTTGGGGCTCTCACCCGCTCACGCAACTCCGTTGCTCCGCTTAGGGTATGTTCAGTCGCCAGGCAGGCGCCTCTGACAACAGTTTTCTTGGGCAATAGTACCTTGGGTGGCCCGCTTCGCGGGTTCTCAGGATTTTAACTCCCTTTTTGGGGCTGTCACCCGCTCACGCAACTCCGTTGCTCCGCTTAGGGTATGTTCAGTCGCCAGGCAGGCGCCTATCTCAGCAGTTTTCTTGAACATCAGTACCATGGGTGGCACCTTAAGTGGATTCAAAGTATTTAAATTTTTATAACCTTGTGAAGTGTTTGAAGCAATTAAAGTCATCCTTTTGAGCGGCTTAAAAAAAAACTACGCAAATGCTACCGAGTTAAAAATAATACCCATAATTGAATAAATTAATATCTCATTACAATCTTTTTTAAGCTCTTAAAAGAGCATTTAATAGCTTAAAAACGTCTCAGAAACGTTTTATGCTATATGGCAGAATCCATTTACCGATATATTTACTGGCATTGGCACCAAAAATAAGCTTGGCGCTTCAGCGACACCAATCCAGCGAGTGACCCAGTTGACAGCCCAAACCTGAGCAGCCTAGAAGAAATAGCTGAAAAGATCAGTAGCTTCAGGCCTAAGAACTCAAACGAACCAGATAGACTATCCAACTTTATCATAAATAGGATGCCAGAGACAGTCCTGATGCTTCTAACCAACATCTTGAACAACTGCTTCAATAATAACTTCTTCCCTTAAAAATGGAAAATTGCAAGGATTGTGGCGATCTAGAAGAAATGTGTCAGGAACATGATCTCTAACTACAGGCCAATATCACTCTTCAGCAACCTAACCAAGCTCTTGAAAAAGCTGATACTAAGGAAACTTAAGAAGTTTTGCAGAGAGAACAACTATGTAAATACCTGACATCCAGTTTGGATTTAAAGAGAAGAACTTAACACTACACCCGCTTTTGAAGTTCCGGCATGACACCACCAATGCCCTCAACAGTCATCGTGTAACCATCGGAATCTTTCTAGATGTCGAGAAAGCATTCGACAGCGTCTGATTAGACGCTTTTATACACAAACTTCATCTGCTACATCCACCCCCGCCACTAATAAAAATTCTTTTTTCATTTCTTTTTTCCAGCAATTTGGAAACTGCTCGTTTATTATTAAAAGCATCATAGCCGGATTCCAAGAAGGTTCAAAACTTGGCCCCTTCCTCTACAGTCTGATGACATCAGACCAACCCATCCCAACCGGCTGTGAAAACCTGCTGTATGCTGATAACTCGCTTATGTATGCAACCTCAATGTCAGTACTAGTCATTTTCTTCCTCCTGTTATATATTCCTATATAATCATATTATTCATCATTTTTGATATCACGTTATAAATATTCCTATATAACCTTTTATTCATCATTTTTGATATCATGATATATATTCCTATACAACCTACATATATGTATAATGACCACCCAATGTGATCATTCATATTATTCATCATTTTTGATATCAATTCCCAATGCAAAAGGGATATACAATATCAAATGTCACCCTTTGTCGCGATCGCGACTATAATTGCAAAAGATAAACCTTCCACCCACGATTGATTGTGTGCATCACTTGCACACAATTTACTATGTCGCATTTCGCGACTCGTCAGTTATTCCATCTCAATAAAATGTAATTAAAATTATTTTAAGTTAGTTGAAATTTGGCAGCAAAAGTAAAGAGTTGTTTCTCATTAAATAAATAAAAAATAATAAATAAAAACACTTGTTTTCTAATTAACGTTAAAAACACCAACAACAAGCCAGCCCAAACAGCCAGTAGCCCAACCAGCAATCACCCCATAACACAACTGAATAAAAGTTCCTACCTCTTCCTGAGTTCCTAGTTCCTACTTCTACAGAGTTCTGACAAGAAATGAGAATTTTTATGAAAGAACTACTACATACATATTTTTTCGGCTATCAAATAATTAATAAAACAGTCTGATGACATAAGACCAACCCATTTCAACCGGCTGTGAAAACCTGCTGTATGTTGATGACTCGCCTACGTATGCAACCTCAATGTCACCACTTGCCATTTCCTTCCTCTCACCAGCTCTTCGTTCAAAAAACCAGTCACCCAACCAGCCAGTCGTCCAACCACCAATCACCCCATAATACAACTGAACCAAAGATCTCTTCTTGAGGTCTTACCTCCACGGAGATCTGACAAGAACTGAGGATTTTTATGGAAGCACTATTGCTTAAATAAATCCAAAAAGTACTATCTTAAAAGTAGTATTTAGTACTGCCAATCCCGTCGCCAATCCCGTGAAGAAATCTACGGGATATCATGCGACGGGATATCGTGCTGCGGGATTGACATCAAAAAAGTATCAAAAAAATCGGCGGGCAAACGTTACACGGGCAACTGTTTTGCGGGAAAATGTAACGATCCCATAAATAGCGTAAAATAGTTGTAAGAAATTCGAGTATCAATAAAGATTTTGAATAGCAAAGACTTCTTCCTTTCATTTAAAAATCAGTAAAGAATTTCCCCCCACCCGCGGTAAGGAATTCTTTACATTTGGTCCTTCGAGTTATTTAGAAAGTTCTCCCCCACAAGCGGTAAGAGACTTTAAAAAAAAAAAAAAAACTAGTGATCTATAGTTACTACAGACATAGATATACTACAAAAAAGAATATATATATAGCGTTTCTGGGGCTTAACATCAGGAAGTAAAAAAAATATATATAGCGTTTCTGGGGCTTAACACCGGAAAGTGAAAACAAAAAACATATATAACGTTTCTGGGGCTTAACATCAGAAAGTGAAAAAAAAGAATAAATAGCGTTTCTGGGGCTTAACATCAGAAAGTGAAAACATAAAAATAAATAGCGTTTCTGGGGCTTAACATCAGAAAGTGTGAAGTGAAAATAGAAAAAAAAAATATAAGAGGGCTGTACAAAATGGAAAAGCAGCAGTACCTTAAACGCCAAAAAGAAATTGGCGAAGAAATCCTTAGCATTGAAAACAAATTCAAGCTAAATAAAATAGAAAAAAATATTCTTGAAGTGACGGTCAACCGCGTTCAAAGCTTAAAAGAGGAATTTGACAAAAATCACTCAACAATTTTGGAACTGGGAGTAACTGATGAAAGCTACTTCAAAATATTTTACTATGAAAGCATCATAGGAAAAATAGCCACAATAAAGAAAAACATCCAACAAATTAAAGAAAAGAAGGAAGACAATGAAATAACTTTCGCGGAGATTCCAATCGAGAAGACATCCGAAACACGTGCTCAAATTTGGTTGGAAAAATGCATCAACCAAATTATGCAGTTCCAGAAATTTGTAAAAGAAATAGAGGAAAAACAAAAAGAATTTTCCACTGATAAAACAAGGGAAGCATCAATAGCCCTGCTAAAAGAAGAATTACAGGACTTAAAAACTGTATATTCAAAATTAACAATAAATCTGGAAGTGTACGACCAAGTTATTGAAAGGGAATATCAAAAATAAAAAGATATATATTTTGCAGCTATAAATAACTTAGCAACCAAATCACAGACGAACACCAATCACCATGGGATCAAGTTAGAAGACATAAAGATCCCAGTGTTTTATGGGGACATTCACGAGTGGTCCTCATTTCACGACCTTTTTAAAAAATTGGTGCATGAGGAAAACCAGTTTTCAAACGTTGAAAAATTATATCGTTTGAAAACATTGGTCAAAGGAGATGCTGGACGTTTGGTGCAACATTTAAAAATAACAGATGTCAACTACGAAGCAGCGTGGGAAATACTTCAACAGCGCTACTCAAACCGTCGACTGATGTACACAGCTCTGGTTGATAGGATCTTAGATCAACCAGTTATAAACAGTGAATCATCAAACAGTGTAAGACAACTGCTTGACACGACAACTGAAAGCGTTCACGCAATAAAAGGAATGGGAATTGAAATAGACGAACTATTCGTAGCCCGAATAATAATAAGGAAACTGGATAAAGAAGGCCTTCGGTCTTATGAACAAAGCACAAAAGACACCAAGGAGATCCAAACCCTTAACAAAGTGCTTAAATTTTTGGAACAGCACTTTCAAGCACTAGAGGCCATAAAAGGCAAGAGACAATCTACGATTTACAAAAGCAGTGGTCAACCAGGCGGCCAAAAACCCAGTGGATCATTCCATGTGACCCAGCAATTCTGTGTTTACTGCAATATGTCGGGACATTCTACTTCAATCTGCAGAAAATTTCAAAGTTTATCAGCAGATAATCGCCTAAATTGGACTCGAAAGAGTGACGTATGCTATGTATGCCTTGGCCACACAAAGAAGCAGAGGTGCCCAAAATACAACGAAATGTGTAAGAAGTGTGGGAAGCGTCATCACACTCTTATTCACGTTGAAATGAATTCAAAAGAAAAAACTTCAAACCAAGAAAATACTACCTCAATGGTAACTAAAGAAAAAGCAAATCAAACTATATTGCTAGCAACAGCACAAGTACGTGTTGAGACTGCTCAAGGAGAATACATAACCCTAAGAGCACTTATTGATCAAGGATCACAAATAACTGCAGTGTCAGAAGAAGCCGCTCAAATACTGAATTTGCCAAGGAAGAAAATCAATATAACTCTACAAGGTCTTGGAAATGTAACAGTTGGTGTGGCAAAATCTAAAGTAAACCTGAAAATACGACCACGGTTCATGAGTGATAAAATCTTTTTGGCAGAAGCTCTTGTGCTTCAAAAATTAGCCAGAGCTCAACCAGATAACTCATTCGCATACGATATTAATTTATGGAACAACTATACTCTAGCTGATCCTAATTTTAACAAAACGGACAGAATAGATATGGTTATTGGCGGAGATCTGTTTCCACAAATTATGGAAGGCGGTATAGCTAAAATGGACAAAGTATTGGGTCAATGTACAAAATTTGGAACGGATTTTATCAGGTGCAATTCAAATCCAAAACCAAAAGACACGATTTATGACCGCTGTGACAACAAACCTAGAACGATTTTGGGAGATCGAAGAAGTTGATCCAAGTGAACCCACAGAAGATAACAACTGTTTAAAATTATATGAGAACACAACTAAAATAGATAAGGATGGAAGGTTCGTCGTTAAACTGCCATTCAAAGAAGAAATTAGTCTGGGCGATTCTCGTAAACAAGCAATTGCACGATTACTTAGTTTAGAAAGGCGATTCAAAAAAGATCATGCACTTCAACAAGAATACATCAGGTTCATGCGAGAATATCAAGATCTTGGCCACATGAAAGAAGTCAGCATACTTAAGAAAGGGAAATACTATATGCCTCACCAAGCAGTTATTCGGGAAAATAGTCTCACAACAAAAACCCGTGTTGTGTTTGATGCTTCAGCGACAACTTCAAACGGAAAAAGCCTCAACGACATTCTACATACAGGACCCAGGCTTCAAAAAGAATTATTCGATATAATCGTAAAATGGAGACTCTGGAAGTATGCGCTTACAGCTGATGTTGAAAAAATGTATCGCCAAGTTAAAGTCACAAAAGAAGATCAAGAATATCAATACATTCTTTGGAGAGAAAATACTAAAGAACAAATCAAACAATATAAGCTTACAACGGTTACGTATGGGACATCATCAGCTCCGTTCCTAGCAACTCGAACGGTGCAAGAAATTGCATCAAAATGCAATAATAAGAAGATAGCCAACATAATTAACGAATCCTTCTATATGGACGACCTGATGACTGGTGAAGACACAATTGAAGGATGCCAAGAAATCCAGAAGCAACTCCTTAATCTATTTGACAAATATGGTTTTCACCTAAGAAAGTGGGTTTCAAACGCAAATGAAGCTACTCAAAACATATCAAAGAAAGGAGATACTGAAGTTCTACACATTGAAGAAAATGAAACAGTGAAAACACTTGGCTTGGAATGGAATCCGAAAGGTGACGAGTTTATGTTTAACATAATAACATTAGAAGCAAAAACAATAACGAAGAGACAAGCGTTGTCATACTTAGCAAGAATATTTGATCCTATTGGATGGTTAACACCTGTAACGATCACAGCCAAGTTATTTATACTAAAATTATGGATGATGAAAAGCGAATGGGATGATCCAGTAGAGATCACAATTGCAAAAGAGTGGATTGAATTCGTAAAGCAGATACATCACATAAGCGAAATCAAAATTCCTCGTTGGATGGGCGTATCGAAAGAAACAAAGTTCCAACTACATGGCTTTGCAGACGCTTCTGAAAAGGCATATGCAGCAGTAGTGTATTTAAAAACAAATACATGCATATCGATTATAGCAGCTAAAAGCAAAGTGAATCCCATAAAAAACAGGAAGACATTACCAAAATTAGAATTATGTGCAGCTCACTTATTGGCGAAATTATTAGACAGAATTCAAAAGGTCATGAGCAGAAATACCAGTACTTTCGCCTGGGGCGACTCAAAAATAACGTTATGCTGGATTCAAAACAACAAGAGTAAAGATAAGTTTGTACGAACAAGAGTAACAGAAATAAGGAATCTAATGCCAAAAGCTAAATGGGGATATGTTAACACTAAAGAGAATCCTGCTGATGCAGCATCAAGAGGAATATCTCCCATAAAATTAAAGAAAAATGAGTTATGGTGGAAAGGTCCATCTTGGCTAAGTAAAGACGAAACTGACTGGCCGGAAACCGAAGAGGAAGAAAAAGCGATAGTGGCAATGACAACACCAACCCAATTTGAAGACATACTCCCCAAATTACAAGAGCGATGCTCTCAAAGCAAAAAATTGGAAAGGGTTATTGCCTACGTTTTAAGATTTATTAGAATAGCAAAAAAAGAAAAACTACCACCATATCTGATGACCTCGGAACTTCAAGAAGCTGAAACAATTATAATAAAACACCGTCAGTCTATTGAATTTCCAAGTGAAATAACATGTTTACAAAATGGTAAGCCCATCAATCACATGAGTAAAATCGCAAGCTTGAACCCATTTTTGGACAACAAAGGACTTCTGAGAGTAGGTGGCAGACTCGAAAACTCGTCCTTAGAATACAATCACAAACATCCACTGATTCTCAGCAAATCCTGGCTAACTACATTGATAGTTCGAGAAACACACAGTAATACACTACATGGTGGGAATCGATTAATGGAAAGCTTACTGAGAAGAAAATACTGGATTATTGGCATAAAGAGCATCATAAAGAAATGCGTCCGGACTTGTGTAAGATGCATACGATATAAGAATACCGTCAACAAACAACTCATGGGAAACCTACCAGAATATCGTGTCTCATGTTCCCCTCCGTTTTTCCACACTGGAGTAGACTATGCAGGACCTTTCCAAATGCGGTGTTCTAAAGGCAGAGGGCAAAAATCGTTTAAAGGATACATCATGGTTTTAGTGTGTATGACAAACAAAGCAGTTCATCTCGAAGCAGTAAGTAAATTAACCTCAGAAGCATGCCTAGCAGCGTTAAGAAGATTCTTTGCAAGACGAGGCAAAGTTCAACACATTTATTCAGATAATGGAACAAACTTTGTTGGAGCAGCAGGAAAACTGGACAGTGATTTCAAAAAAGCAATTAAGAAAAATTCAGATCTAGCACCTATTCTTGAAGCGGAAAAAATACAGTGGAATTTTATACCTCCAGCAAGTCCACACTTTGGGGGAATGTGGGAGGCAGGTGTTAAATCAGTGAAATACCATTTAAAAAGAGTAATAGGTGAAACCAAACTCACATTTGAAGAAATTACTACGTTACTCACTCAAATTGAAGCAATCCTAAACTCAAGACCCTTAACTTCGTTTGGAAGTAACCATGATGAAATAGATGTCTTAACTCCTGGACATTTCTTGATCGGTCGACCAATACTTGAAAGTCCAGAACCAGAAGAGGAGCGAAAGATTAGCTCATTAGATCGATGGAAAATTATTCAAAAAATGAAGAATGAATTCTGGAAAAGATGGAAGGATGAATATCTAACTCTACTTCAACAGAGATACAAATGGAAGAAAACTTGACACCTGACCAGATAGTCATAATCAAAAACGAGAATACTCACCCAGCAAAGTGGCCAATGGGGAAAATTATAAGGACGCATCCTGGGCTAGACGGAAAAGTTCGGGTGGTAACAATCAAAACGCAGAATGGGGAATTAAAACGACCCATTCACAAAATATGTCCGTTAGAAGCAGCCAAGGTTCAAGAAGAGGAAAAAAGAGAAGAAAAACAACAATCGCTTACATCTCTGAAAAAGAATGTTACGAATAATAACTCCAAGCTTTGTAGTCCAATCCTGATGTTGCTCGTCCTATGTATTTGTTCAGCAAAGGCAACACCAACACCAACCAACTTCGGGGCTCGCTTATCCAAGATCAACAACAACACAGCAGTTTATCTTCAGAACATGGGCCCGATGGATATCATAAATTCGAAATGGAACCTGCTCATATATTATGATTTGAATATGTTTTTTGATGAAATAGGAAATATCCAAAAATGTATTCAAAATTTGGAAAATAACTGCAATAAATTATTAGCATTAAGTTATATATATGTAAAAAATCATTGTAATCGTAAGAAAACTGTGGAAATTGAATTCACATTGCCAGAAACTAGTCAAGTCGCCGGGAAGAATGTTTAAAGATTAAACACCATGTACCTAAACAAACGAATGCAATCACGATGCTGTTTGTCTATCACTTGTGTGTATGCACGATAAGCATACAAGAGATAAGCAGTTATCTTCCCGCTTGTATTCGTTTGTTGGGTAATAAAATGTGCATACATTTTCCTTATCTTTTTGTAAAAATGGTATAAATACCGTAAAATAGTTGTAAGAAATTCGAGTATCAATAAAGATTTTTCTGTATATTTGCTGAAAGAGATTAATTTGCTCTTAATTTTTTTTCGTGCGTTTGGTGTGTGTTTTAATAAAAGTTTTCTTTTTTTTATATTTCCTAAATATCAAGGCATAAGAATGTAAGTAATTTTTTATTTTACAGGGTGTTTCACATTTTTGTTTTGGTGATTGAAGTTAAAAAAATGTGTTTTTTTTCGATGTTTGTATCTTTATTAGAGCAAAACTTTAATTATTCCGCGTTATTGCGCCTCGAAACAATATTCACTGCAAAGCTTGATTTATTATCTATCAAGAATCACAAAATTTTGACACCCCAATTATGTTGTGATATATTTTTTTTCAATGTTTCTAAATGACTATCCAGCAAAAAAAATGATGGCATAGTGTCAAAATCGAATAACTTTTTGGGATTTGGTTAGAAGAAGAATGTTATAAGCTAAAAAAAACTTTTTTTATTTCACGGGGTGTTCCAAAAAAAAATAATTTTGTGAATTTGATAGTAACAACAAAAATACAGGGTGTTGAAATTCAAAGTTAACAGTAAGAAAAAAAAAGAACTAAGTTATTTAAAAAATAAAAAACGGAAACTATCATTAATAAAAAAAAACTATTATATCGGATAAATGGTGTTCCAATAATAGTAACAAAAATAAATTAATTTAAAAATAAAAAAAAAAAAACAATTTTTTATTTGAAGAGCAAAAGTGCTTTTTATGCGTTGTCTAAGATCATAAAGTACAGACGCCAGCTCTGACGTACCAGCGATTTGACTTTGTTCGCAGTCCTATTTACATCTCACTTTAATAATACATAACTATCTCTTTTTACTTCTTGAAATGACATGGCTGACTTCCCTCTTCTTTTCATTAGTTTTTTTTGGTTGCAGACGAATAAAGAAGACGAATAAAGAAGTAAATTTGGTAATCGAGTGTTTTATTTCTAATCCCCTACATGCGTATTTTACATAAAATTTGATTTCATAGGCTGCTTATTACATCAGATCTATATCTAGCAAGCCTAAGGAGTATTCCTAAAAGAAAACGATGTAACTTAGAGCCTGAGGTTCTTGCAATTTTGGATATTGCAAACTAATCTAAAATGTAAATAAAATGTGTTATATGTATATACGAGTACATATGTTGAATTGTTTAATGTAGTTAAAATTATAGTAAAGGTAAAATTGTTCACAATAAAAACAAAACATATAAAAAACAATTAAATAAAATTGTTTTAAATTTGCTTTTTATTTTACAAGAATAACAGAATTGGTAAATAAAAATTGTCTATTCAAGTGAAACTGTATTTTTTCGACAGGAAGTTTTCGGTTCTTATAATTTTTGTTATCCTTGATGATGTATGCCAGAAAATTTTCGTGATACAACACTTACCAACATAAAAAAAAAAACATTGATTGTCTAGAAATAAAACTAATTTAAAACTTCCTTTGAAATAGAATTTCTTGTGCGTTTTAATTCCCTTTTTAAGAATTTAGTTTCTTTAGTTCATAAACAACGGCATTGACATATCGGTTTGCAAAAAAAAACTAGTAAAATCTGATAATAATTAACTTTTTTCTATATTTTATTCATATTTGTAATAATATTAAACAATACATCATTCCTCAAAAGATTTTTTTGTAAATTATGATTTTCAAAAAAAAAGTACTTTTTGGTGTAAACAACCTGTCACTTCAAAGCTCATTTTACAAAAACTTGAATAAAATATGACCAAAATGTGAGTTACATTTGATTGTATAGACATTTTCAATGAACTAAACAGAAAAAAAACTACAAAAAAAATTAAAATGCAAGCGTTATTAATTTTATTCCGCTAAATTCGCGAATTCCTACACTGTGCACCGGTTGCACCACTGGACCAGTGATTTCTCCCTAACGATGAACGAGAAATGCTTTATATAGCATCTCCCGTCACCCAAAAGGGTACCGGCAACAGGAGAGCTGCACTCAAGGACAACATTAAGTCGTCCTTCCCCTGCAGTCCACGGAGTGCAGAGAGTGAGCTCCCTGGTGAATTCCTCCTTGGTGAGTTTACCTAAGTTCAACTTATGTAGCTCACCGAGGAAATCCACAGACGAGATCCTCCTCTCAACACCACGGACAACAAGGGGCTTGCCCTTCCTAGTTTCCGCTGACAACCCAACTAACAATTTTACTTCTATATTCATCTAGAGAAGCTTTTTGTTACTGTCTATTACACACATTTAAGGGTTATATAAAACTCCAAAGAGTTAAAAGGGCGACTTTTTTTAACTCCTATTCCACCTTTATGGAGTAAATTGTGTTACTCCGAAAAATATTCTTATCGTTATGTGATAGAGGTACTATATGGTATTCTACGTCCATAAGGTAATCAGAGAATATTTAGTCCATCACTATAGGAGTAGTAGTACTGCTATAAAGCTCTTCAAATAATATTTATGACCATAATATATGCTTTATAGCAGCAGTTGCGTCGATAGTGACCATGAAAAGAAGATTTACTGTCACAAGAATAAAATATTTATAGGAGTATGCAGAAAATAAAAAAAAAAATATTTATTTGTTTGTGCTTATTTGATTTCATTTTTATTTTCATACTTTTTTGCATGTTTTTCGGCTTTTTCCGCATAATTTCTGTAAAGATCTTAGAATTGATTATTTTGTATGATTTCATTTCTACTTTTACTTTTAAAATTAATTTAAAAATTACTTACATGTGTAGGCAGATCTGGGAATCGAACTCGGGTCCTTCTTCTTCTTCTTCCTTTTCTTCGGCGCTGTTATGATCTCGATGTCGAGGGGATCATAACTCTCCCACGTATCTGCTTCACACTAGTGATCCGCCTGTGGGGTTCGCCGGGTTGACCTCAGAAATCGGCGGCAAGCCTCCCGGTTTTGTATTGTTCCATTTCTGAGGCCAACTGAATGCTGGTGTTTTTGCATTTGTTTGTACCAGGAGTGTTTAGGCCTACCTTTCTTTTTATTCCGAATTGGAACGTTGTATGATATTGCCTTTTTGAGGGGGTTCTCAGGATCTCTCCTTTGAACATGGCAATACCAACTGAGTCGGTCGTGTTCAATTTTTTGGGAAATGGTATTCTTAACATGAAGGCTTCCTCGGATCTTCGTACTTCTAATTCGATCAAGCTTTGTAACTCCTGCTGTCATACGAAGCATCTTCATCTCAGCTGCCGTTAGCTTACTCTCATACTTTTTGTACATTGTCCAACATTGTGAACCGTATGTGAGTGCTGGACGCACAACTGAAGTGTAGAGCTTTCCTTTCAGCTTAGGGGGCATTTTTCGGTCACAGAAGATAGCAGAATTTTCCCGCCACTTCATCCACCCTACGCTTACGCGATGATTGATATCGTCATCACAAGTAGCTTCGTTATTTATCATAGACCCCAGATATTTAAACTTTTCACACTTGGGAAGCACTACTCCATTCAAATAAATGTCAAATCGAACTCGGGTCCTCTCACACCAAATCTCTTGCTCGCTAACCGCTCGGCCAAACTGGTATATGTAAGACAGGCGTTGAATTGGGATCACTTTTATCGTGAATTAATTCCTATAAAGCCACATAGGTTTTCTTTATAGGTGCTTTTAAGACTAAAATATTAGAAGATAGCGATAGCGAAGAAAAACTCGTCAATCAATCCACAATACATAACACTCGCTAAAAAAAATTGTAAAAATACTTTTTTCCTTAAAAAACTGCATGATTCGAGTTTTTTATCAATGAAACTTAATTTATTTTTTCAAATAAATTGCATTGTTCACTTTTATCTTGCGACATAGACACTATATGTGTTCGTAAAAATAAAACCACATGAAATTGTCTATAAGATATGAAAAAAAAAATGTTTCCAAACACTGTCAAGAAATGGTTTTTAAAAATTGTATTTTTATCGAAAACGGCACCTACAATTTTGATACTTTTTGTTCCTTTCGATTAATTTTAACGATCTATAATTCAATAAAATTTTTGAAATTAAGATATTGCAGACTGTGCCAGCCATAAAAGTATTTTTTCTAATTTTGAATTTTTCACTATCGGCTTTTGTCTGATTTTAAAAACATTTTTTGTACAGAGGCTTGATAAAAGTTTAAAAAAACTTCTATACAAACTGAAAACTGAAAATATTTTTTTGGTTTAAGAAAAAAGTCAAATATTTTTTTTGAAAATCTGTTATCTAAGAAGTAGGTCAATATTTTTTGAATTTCAATTTTTTATCCGAACAATAACAAAAATTTAAATTTTGCGTATCAAATATCTATCTCAAGAAATTTTTATTCTGAGAAATCACATGTCATTTTGTTATTATTTATTTCTGCTAGAAGAGTGAACAGTTTCGACCAAAAACCTTAATTTTTTTAAATTGCCAGTCTACATTTAAAAAAGTTCGTTCGACACAGTCCTACATTTCTTTTATAAATATTTTCTCAGATTACGCATTTTGTTGTTGTACTCTTGAGTCATCCTAATATGTACAAAAGCACGTGGTGCACTATGCCTACATTTGCACAGTTTTATAACAGTACTATAGGAACTATATACCACTATAAGAGTCCCACAGAAAAATTGATCATGATTATAGTGTCTTGACTTAAACTGTCCAATAATGATTCTATAAAGATGACAAATACTAAATTATGACTTTTGAAGCAGTTTATTGGGATGACTATTGGAGTATACACTGCCATGTGATTTTATAGTATGATTATAGAATGATTAAAGGAAAATTAAGTCTTTACGCCTATAGAGGTGATACAAAGTGCTCCAGAGAATATCTAGGTGATGTGTTATATCAACTTTTACTCCTATAACTATTTGACTTCCAGCAAGAAAGGTTATATGAGCACTATAGCTACGAATGATTCTTTAATTTCAGAAATAGGAAGCAAAATTGTTAGTTGGGAACCCGGCTTCCCCGAGCTTCTTATGCCCAAGGAACGCATCACGTTCGGCAACGGATGGTGTTTGAACACGCACACCACCATGTCTGTCAGGGCGCACGGTATGCACCCTAAGGCTAGGACCGCACTTGCGATTTCAATCGCACGATTTTTTAGTCGCAAAAATAGAACACATGAATTTAAATGAGAATGAACGCACTTGCTACCAACAAATCATGACGATTTAAAAGTCGCAATTTGTTTCATTTTTCTTGCGATGCGATTGTCGTAAACTTAAATGAAACACATGTACTCAAATGGATATGCCCACACTTGCGATTTAAATTACTACGACTTAAAAATCGTAGTCGCAAAGAGAAATTGGCATGCACGCACTTGCGATTTTTAATCCACGATTTTTTAGTCGCAAAAAGTAAGACACATGGCCTTAAATCTGAATGCACGCACATGCGACTTAAAAATCGTAGCGATTATAAAAATGAAACAAGTTCTATTTTTTCAAGCGATTTTTCTGTCGCTACATATTTGTAGCAAATGCGTGCACTCACATAAGAAGTAGTGTGTTTCATTTTTTGTGATTAAATAATCGCGCGCAAAAAAATCGCAAGTGCGTGCATGACAATAATTTGTAACGACTACGACTTTTTAATCGCTTCGACAAAAAATCGCAAGTGCGGTCCTAGCCTAACACCCACAGCGGGCACAAGCTCATCAACCACCCGCTTCTTTATGACCTTCGCGGACTGACAACAACTGACCAGGTCTCAGTCGGCTTAGCAGGCGCAACCACAGGTTGTTTAACCTGGGTCCTACCCACCAAACCGCCGGGGACCAT
This sequence comes from Chrysotoxum bicinctum, assembly GCA_911387755.1. Classification (NCBI taxonomy): domain Eukaryota; kingdom Metazoa; phylum Arthropoda; class Insecta; order Diptera; family Syrphidae; genus Chrysotoxum; species Chrysotoxum bicinctum. Next base: position 6,578,449 of record OU426991.1, read on the forward strand.
GGCCGAGCTGGCAACCTGCGCGAACGAAGGCCGCTCAGCAACACCCAGCCCCACCGGAACACCAAGCGAGCGAACAGGGGAAGGACCCACACTCGTCGACACCCCAGCAGCAACAGTCGTCACTGTTGCAGCCCCCCCCCCACCAACATCCCCCTAAGCCCCTCATTGACTAGAGAGAGCTCAATGATGAGGGCCTCATACCCCGAGGCCATCTACTCTTTAATTGTGGCGCACCACGCCATGACGCACCCAAGACTCAGACTATCGTCAGAGCCCGGAGCTGCGTCAGGCAAGGTGGACGCCACACTGCCCCGACTCACCCCCACAGAGGAGGAAGAAGCCAGCCCCTTCCTCGGGCGGGCCACAGGCGCACCACCAGCAACCGCAGGCACACCCGACGGTGCCCCAGCCAAGGCAGAAGACGCCTTCACCGCAGGCTTCAAAGAGCCAGCAGGGACAGACAACCTTCCTGGCGGAGCCCGCCGACACAGTCACCGCAGCCTTGCCAGCAGCCACCCTAGGCTTCGCCACGGGAGCAGCACGGACGGCAGCAGACACAGCCGACGATGCCCCAGCCAAGGCCGAAGACCCCTTCACTGCAGGCTTCGAAGAAGCCGCAGCAGCAGAAGCCCCTTTCTTGGCGGAGCCCGACGGAACAGGCACTGCCACCTTACCGGCCACCACCGCAGACCATGCCGCAGGAGCAGCACCGATAGCAACCGGCAACCTAGACGGTGCACCAGCCAGCGCCGGAGACGCCTTAGCTACGGGTTTTAAAACCCCAGCCACAGACGCCCCCTTACCAGCACAGCCCGCCGAAGCACCAGCCACAGCAACACCCTCAGGCATATCCCCAGAAAAGACCAGCACCAAACCCCCCTGCAAAAGAGAAGGGAAGACAGGTGCCTCCAAAGCAACTTTCTTCGTGCTCAAAGAGTCAGAAAGCGAAGAGTCTTCCAAGACCCTCACCCTCTGCCTCTTCTTCGCACGAAGCACCTCAACGAAAGGATCAGAATCCATGGAAGAGTCATCATCCATGGAGTCCAATTCCTCCGCCTTCGGTGCGTCACCCTTTCGGCCCTCCTTCACCTTCATCATCTTCCTCAACTTCTTCCTAGTCGTAGCCGTAACGCCCACGACCACCTTGTCCTTAAGGTACTTGGACCTCTCGGACAACGGCCCCGCCGAACCAACCTCTACCTCAGACTCGAGGTCAGTGGTCAGCCCAACGTAGTCGTCGGCACTACCCACACCAAACATTAATCAAAAAAGACTCACCCGAAGCTAAAACCCTCGGTCCCCAGGGAAAAATTTTTTTTCAAAAAGGGGGTGACTTGGGGGGCCCAAAACCACTTTTAGAAAATTTTTTTCTTTAAATCCAATACCGGACCCTTAGAATTTTCGAAAAAATTTCACCAGACCAATACCGGACCCTTAGAAAAAAACTTTTTATTTTTCCTCCACGCACCAATGGATTGACGTCACTTAGCACGTGCTCGAATGGAAAATTTCCAATTTTAATTTGGAGTAAACAACTCCAAAGTCCAACTGGAGTATCACACACGAACACTATACCAGATAGGCAACCCAAAAGCAATGAAAAATCGCGACGACACACAAACACGTGTATTCCTTATGGGAATACTTTCGTTCGCACAAAAATCGCGACAACTCGGAAACCGATTGGAATTTTACAATAATTCCAACACCAAAATCACCGCAGAAACAACCCGCACACGATAAGCTAAAAACAAAATTTTAGCACGCGAAAAACCCGATAAACAATTCAAAAAGCGAGAGCGACAAAAAGCACGTCTGCACTGGTTGAATTATACACATCGAATGAGTAGATAGGGACAGAACTGAAATTTAAGCTTATAGTGGGATACCTGCCGATTATGGCTTTACCCCACTGCTTAACCTCAAGCACTGACGGCCCAGGACTGGGTCCCAGTTGCTTTTTATCTGGATGAAAGGTAGCCACTCCCTTCCAGCCTCGTGCAAGACTAGCCCCCCAAGACAAACTGTTCTCCGCATCGCTCTCAAATGCATCATCGTTGGTCTTGTCAAGGGAGTGCGAATCAGGCATCTCCAGGCTGTTCCAAATTTTGTACTGTGTAGGCAGTTCATTACCCTTTGGTACGGATCTAATTGTTTTTATCTAACTATTGCAGCAAACCACATAGCAAGCCACAATAGTATAACCATCAGCCACCTCGAGCTCTCTTTACAGAGGGCCTTCCCAGTGACAGTGATTCCATGGTCCTTACTCCATGGGGGCTATAATTAGCGGGGGATTCAGCAATCACTATCCCCGAGGTACCCAATTAGGGTGTTCTCTTATAGATATCACTCTACGGAAGATATCTTTATCTTGTTGTTCTTACTTGTTACTTTAAAATATTATGGAGTTATTTTAGAAATATCACCAGTAATATTACATGCGCTTAATAAATTAAGCAAATGAAGGTGCAGATCACAGCTGACCGAAGCCAACCACAACCTGCACCGAATTAGATTAGTCTTCTTGTCCTACACCAAAAGGGATAGAGACGCTCCCCGCAATCTTTAATTTCAGGTACCAGGAAGGACCGTCAAGTGTGATTGCTATACCAAGACTAATAAGCAAGAGAGACGGTAAATTCGCTCAACTACCTTTCGTCATTGGCCGTGACCAGGTTGTTTAACACATTTGCTTTAATATTATTTTATATATTTTTTTCAAAATTTTCTTTTTTGATCCTGCTTTCGACTGTATTATCAAATTTTAGAGATTTTTTTTTTTGTTGTAATTTTCTAATATGTTGCTACTCCATATTACTTTTATATACTTCATTTATATGCTTCATTTTTCATTTAATCATTCATGCTCTTTTTTATATACTAAAATCCTCTAAAAAAATAGATAATACAAGAATACTTAAGGATTCAAATATTTTGAGGTATATATCGATACCTTCCCGTTAGAATGTTCTAAGCGACACTTTTTTCGAAAATGACTTTTTGATGAGGAAATATACTACGAGTATATGTTAAGGGCCACGTTTTGGCCTGGGTTTCGGCAACCTATTATGCATGAAAAGGAAACTAGAGTACAAATAAAAAAATTTATCAACTGCCATATTTTCTCATTAAAATAATGTTGCCCCCTGAAATTTGCATTATCCGCCAAAAAAATTATGCTAAGCGACATTAATAAAGATCTCATTGTAGTGAGCAACAAAAAATTTTGTTAGATGTCACTTAGTTTAACCAAAATTGTCTCTTAGCACACTATGATTCAACTAGAACTTTCTTCGTTTTTTTCGTTTCCTGAACAATTTTATAAATGTCGCTTAGTACATTCTTACGGGAAGGTATCGATATTATAAATTAATATTATGAAGTTATTTTAAAAACTTATTTAGCATAGTCTCACAACCCTCAACCATATGTAGTCCAAGCAGCACTTCAAAATTAATTAAAGTACATAACAGCATGGACTGCGATATGCGTTCAAAATGTCGATGTTCATGTGTCCTGCAGTTCACACAGTTTGCTGCGTTCTTCATCGACCCATGAGCCGAGTGATCCACCGCTTAGAGTATAAATTTTTGTTTTTTTTTTAAATAAAGTCAATTTTATTAAAGAAATATTAAATATTTCTTTTTATTTTTTATATATGTTTTTTACGTATTGCGAATGTCCAATTTCATAAAGAAATCGTTACTTATTTTTCCTGCCTTTCATTGGAAATAAGTACTGTAGTATAAAATTAATGCAAATGTGTTATTCCCCCTTATGTTTAGGTTTCAGAGTTTCGTAGCTAGATGTCGCACGCTGAGCGCGAAGCGCTGAAACCTGAGCCATAGAAGCGAGACAAAAAGTTGTTTGGCTCGCTCTTGTAAAAAATTTGTATTTAACGATTATTCTTTTTTCTTACGCGCGCAAGCCAGTCAGTCGAAGTAGAATTTGATTTGTAATCTTTAATCTTGGAATAAAGTTATTAAGTTATATTTTTATAAAAAATAAATATACCACAACGTCAGGTGTGGGGTAATACACCAAAAAAAAGTAAATTATTGTGTTTATTACCTCTTTTTTTGCGGATTTAAAACCAGGAATGACAAAGCTTAACAAAGCGCAATTGGTTGAAGCACTTCAGAGCGCTGGAGTAGATGTGCCAGACACGGCTTCTCTAGCTCAACTTCGGGCATTGTATGAGAGTACAGTGGCACCCCAACAACCTTCTGCTGAGCTAACCGAGAAAACTTCACCTTCTGGATCTCCGAATGGAGAGAATACTTCTGAAACACTGGCCGCTTCTGATAACAGGCACAGTAATACAGCTTCTGATGGCCAAGACTTGGAAGAAGAACAAGAGCTGGCCAGACTTGAGCGTCGAAAAAAAATCCTTGAGCTGAGGAAAGAATTGGAACAGATGGAGGCGCCCACAACATCTTCGGTTGTACCATGGCATGCAGTGAACTTCTCAGACATCGAAAATGCTGTTCCTGCATTCAACGGTGACGATCCATACAGCATAACTAAATGGATAGTTGACTACGAAGATGTGACCGACTCGCTGGGATGCGATGACAGATGCAAGTACTTATCTGCACGCCGTCTCATGCAGGGAACTGCGAAAATGCTGCTACGCACGGTCTACGTTGACAACTGGGATTCTTTGAAGCAAACACTTGTCAAAGAATTCGACCATAAGATGAGCAGACAGCAGGTCTATCGTCAACTGAGTGAGAGAGTACATCGTCAGGGCGAGCCACTTCTTCGATATGTCATATGTATGCAGGAACTTGGGTCACATGCTGAAATCGATGAGGCAGAGTTGATCGAATTCATTATCGATGGTTTGAGGGATTCACCAGCAAATGTTTCTATTCTTTTTGCCGCCAAAACAATAGTAGAGCTCAAAAACCTCTTGCCACGATATGAAAAAAGAAGAGTTCCGAGGACTATGGTTGCTAGGGCAACAACTTCTGGAGGAAATATGGTTCCCTCAACTTCAGCATCAAACAACGAGCAGTCCAAGAGATGTTTTAATTGCTCAAAGTATGGGCACATCGCAGCAAAATGTCCAAAGGAGCAACGACCAGCTGGATCCTGTTTCAAATGTGCTGACGAGGGGCACACTTACAAAAACTGCCCTTACATTGTGAAGACCAGAGTTGGAGCTGTGAACCGGGATACCCTACATGATGACACCAAGGAGCTGACTCAGAGTTTGGATGCTGTTCAGATGGTAAGTGTCGCCTTTATGACAAATAAGAATAAGTGCACAAAATTTATCGATTGTTGTTCTCTTTTGGATACCGGTAGTCCGATTAGTTTCATACGAAAGTCTATTCTGCCTGAAGAAATTAACGTTCAAGAATCATTAACGTATTCAAGATTTAAAGGATTAGGAAACACTAAACTCTTTACGTACGGTGCGATTAATTGTTATATTAATATAAAAGATAATTTAAATCTTGTTTCCCTTATGGTTATTCCAGATGAAGTAACTCCTATACCTTTACTTATTGGTCGTGATCTCCTTGAAATCTTCAATATAAAACTCAACATGAACTGTAATAAAGTTAATATAACTTCTGAGCACTGTCAAAATGAAATTTGTTCGAATAAAGTTTTTTTTTCTAACCAATTGTATATGTGCACTTATGATGATAAGAACAACATTAATGATGTTTCTGAAAGCAGCGTATTAGCCGCTGAATTAAAGATACAACCTAAAGAACTTAGTGATTGCTTCAAAGACGAGTTGAATACATTTGATTATGATCGGATTAAGCTTAATGACGATCTTGATGTGAAGAGAGAATACAATAATGTTGAGGTAGATAGTGATTTCTTTGGCTGCCATGCTTTTGAGATTATATGGGATAGAAAAGATTATATAGATATTGATTCAAATCTTAGTTTAGACATTTCAAAAACTATTAAAAATATAGTATCTCAAAATTATTTGAATTTTGATAAAACTATGGTTTCACCAAAGGATTTTGAGATGCACATTAGACTTACATCTGATATTCCTGTTTGTTTTGCTCCGCGAAGGCTATCAGTCTCAGAAAAAGGTACTGTGAGTGAAATAATAAAAGATCTATTGGAAAAACGAATTATTCAGCCAAGTAGCTCTCCGTATGCTGCACCAATAGTTTTGGTTAAGAAAAAATCTGGTGAAACCAGAATGTGTATAGACTATCGAGCATTGAACAAACATACAGTAAGAGATCCTCATCCAATACCATTGATAGACGATTGCATTGAATACCTGGAGGGGAAGAAGGTTATGACCTTATTAGACCTTAAGAGTGGGTTTTACCAGGTAAAGGTAGCAGCAGACTCAACACAATTAACATCTTTTGTAACCCCAAACGGTCAATGGGAATTTCTTAAAATGCCTTTCGGCCTTAAGAATGCGCCCAGTGTTTTTCAGAGATTCATAATTCAAATTTTTCGCGAATTTATAGACAGAGGAGATATAGTTGTCTACCTAGATGATATATTAATTGCTAGTAAAACTATTACTGAACATTTTGAGATACTTACTAAAATTTTATGTTGTGTAGCAAAGAATGGGTTGGAGCTCAACTTGTCAAAATGTCGTTTTGCATATTCGAAACTTGATTACTTAGGGTTTAAAGTAACGGAACATGGCATCCAACCTAGCGATTCCCATATTCGAGCGATTGCTCAATATCCTGTGCCTAAAGACAGAAAAAAATTGCATTCATTTTTAGGACTTTGTTCATACTTTCGCAGGTTTGTTGAATCCTTTTCAAGTATAGCAAGACCTCTTTATAATTTATTAAAAGCTGAAACTCCTTTTAGATTTACTTCCGAATGCGAAGATGTTTTTCAGACTTTAAAGGAACGATTAACATCTCCACCTGTATTGGCAATCTATAGTCCAATGAAAGAAACGGAACTGCATTGCGATGCAAGTTCATTAGGGTATGGTGCAGTTCTACTCCAACGACAAGAAGATGATAAATTACATCCGGTAGCATTCTTCTCTAAAAGCACCACTGATCAAGAGGCCAAATACCATAGTTTTGAATTGGAAACCCTAGCCATAATTTCAGCTTTACGTCGGTTCCGTGTTTATTTGCAAGGTATTCCTTTAACAATCGTAACTGATTGCAGTTCTCTAACAATGACACTGAACAAAAAGAATGTTAATCATAGAATTGCTCGATGGGCCTTAGAGCTGGAGGATTATGACTATAAGGTCAAACATCGTAGTGGTGCCAATATGAATCATGTTGATGCTTTAAGCAGATGTAATGTTATATCTGTTATTGACTCTGAGGATGTTGATTTTCAACTCAGAGCAGCCCAAAATCGAGATGTAAAGATTTTGGAATTGAAAAACAAACTATATTTAAAAGATAATAATTCGTTTTTAGTTCAGGATGGTATTGTCTTCAAAAAAAATAAAAACGGTAAACTTAGATTCTATGTCCCATCTGAAATGGAAACTAACGTTATAAGAATGATCCATGAGAAAATTGGGCATTTAGGTGTAACAAAAAGCTCTGATCAAATTGGCCGTCACTATTGGTTTCCGAATGTTCAAGAAAAAGTTGAAAAATACATTAAAAATTGTATCCGTTGCATAATGCACTCAGCACCAGTTCGATCTAATATACGCAATTTGTTCAATATCCCTAAGGAGCCCATCCCATTCCATACAATACACTTGGATCATCTTGGTCCTCTCCCTTCAATAAAGTCAAAGAGAAAACATATATTAGTGGTAATAGATGCATTTACAAAGTTCACTAAATTATACCCAGTTGTATCTACAAGCTCAAAAGAAGTATGTGCAGCACTAAGAAAATATTTTGAGTATTACAGTAGGCCATCAAGAGTAATTACTGATAGGGGAACCTGTTTTACATCACTAAAGTTTAGCTCATTCGTTATAGACCAGAATATAGATCATGTTAAGGTGGCAGTTCATTCGCCACAGGCCAATGGTCAAGTAGAGCGAGTCAATAGGGTATTAACTGGCATGCTTGCTAAGCTTTCGGAACCAATCGAGCACTCAGATTGGGTTGTTACTTTAACACAAATAGAATTCGGACTAAATAACACTATACATCGCGCAATTGAAAATACACCAAGTCAATTGTTATTTGGTATTAACCAAAGGGGAGTAGTAATCGACAAATTAACAGAATTTCTTGATGATAAACAATTAAGTCAACTGGAAAGAAATCTTGAATTGTCAAGAGAAAAGGCTTCAGAAGCAATCACTAAGATTCAGGAATATAATACTAAATATTTTGAAGAGCATAATAACCCAGCACGTATATACGACGAGGGTGATTATGTAGTAATAAAAAATGTAGATACAACAACCGGTGTAAATAAGAAATTGATTCCAAAGTTCAGGGGCCCATACGTTGTTTACAAAATTCTACCTAATGACAGATACGTAATACGCGATATCGAAGGTTGTCAAATCACACAGCTGCCATATGATGGTATTGTCGAGTCTCGAAATATTCGACTTTGGAAGAATCGAGACTCTGAAGGTTCGGGTGATTAAGGGCGACACCTACCATCTCATAATTATAACTTAAGACTTGTTTAATTTAATCGTGGGCGATCAAATTGTCAGATTGGCCGAGTTGTAGTATAAAATTAATGCAAATGTGTTATTCCCCCTTATGTTTAGGTTTCAGAGTTTCGTAGCTAGATGTCGCACGCTGAGCGCGAAGCGCTGAAACCTGAGACATAGAAGCGAAACAAAAAGTTGTTTGGCTCGCTCTTGTAAAAAATTTGTATTTAACGATTATTCTTTTTTCTTACGCGCGCAAGCCAGTCAGTCGAAGTAGAATTTGATTTGTAATCTTTAATCTTGGAATAAAGTTATTAAGTTATATTTTTATAAAAAATAAATATACCACAGTACAATACTTTTAAAAAACATATTTTCTGATATTTGCTTTGATATAATTTTATTATATGTATTATATGATGTTCATATAATTTTTTTAAAGTGAAAAAAAAAGCCCACCAAAGGTGGTTATAAGAGAATAATATATTTTTTATAAATAATAAACAATATTAAAATGTTATTATTAAATATATTTTTTTTCTCTTATATTATCGTCACTATATTTTATAGTTGACGAATGAATTTTTTTTTTTTTTCAATATCTTTTTTTTATGTTTTATATATTTTTATATATTTTTATTTCTTTTTGTTTACCTTATTTTATTTTTAAAATAAAGTTTATTTTGTAGAAAAATCACGTTAATGATCCTTCCGCAGGTTCACCTACGGAAACCTTGGTACGACTTTTACTTCCTCTAAACCATCAAGTTTGGTCAACTTCTGCGAAACAACCGTAACACGTTAGCGTCACAGTGATCACGTCCGGAGACCTCACTAAATAATTCAATCGGTAGTAGCGACGGGCAGTGTGTACAAAGGGCAGGGACGTAATCAATACGAGTTAATGACTCGCACTTACTGGGAATTCCAAGTTCATGTGAACAGTTTCAGTTCACAATCCCAAGCATGAAAGTGGTTCAGCGGTTTACCCGGACCTCTCGGTCTAGGAAATACACGTTGATACTTTCATTGTAGCGAGCGTGCAGCCCAGGACATCTAAGGGCATTCCAGACCTGTTATTGCTCAATCTCATTATTGCTAGACGCAATTTGTCCATTTAAGAAGCTAGAGTCCTTATAATGGGACAAACAAACAGGTACGGCTCCACTAACATAAACACATTCAAACACAATTATATTTACTAGTTATATTCATGAATGAAGGCTATGAAAGCTTCAACACAATAATCCTGAAAGCATCTATTTAATATATTTGAGTCTCGTTCGTTATCGGAATTAACCAGACAAATCACTCACGAACTAAGAACGGCCATGCACCACCACCCATAGATTCGAGAAAGAGCTATCAATCTGTCTTACACGCTTATGTTCGGACCTGGTAAGTTTTCCCGTGTTGAGTCAAATTAAGCCGCAGGCTCCACTCCTGGTGGTGCCCTTCCGTCAATTGCTTTAAGTTTCAGCTTTGCAACCATACTTCCCCCGGAACCCAAAAGCTTTGGTTTCCCGGGAAGCGACTGAGAGAGCCATAGTAGTAGCTACACCCAATTGCTAGCTGGCATCGTTTATGGTTAGAACTAGGGCGGTATCTGATCGCCTTCGAACCTCTAACTTTCGTTCTTGATTAATGAAAACATCTTTGGCAAATGCTTTCGCTTAAGTTAGTCTTACGACGGTCCAAGAATTTCACCTCTCGCGTCGTAATACTAATGCCCCCAAACTGCTTCTTCTAATCATTACCCTCTTGATCTAAAAACCATTGAAAGTAGATCAGAAGTCTTATTTCATTATTCCATGCACAAAATATTCAGGCATTTGGAGCCTGCTTTAAGCACTCTAATTTGTTCAAAGTAATTGTACCGGCCCACAACAGCACTCGATTAAGAGCACTGAAGCAGGTTTAAATAGGAGGTATAAATAACAGTACAAGTACCATTAAATATTAGAACTCCACCGGTAATACGCTTGCATACATAAGGTAATGCACAATCCACTATTGTAGTTGTACTACCCGTATGAAGCACAAATTCAACTACGAACGTTTTAACCGCGACAACTTTAATATACGCTATTGGAGCTGGAATTACCGCGGCTGCTGGCACCAGACTTGCCCTCCAATTGGTCCTTGTTAAAGGATTTAAAGTGTACTCATTCCAATTACAGGTCCTCGGACATGAGTCCTGTATTGTTATTTTTCGTCACTACCTCCCCGAACTGGGAGTGGGTAATTTTGCGGTTTCACTTTTAATTCGTGTGTACTTAGACATGGCCTAATCTTTGAGACAAGCATATAACTACTGGCAGGATCAACCAGAATAATGTTATTTTATTTTATATTATTTAAAAATTTTGAAAAATAAACATTAAAAATCCCTTTCACAATTCTGATATCAACAAAAATCTTTTATAAATTATTTTTTATATTTGTATTATTTTGTTGTTTGGCTTAAATATTTATAATTTTAAATATTTTCCATTTTGATTAATCAAGAAAAGATTAGGGCATAATGCATTTCACAAAGGTTTTTTTCAATAATAACTTTTTTTCTATCTAACAACAAATAATTATATTTATTTGAGTTATTTTTCTTAAAGTATTATAAACTTTCACAAATACATATCAATGATATTTTCAAATTTTTAATATTTCTTTTACTTCTTTGAAGTTTAATGATATATATTTTTATATATATCTTTTATTTAGGATTAGGAATTAATAATTCTTTTTTATTTGTCAATATGTTCAAAAGAACATTATTACACACACCCGACGACATCGATTTTTAATTTTAAAAATTAAATTTTTAAAATTTCTTTTTATATTATAATAAAGTAAATAAATTTACTTAATATAATATATTTTTGCCACAAAAAAAGCGATAAAGTAAACTTTATCTTGATAGCCGTGCAATCACATAATATTATCCAATCACAAGTCTAGAATAATTAAATTAATAAGAATTCCATCCTACGGCTTATTTTTACCTCTCAGCAAGAACCACCTAAGTTAGTTTCACAATACACAATGTACCATGAATCGAGATGTTACTCTCGATATTTAGGAACCAAGAATAACTTGGTTCCATATAAAGGTTTTTAAACGACGTACTCTTAAAACCAAGTATCAACCAAAATAAAATTAAATTCGAGTTAGTTCAAAATTTAAAAATCATATATCTTTTTGCATTTTTGGACTTAGAAAATTTTTCTTATTTTTTATATTGATAAACCTACGGTTTAGCACTTAGAAACATTTTCATAATTTTTAAGACTTAGTATAATTTCTGCATTTTTCTTCATATAGGAATATATTATTTTTTGTTAATCGAAATTTCATACTTATCGCCACAATATATTATTTTGTTCAATTTTCTGATCCAACTTTCATGAATTTTACCATCTTTTTTTACTCGCTTTGTCTGACTATATAGGTTTCTAAACAACGTATTCTTAAAACCAAGAATCAACCAAAATAAAATTAAATTCGGGTTAGTTCAAAATTTCAAAATCATATATCGTCGTCGTTCTATGAAAACTCCCTAGGTCCATTTTTGGTTTTTTGAGATATTTGCATTTGAACTTGGAAATTAATATAAAAAAATCCAAAAATTATCAGAATAGCATGATCTCAGGCTTCAATTGTAGAATTTGTAGGCATTGTGCAATAAAATTTTGTGCAAATTGTTTATCCGAAATGAATTAAATAAGAATTGCATCACATTTTTTTTTTAAATGGACTTAGGGAGTTTTCATAGAACGACGACGATATATTTCTCATTTTTGGACTTAGAAAATTTTTCTTATTTTTCTTATATTTTGTATTGATAAACCTACGGTTTAGCACTTAGAAAAATTTTCTAAATTTTTTTTTTACTTAGTCAAAAGACTTAGTATAATTTCTGCATTTTTCTTCATATAGGAATCGTAGTACAAAAATATATTTTTTTGTTCCTCTAAAAATTCGCTTTTTTCTCATACTTATCGCCATAGTATATTATTTTGTTCAACATTCATGATCCAACGCTTTCATGAAATATTTTAATAGTATATCACACCCAGCTCGCAAAAAATTTCAAGGGTCTCTATAAAGGTTTTTAAACGACGTACTCGTAAAAACAAGAATCCAACAAAATAAATTTAAATTTGGGTTAGTTCAAAATTTCAAAACCATATATCTTACTCATTTTTGGACTTAGAAAATTTTTCTTATTTTTCTTATTTTTTGTGTTAATAAACCTATCGTTTAGGACTTTTTGACTTAGTCAAAAGACTTAAAATAATTTCAAAAATAAATTTTTTTGTTCCTCTTAAAATTCGCTTTTTTCTCTATCTGGGTTATGAAATTTTTTTTCAGTTTTTTTTATTTAAAAAAAATAACGGTATGTTCATTTTTTTCCAAATTCATACCAACTCTGTATGACCTTATAATGAGTACATTAAATTTTATTTGAAATCAATAGCATTATTTTTTGTCGTGAGATATTTGAAACTAACCAAAATTTTTATTTTTTTTTTAAACCGTTATTGTGAAAAAACTACTCACTGAATTTTAATAAACGCCTTTCAGCCTCCTTCGAAGTTATTATCTATTAAACAAAATTTATTTGAAGTCGATATCTTTACTCGTTCTTGAGATATCGACGACGAAAAATGGTACCAGAACGTACGGACGTACGAACGTACGTACACACACACACACACACAGACATCTATCTAAAAATGATTGATATAGCCTCTAGGGACCTTGAAACGTCGAGAAATGTCAAAAATTCCAATTTGACAAATCGGACCGATTACAATAACTCTCTATGGGAAGTTAAAAATAAAAATTCTAAGAGACCATACTCGGAATTCAATGAAGTCTACGAAAGAGCAAACAAAACAATAAGACTTGAATCAACTTCTTCAGATGTTCCTGCAGAAATAGAAACATCTTCCTCCTCAAAACCTTGTTCTCCGAGTGCTTTGAACAGCGAAGATGATGTATCGACAAGTTTAATTGTGTGTGATCAAACCTTCAAGATTATAAACGAAGTATGATATTTCCTCTTTATGAAATAGGTTGTTTTTTTTAATTAAGTGAGATTAGACCAGCAATACCGGCTAAATTCCAAGGCCCATTAACTAAAATCAAGTTACTCATTCCTCATGAAAAAAGTTTTGAGAGATCAATTAAACATGATACTTTAAGGGCCAGGTGTACAATCGTGGTTCATCCTCGGATCAAAATTTAAAAACGATTTACCTCAATTCGTGTTTGCATAATTAAAGTTTAGACGGTGGTTCAAGAGTTAACCCACCATTTTCGGAGGGTTAAATAAAGTTGGCCCACGGATCAAGAATTTAAAAACGACGTTGAGTGCTGAACCACGATTGTACAATTGGTACTAAGATAATAAGTGAAGTATAAAAAAATTCATATTTGGTAAAGGCATCTTGAAATTTTTTGAGTAAATTCAATCAAGACCTTAGCGACTTTCGCACGTCCTTGCTCCTATAACAAATACATAAAAGTCATTCCTTAAATATATATATTAGGAGGAAGTATGTCCGACCCAGTAATGTATATTATTTTCGAAAATTTCAAGCTCCAAGAACACTGTGATAATTTATAGCAAGTTGCGACCAAGGCGTACATTTCATTTTTGTTTGGGCTTATGAGTACTATAAAGCAATTTATGGATTCGTGGATTTTTTTTTTTCAATTAAAAACAAAAACCTTTTTTAATAATTGTGTTGATTTTTCAAAGTAAAAAGTTATTGCAAATTTGATTTCTTATATTTTTATATAGTTAACTGATACTGAATTTCACCGAAAATCAGAAGGGATACTTGCAGTGTTGCTCCTATCAAGGAAGACTTAAAGGGTCAAAACTAATTAAGTCCAACTTCAAACGTCATGTGAATGCAAGGCATCGTGAAGCATATGAAGCATTTCAAAGGAATAAACCTACAGAAAAAAAGACCATAAGTTCCGTGTCAAAGCAAAATGAATTTAAAAAATTAATTGTAGAATTGATTGCAGAAAATACTTTGCCAATATCTTTTGTAGAGAGTAAGGCATTTAAAAAAGTTACTTTATTTTGCTGACACGAATGTAAAAGTAATGTCTCGTCCTACATCTGTGAAGGTTATTGACCAAACATATGAGTCAATGATTCAAAATATTAAAAATATTAGGTGCGTTTTATTATTCACAAATCTATCTGGATCCGGATCTGGATCTTCCCTAAAAAAAAAAACGATACGGATCCTAGTGACAGCAGTGTTATAAGTCCGTCTCTTTTTATCCTTGGGTTTGTAAATTTTCAATTATTTCTTGTCTTTTTTCTTTACACTGTAGCTTACACTACCTTATCATAAAAGCCATCTACTCGCCAGAGTAATAACTAATTTTTGGATCTTTGAAATAGATCCCGATAGAAAACAGGATCCCGAATTGTTTTTGTAATACATGTTAAAACTTAATCCAGATCCGGATCCAGATAGATTTGTGAATAATAAAACGCACCTATTATATGAAGAAATCAATACTTTTGTACAACAGCAGATGTGTGGTCTACCAAGCAAAGAAGTTTTTTTGGGTATACGTGCCATTGGTTAACTGAGTCTTTCGAGAGAAAGTCAGTTGCCCTTGCCTGCAAGCGCTTTTCGGGATCGCATACATACGACCGAATCAATGATATGATTCATGAGATTCACGCTAAATTCGGCTTAAATTGTGAAAATGTTGTTGCAACGGTAACTGATAATGGCTCTAATTTTGTAAAAGCCTTTAAGGAGTTTGCTTGCACTAATATTATCAATAATGATGTAGATGATGATAATGCTAATTGCGAAGAAAGCATTGATATTGTAACGAACTGCAACTCAAATGTTTTTTTTTGTTACAACGACTCCTCATATTAGCCACTACTCTCCTACCTTTCAAAATAAATGTACATGTATGAGACCGCGTATCGCCACCGTTCCCGATCGACGATATTTATCCCGTATAAACTGATTGGTAGTTGTAGATGGCTAAAACAATACGGTTGCAAAATCAATAGAAGTTTTTCCTTGGAAGTCTAAAGACCTACCTTATAGTCAATTTACATTTTTTTATTTAAATTTACTTTCATTTTTAAAAGTATGTACAAATTATTTAAATTACACAAGTGAAAGATTTTAAATATAACATTCTTAAAGAATCTCTAACGCCTCTAGTGAAAATATTACAATAATAGGAAAAAACAAAAGAAAGGTACATAATATCTTATGAATGTGCAAACCAACTAAAATTAAATGCATATCGTCGGTTTGTTGCTGTGGTCGTTAAGTGCAATTTGAATTAATTAACCTAAAGTTGTGGAATTCGATCATATTTATTAATTTACGAATGATTAGAATGATTTAAATTCTATTTCAAATAAATTCAATAAGTGTGAGACTGAAAATGATCAAATTCTATCATTTACATTGTAACTTGGTGACCATTCGCAATAAGCCGATAGTGATTCAGTGCAAAATTAGTAATTCACTTTTTTTTTATTTTTTGTTTGTGTAGCTAAACTACTTAATAAACGCTTCTAAAGCTTCAAATTGAGTTTTAAACCACAGAAAATAAATTTACTGGTGGTCCAGTGGGCTAGGCGTTTCCTCGTAGGCGTAAGGTTCCGGGTTCGAATCCAGGCAGCGGACGACTTATATACTTTTTTTTATTATTTATTAATTCTTTTAATTGATTTTTTTTATGTTTTAACGTCATTTTTGTATTTTTTTTATAACGTAAATTACCTATTTTTTTTGTAACGCATATCGTGAGCGCGAAGTAGATTTTAACTGGCCACAGGTAGCATAATTTGTATACACATTTATACATATATATGTATATATGCAATGCTACTTGTTTGCATTTAAATTTAGTCACTTCTTGTAAGGGATATAATTGTTTGAAAGTGTTTTATATATTTTAATAGCAGAGTAAAAGTCGTAACATCTATACAGAAGTTCATCATATCAGCCTGGATGCTGTGGCCACAACATTTGGAGCCAGATCTTAAACACCGGTAAGAAGGGTGAGTCAATTATCTTTTGCATTAAATCGCATTTTAAATATATAAAAACTTTCAAAGGGGCGGGGAACATTGCTAAAAATCGGTAGTTTTGAGTGAAGTGCACGCAAAAGAATATTCGTGCAGATACATGCATATTTATGAATGCGCGTTGTGCTTACCTGTGTAACTATTAAAAATTTACTTTCGTACTTACGTATTTGCTTGTACATGTTCTCAAAATTAGAGTAATTAGTAAATTTCAAGAATTCGAAAGACGTAATTTCAAGATTAATTTGTTTGAATAATTTAATTTTTCTTACTTGTATAGTCTTAATTTGTTTGTTTAAGATTCAAATAAAATTGTAAAGAAAATGAAACTTCAATTTAAATATAATGATTGAAAAGAGAATTTAACTTAAAATGGGTTTTTAATTTAGAGGATAAAGGATGAGGGTTGATGGAAACGGTAAGAGTGGGATGAGGAAGTGAAAGATGGCGAGGAAAGGGGTAGCTTAGGCGAGATAGGTTACCATGGCAGGGTGGGTAAAGAAAATCTTCTCGTAACGTCACAACATCGAGACGTTGAGCCTGGCATGATTTTTGTCTGCGCGGTTTTGATAGGGGTCAAGAACTTACTCCCTCCGACGAGCGTGAGGCCGGCCAAGCATGCCAGCACAGACCCCGACGGCATCCAAGAAACCCGCAACAATATTGACGATGAAGCTTCCTCATTGGATTGTTGCAATGAATTATTTGAAAAAGCCTTACCAAGTCATATCAAATGTGAAACACACACTTTAAACTTGATAGACTCAACTGATTTTTGTCGAATTATTCGGGAAAACCTTCAAAACTTCGCTAAACATCAATACGTAAGTTCAGTTTGATAAAATGTAATCCCACAGGTAGAGAGTTCGTATGCTTAAAAGAGTACATCCGTCTTGTCTGTATAGCAGTTAATTGTTATATCGGGGAGAGTACGATAACTTAGGCGCCAAAAATTGATAACGGATTTTTTTAGAAGGGTTAAATACAAGCGTTTTTTACTATGGGAGGGGGGGGGTCTATCTCGCCCCGTTTAGGAGGTAGGGGCGATTTTAGAAAAAATGACTTAAATTGAACAAAAAATATTAAAAAACAACGGCAACTCTTACAATAAAATACTATACCGGTTTTGAAAGCCAGAAGTATGTTCTATAATCCTAAATTTAAATTAAATTATTTATGTCAATAGTTTTTGAAAAATTTGCATGCAAACTCAAAATTTTTTTAAAAAAATGAAAAATAAAAAGTTTAGACCAATTTTTTTAAAATTGTAAAATGAAGTGCTTAATTGGCTTTTTGTGGTCAATGCTACTATTAATTCTGAATCGAACACAAAAAACCGAATGGTTTTGTCCCTCCTAGTTTTTGAGAAAATCGAAAATTACTAAAACTACTTTTTATGAAATTTTTAATTTTTGGTATTTAACTACGGTGATTTCATTTTGAGGATTAATGTTAATGTGGTTCATTTGTAGGTAAAGTACAGCAAATCATTTAGGGTTACCAAGAATACACCAGAGGAGGTAGAATTGCATGGCATTTCGCTACTCAGTCAGTCAGTTTGTGAGTAAGTCAGGTGTTACTTAAAAATAGTCAAGTCAATTTTTCAATGTTCAATGTATTAAAACCGTGTTTACAGGCATTTTGATCACAAAAAAAAAATTATAGCAAGCACCTCCCGAATCTCTAGCCAATATTGAGGCCCATGGAAAAATGTGCCGATAGATGGGTTTATTGCTCTGAGATTAACTTTTATATGGATTGCACCAGAGAAAATTTTAAATCATTAGTTTTAAGCAAAATTTAAGTAACGTTATTTATAAAAATAAAAGATTAACTATGTAAATCATTTTAATGTAATTTGAATTTTATAGACCCACCTGCAAATTAGTTATTATATATTTCTTATGTATCTTAGTCTGTAAGAGTATAATATGCTCTGGTTGATGAATAAATAATAATAATAATATTGTATTCTTACAATTTTTGTCACCTTTTTGAGTTGGAGTTGAGAGGAGTTGACGCTTATTTGGAATTAGACCAATTTCTTCTAAGAACGCGATGCTTTTGAAATATTTTTTTTGAAATATTGAAAAGTTATTTAATTTAGAATGAAGTAGTGGATGCTTAGTCGCCATTCTTTATTCAAAGAAAAAAATACTTCACTCTTACAAAGGTTGAATAACGAATGACCTTGGTAAACAATAACCTGTACCATATAGCATTAAAAACAAGCAATAAACATACATATTAATTAAGGAATTATATAAATTTGCTGCATTCGTACAGTAGTACCTAGGTAATGTGAATTTTTCATAATGTATTAAATTTTCATGTCTGAACATTTTAAATGTGCAACTTTGGGCTACGTACATACATATAAAGGGTTTTCCAATAAGAGGTGTTATTTTGATATTCAAAGAAAAATGGCATTTTTGGAGATAAATGATCGGATGTTTATTTCATTATAAAGAGGAAGGTATGCCGTTAATAATGGAACACAACATCAGCCAAATGGCCGCCAAGACCACACTTACAGGACCATATCCTTTTCATGAAATTTTCCATAACCAAATCGCAAAGTGGCTGCCCTATGTCCTCGATAGCCTCACGAATTTCATCTTTGAGGTCTTGAATCGACGCTGGGCTGTTGGCGTAGACCTTATCTTTCACGTGGCCCCAAAGGAAGAAGTCGCAAGGTGTTAAATCACAAGATCTCGGTGGCCAATTGTGATCACCTCTTCGAGAGATAACACGGTCCGGAAACTTTTCCCGTAAAAGATCGATGGTTTCATTGCTTGTGTGGCACGTAGCGCCGTCTTGTTGAAAGTGAACGTTGTCCAGATCAATACCATCCAATTCAGGCCATAAAAAATCATTAATCATCTCTCGATAGCGCAATCCATTGACCGTAACTGTTGCTCCAGCCTCATTTTCGAAAAAGTAAGGTCCAATGACCCCGCGGGACCATAAACCGCACCAAACAGTCACGCGTTGAGGATGGAGAGGCTTTTCAACAATAACTCTTGGGTTTTCCGAGCCCCAGATGCGACAGTTTTGCTTGTTGACGTAGCCTCCGAGGTGGAAATGGGCCTCATCAGTCAAGATGATTTTTCGATGAAATTCCGGTTCATTTTCATGCATTTCAAGGACCCAATTTTAATAATTTCAATGCGTTGTTGAAGCGTGTATCGTTCCATTTTTATTAATAGTGTAGTTTCTACTTGTCAAATGTCAAAAAATGACAGCTTCAAAAGTGACAGCTACCGAAATAGCGGGCTATTCAAAATAACACCTCTTATTGGAAAACCCTTTATTTAGTAGACATTGGATATAGACCATAGGGTAAATTCAAAGTTAATTAAAATCCAGATTCTGTAAATGCAAAAGAAACCTTGCATACACCCAACCTCGCACCTACCCCAAATCCTATAGTGTGCCCAGGCAGGGGGGTTGCAGGGGGGCAGCATGGCCCCCCATACTTATCTCACTGTTAATACGCCGTAATGCGTAAGCAAGCAAAAAAAAGCAAATATCCCATAAAAAAGTAGTTTTAGTTATTTTTAATTTTCTTAAAAACTAGACAACATAATATCATCTAGTTTTCAGTTTTTGAATAAGAATGAAATAGAGCAACGAATTTTAGGAAAAATAATAATATATAACTTTGCAGTTTTGAAAAATTAAACTTTAAACTTTTTTTTATGTTTTTTTTCACAAAAGTTTGAGTTTAAAACTCGTTTTTTCAAAAACTGTGCATAGATTCTACTTCATTTAAAAATTATCTAATAGACCAGAGTATTGGGTTTAAAAAAAGGTATAATACTTAGTTGTAAGTATTACCGTTATTTTTTAATATTTTTGTTTCCATTTTAGTACCTTTTTTATAAAATTGCCCCTCCCGCCCAAACGGGGGGAGATAGACCCCCCCTCCCGTAGTAAAAAATGCTTGTATTGAACTGTTCTACAAAAAACCGTTATAATTTCTTGGCGCCTAAGTTATCGTACTCTTGCCAGCAATTGCTCTGATAATTTTTGATAATCATGAACATCTTAGTAAAGTGAACTTTCGAATCGTTCGAATCTCAAAATACAAATTATTCGAATTCAACATACTTTCTAATGAAATCGAATGTCAAAATAAGGCTGAGTATTTGTAATGCATTTGTAAGAAAAGTGTTGACAATACAATTCTCACAATTTTTTTTTATTTTTTTTTGATATTTTATTTACGAATAAAAAGAAAGGTAGGCCTAAACACTCCTGGTACAAACAAATGCAAAAACACCAGCATTCAGTTGGCCTCAGAAATGGAACAATACAAAACCGGGAGGCTTGCCGCCGATTTCTGAGGTCAACCCGGCGAACCCCACAGGCGGATCACTAGTGTGAAGCAGATACGTGGGAGAATTATGATCCCCTCGACATCGAGATCATAACAGCGCCGAATCAAAGGAAGAAGAAGATATTTTATTTACGAAATTCAAAAATAGAAAATACTTTTTTCACTCAATATTTATTTAATTTAATTTTGATAAGATTTACATTTTGTATTTTTTAACAAAAAAATTCTTTGCACACGCACACAAGTAAGATTTCAGTTCACAAGAATTCCACTGCAATATCAGCGCTTTGGAAGAGAATGTTTGTTATTCTCTGTGCAAAAGAATTTTGCCCGCCCATCCGATCTCTTGATTCTTTCTTTTTTTTTGTCTGGGCTCATTTAGTTTTTTATTCTTGTTTAAGACTTGTCATTTTGCATTTCGTATTACAAGAACAGAAAAAAAAAACCTGTTAAAAAATGATTTTTTTTAGTAGGTAGGTATATGATGCAATGACCATTCCACATTGTCGGAGGTAGGGTGGAAAAATGTTCTTTGTGTATGTATAAAAAAGAATATAAGTAGGTATATCACACATTCGCTGTCATAATTTTTTTTTTTTTTTTTGTATCTTTTTATTTGCGACCTATCATCACTTCTACTGTTTTTTTTGTTTCTTCTATGGAAAGCCATTTGAGGTACACACATAGTAATAAATTGCGATGCATAGTGATCTTCATTTTTTTTTTTTCAAAGGGTGTGTACATGATAGAAGAAATGAAGTTTGCATATAAATATCTACAATAGATTTTGTGTTGTTTTTTTCCGATAGGTAGGTTCATAGGTAATGATTTGTTTTGGTATCGTTAGGATTGTTTTGATTTAATTTTGCGCAGGTAGGTAATGGATGTATCAAAAATGTATTAGATAAGTACATGTTAATCCTGTGAATGAATGCAAATTGCATTTCACTGTAAGCAAATATGCAACAACCAATGGATATGGCAAGTGGATGGCGCCAAAATATTATGTACATATGTAGGTATCTATTTTAATCTAAATACCTTTGTACATATTTCTATAAAAAAGTTAAGAAGGAAAATTCGATCACTTTTTGTTTTCGGTGGTGACGCATTCCACTGGTAGAAGAATGGTGAAATTGGGAGGTATGTCAAAGTATGTAGAAAGAATATGGGAAGTGCGCTTCTTTTGTTTTTTTTTTTGTTGGTTTTACATAGGAAGAGTTTTCTCCTTTATTTCAGTATGTCATGGTGATGGATAAAACTTTCGTTACTGTTATTTTCTGTTGTGTTTATATTGTGCAAATCTATTTTTCACATACCTATAAATATTTTTTTTCAACAACCTAGCTGCAAAGGTATAATGCCTCCAAAAACAAACAAAGGAAACAAAAAACCCAAACAAAACAATTGATAAAAAGTAAGCAAATAGTAAATACATACATGTATTATCTACTTCGTTTTCATTAGGCCGCATGATGTAATTTCGTTGAAAATTTCTAAATGAGATAATTTTTAACAAAGGACAATAGGCAAATCTGGCCCAATTCTAATAAGAACGACCTTTATATAATATACATATATGTATGTAAGTATTTAGGCATATTTATTATCACTTAGTTTTTAATTTGTAAAAAAGCAAGTATTAGTTTTTCAATAATGTTGTTGGTGTCAAAATTAAAAAATGATTTGAAAATAAGCACTTTTTTTTTTTTTTGATGAAGATTTTGACATGTTTGAAAAACCAATATTAAGTTCGTTTTTATTAAAGCTTAGCCAGTTATCT
The DNA here is from genome assembly GCA_911387755.1 of Chrysotoxum bicinctum. Classification (NCBI taxonomy): domain Eukaryota; kingdom Metazoa; phylum Arthropoda; class Insecta; order Diptera; family Syrphidae; genus Chrysotoxum; species Chrysotoxum bicinctum. Next base: position 6,601,244 of record OU426991.1, read on the forward strand.
CTGTACATATCTGCCCATCAACATTTTTTTCTAACACGTTTTAGGCCCTTATTGCGAGTGTCGTTTCCTTATCGATAAACGACTTTTATCGATAGTCGAAAGTCGAAAATCTTTTTTGGTATTGTGGATCTCTATTGTGAACGAAATTTTTCGACTGGACAATCGATCTTTATCGTTTGCATTTTACTGTTCGACTGGCCAACGAATATAATTTTCTAGGCAAAAATGTATTTTTTTTATTTTATTAACTTATTATTTCCATTATAATAATTATTTTAACCACAGGGCAAAAGTATGGTATGATCCATGGGCAAAGAATCTTAATGCAGTGGCAAGTTTTATTATGTTTGGTATTGCCGTATTTCTTTTAGTTGGTTTGAGATGATTTTCAATGTCCGCCAATAATTGAACAAATGGTGGCTTTGAAAAGCGGAAGTATTTCAAAAATCTGCAATGTAGTATGTTAATAAAAGAAAATTTATTTTTACTCATTAACGGACATATTTTCTTCAAGCTGCAGAGGATTAGAAACATCTCTAAGTTGTCTCCTATTCCTGGCATTCATTATGTGGTCGTCGTTGGTTGTTTCATCATCTGTATTATCGAAAAATAACTCGGAGGAAATCATTTCTTGTTTATTTAACTGAAATTTATTGCATTTATTATTGTTTGTCTTTTAATTTTACACAATTTCATCACTTACATTTCATTTTTTTCACAATTTTCTCGTCCTAATACAAAAATTCAAATTAAAACCATATGGCAGTGCTAGTATATCAAAACAATAAAAGTACCTACATACGTGTATAAAAATATACCTATTTTTTCCCCACACTGACGCAATTCACAAAAAACACATTATAGTCGCGTATTAATCACATACAAATTAAATTCTCTACCACAAAGAATATTGACACTTGCGGAATGAGTATCGTCATATCTTGTTGATATTTGATTGCTGTCACTTTTGAACTTGACGGATTCGTAAAGTTCTTAATATAGTGAGTTTTATTGGAAAATATTTTATCTAGCATAATAAAACTTCCCTCGAAATACAACAAATCTCGTGTCGATAAAAGTGGCTTTGTTGTTGGTTACCTAGGGAAATTTAATTAAAAATGTTTTTTTGTGATTCTTCTATTGATCAAACTATTTGATCCCTAAGTAAAGGAATTTTTTTCCACATACACCATCACTGAAACATGCCCAAATGTCAAAATATAGGATTCATTAACAATAAGCACATTCGTTATTCACAGTAACTATTGTATCTGTCGATTGAGATACACAATACCAAAAAGAAAATTTGTCGTTGCTTTCGACTTTTGTCGGGTCGAAAGTTGAACGACACTCGCAATAAGGGCCTTACTTACGACAACCAATTGTTCAATTGTTACGTTGGTAGTTGACAAATTGTGAATAATTTCGAAATTACTTGATAAAATTCGTTTTTTTTCTTGAATAAGATCAGTTTTTTTGAAAAATGTATTTTTAGTTTTTGTTTAATAAAAAACAAACTTAAAGTAGTATAGTAGTATACAAAGTAAAATTAAAATACAATGATGTTATTGGAAATAAAATTGACAAACTTTTTCTACAAAATTTGTTTCAGCAAATGGCAACCAGTGGTACCATTTTAATTCAATTAAAGTAGATCTACTTTTTTTCCAAAATATTTAAAATCTACTTCTTGCTTCGCACCATCAGCAAAATACTAAAATCTACTTCATTTTAAAAATTCTGTTTCAACCTACTTCAATTTTACAAAAAGATAGTCCAAATCTACTTCTTTTTCTCTATTTCATTCTAGGAGGGTTTTTTTTTTCTTATATTATACGCGCACTCAAGGGGTTATGAATACTCTTATAATGTTAAACATAGTGCCAGAAATTAGGAAAGTAGGATAGAATGAGAAAGGAAATACCGATACACATTGGTTTTTAATGTCTGCACATTGCAATGAGTGGGAAATATTGAGCCGGGTAAAGAATTCCACATTCGTGTAGTGAGGCTAAAAAAAAGAATCACTGTACTTGACATTACGTCCGAAATTGGGCCCAAGGGCAAAATTATGAACAGTCCTAGAAGTACGGGTATTACGGTTGAATTGTTTGAGGGGGAGAACGCAACTGGCTACTTCACTAGAGCACTGTTTATGCCAAACAGCATTGAGTTTTCGAAGCATTAAATTCTACACGGTTTTTGATTCCGTCTTTTAGTGAAAGGTAATTTATAATCCAACGAAAAAAAAAATAATGTCAACATAACAAAAATATACAAAAGTATCTAATTTTAAAAGCATAGGAACTAAACACACTCATGTGTACACACACATTAGAGCCGTTTTCGAAATAATTATAATATTTCATAATGGCTGTATGGAAGGAACTAAACTAAACTAAACCAAAGTAAAACAAACCATTTCAATTTCTCCTCTAGGCTGCAGGTTGAGGTACAGAGTTACAGATAGACGGGATCATTACTTTTTTGTGTTGTAATGTCAACTTATGAAAATTCCCAGTTCAAATTTGTCTAAAAGCAAGTAAAAAGTCATTTTGAAATCTTCCTCGATTTTCTCAATTTGCTTCACTTTTTTCTTCAAATCTCCTTCGACTTTTTTCCGGAAGTGGTGACGCTGATGGGGACTTCAAGTCTAAGATATGTAACAAATGCAAAACTACGAAAATTGTTTTTATTTTGATAATTACATAATATTCAGGAACAATTGATAGCAAATGAACGGTTTGATCAACCAATTTGAAAATTGATAATCTTTTTGTTAAAAAAAACCATACCAGTAGCCAACATTTGTAAAACAAATATGTATACAAAAAAATTATTTTCGCCTTACTAACGGTCAATTGTAAAAAATCAATTATGTATCTCCATAAATTGTTACAAACAATCCATTATCTATAACGAATTTATTCATGTTTTCAAAACTGCCCAATGAATTATGTTGTCAATTTTTACATGTAAATTAGTGGTCAAAGACGGAACTACTTTTTAATCCGAGGCTATATTTTTTTTTTGCAATACATAATTCATTTTATTGAATCATAAATAATCTGAAGACAATAAAGCCCTTTAAAAAAATAAAAATTGAAAATGTTTGACTATGGATATTTCTTATTTTTAGAAACTCTGAAACAATAAAAATAAATATTTAAAACGCTTTTGGTTTCATCCCAATACGACCACTTTTCGCAGAGTTACAGCCCTTTGAAAAAGAATCAAAAGAACTGCCAAACATTTATAGGTATACATACTCGTACTTACATAAATAGGTACATAGTTTTCATTATTATTTTGGAAAGTGTATTAATTTACTTGGGTTAGGATAGGACATTTAATAATTTTTTTGGTTGAGCAATTTTTGAATTGTAAACTTTTTCCTCAAATTAATTGTCTACTTTAAAAAAAATTATAATATCAGAGCAAATTCCCCGGGATCCTTAAAATGTCTAAGTATGTGCTCCCTTTCTTTATTTTTTAAAATATCCTGAAAAGTAGATAAAAGTCCTAGAACCAACAGATTAACCTTGTATAAATACGCAAAGAATAAAAACGCTATCTACCTAAATGCGAAAAGTTTCAATTCACCTGCAACCAAAAATAAAACAGAAAACAAACCGTCTATTATTGTGTCTAATTTGAGCGCTGAATGTAAAAAACTCAATTTCCCTCTTCTAAACCCCAAACAGTCACGCACGATTCACGAAAAATTATTGCCTATTCCAAGTTCAAAACTGCCCCATACATGGGGCAGTCAATACGTCAATACCACTGTTCCATGTGAGTAAAATATTTTAGGTTTTATCAGTCTGGAAAGCAAAAAGTGTTCAAATGTGCCCCACTCTCCCCTATTTTTAATTTTTACCCCACACGTTTTTTTCTTTTTTTTTAAGACCGAAAATAACGGTACCTGCCATACGATTTTTTTCGAAATTTTATAAATATTTTTTTTCTCAAAACCTGCCACAGATTTAAAAAAAAAACATTCAAAAAATTTCATGTAGTTAGGGCAAGGAAATGGTTAAAAAAATTCAAAAAAATTCAAAATTCATAGGAACTAAACACACTCATGTGTACACACACATTAGAGCCGTTTTCGAAATAATTATAATATTTCATAATGGCTGTATGGAAGGAACTAAACTAAACTAAACCAAAGTAAAACAAACCATTTCAATTTCTCCTCTAGGCTGCAGGTTGAGGTACAGAGTTACAGATAGACGGGATCATTACTTTTTTGTGTTGTAATGTCAACTTATGAAAATTCCCAGTTCAAATTTGTCTAAAAGCAAGTAAAAAGTCATTTTGAAATCTTCCTCGATTTTCTCAATTTGCTTCACTTTTTTCTTCAAATCTCCTTCGACTTTTTTCCGGAAGTGGTGACGCTGATGGGGACTTCAAGTCTAAGATATGTAACAAATGCAAAACTACGAAAATTGTTTTTATTTTGATAATTACATAATATTCAGGAACAATTGATAGCAAATGAACGGTTTGATCAACCAATTTGAAAATTGATAATCTTTTTGTTAAAAAAAACCATACCAGTAGCCAACATTTGTAAAACAAATATGTATACAAAAAAATTATTTTCGCCTTACTAACGGTCAATTGTAAAAAATCAATTATGTATCTCCATAAATTGTTACAAACAATCCATTATCTATAACGAATTTATTCATGTTTTCAAAACTGCCCAATGAATTATGTTGTCAATTTTTACATGTAAATTAGTGGTCAAAGACGGAACTACTTTTTAATCCGAGGCTATATTTTTTTTTTGCAATACATAATTCATTTTATTGAATCATAAATAATCTGAAGACAATAAAGCCCTTTAAAAAAATAAAAATTGAAAATGTTTGACTATGGATATTTCTTATTTTTAGAAACTCTGAAACAATAAAAATAAATATTTAAAACGCTTTTGGTTTCATCCCAATACGACCACTTTTCGCAGAGTTACAGCCCTTTGAAAAAGAATCAAAAGAACTGCCAAACATTTATAGGTATACATACTCGTACTTACATAAATAGGTACATAGTTTTCATTATTATTTTGGAAAGTGTATTAATTTACTTGGGTTAGGATAGGACATTTAATAATTTTTTTGGTTGAGCAATTTTTGAATTGTAAACTTTTTCCTCAAATTAATTGTCTACTTTAAAAAAAAATATAATATCAGAGCAAATTCCCCGGGATCCTTAAAATGTCTAAGTATGTGCTCCCTTTCTTTATTTTTTAAAATATCCTGAAAAGTAGATAAAAGTCCTAGAACCAACAGATTAACCTTGTATAAATACGCAAAGAATAAAAACGCTATCTACCTAAATGCGAAAAGTTTCAATTCACCTGCAACCAAAAATAAAACAGAAAACAAACCGTCTATTATTGTGTCTAATTTGAGCGCTGAATGTAAAAAACTCAATTTCCCTCTTCTAAACCCCAAACAGTCACGCACGATTCACGAAAAATTATTGCCTATTCCAAGTTCAAAACTGCCCCATACATGGGGCAGTCAATACGTCAATACCACTGTTCCATGTGAGTAAAATATTTTAGGTTTTATCAGTCTGGAAAGCAAAAAGTGTTCAAATGTGCCCCACTCTCCCCTATTTTTAATTTTTACCCCACACGTTTTTTTCTTTTTTTTTAAGACCGAAAATAACGGTACCTGCCATACGATTTTTTTCGAAATTTTATAAATATTTTTTTTCTCAAAACCTGCCACAGATTTAAAAAAAAAACATTCAAAAAATTTCATGTAGTTAGGGCAAGGAAATGGTTAAAAAAATTCAAAAAAACTGTTATTTTTGGTACCCCCTATGGAACCATTTTTTTTGGTTTTTGATTTTCTCAAAAACCGTACAGCCGATTTTGATAAAATTTTCTATATCTAAGCTCCCCAGCAGTTTGAACATTATTTTGTTTTCAATTTTTGCAAGAAAAAATTTTTGGATTTGAGAAAAAAAAATAAAATTTTATTTTGACTCAATACTTCAAAAAATCCATGCACGATTTTTTTTAAAACATGATAAATAAGAAGTTTCTTAATATGTATAAACTATAAGATAAAGATAAATAAAAAGATAAAGATAAGATAAAAATAACGGTACCTTCCATACAAATGTTAAAAAATGGTTTTAAGAAATCGTATTTTTCTCGAAAACGGTTCCGAGAATTTTGCTTAAAATTTTTTTCATTTGATTAATTTTTACGATATAATCTAATAAAAAAAATAAAATCAAGATATTACTGACTGTACCCACCATAGAAGCGTTTGTTCAAATTTAGAATTCTCATTATCGACAAAACAGATTTTAATGAAATTTTTTATAGAGAAGCTTTTAAAAGGTTTAAGAAAATTGCATTTCAAAAAAATAATTTTTGAATTTTTGAAAAAAAAAAAAAAATATTTTTTTTTTTTAGAAAATTCGATCTCAGACACGGCTCAATATTTTTGTTTGTAAATTTAATTTTTATTTGAATAATAAAACCTTTTAATTAGCGTACCAAAATTTTTTCTTAAAAACATTTTAAAAATTTTGTATATAAAGCTTATTTTTTTAAGAAACCAGTACAGACTTATTGTTCTTGCATAAGCAGCTAATATTTCCTTGAATCACATGGCATCCTGTTTTTAGCTCCAACTACTAAAGGAGTTGTTTTAGACTATTAAAAAATGAATTTTATGCTTATGAACAGTTCTTTTCTAATATCATTAATTTTTGGAATTTTTAGTCGTTTACATAAGAGCAAGTTCCTGCGACCCAGTAGTGCATTTTATTTAAAAAAAAAGTAGACGAAAAAACACTAAGAGTCCATTTCTTGAAAGGTATATCCTCCCTCTTGACTTTTCGGCGCAACAATTACAACGACAATTTGCAATAGAAGGTGAAAGTCCTGACACTTTCGACATACATCGGGGTGGTTCGACTTAGAATGTAGTCTCCTTTGCAAAAAAGGATATGATTGAAATCTCAAGTATCATCTATACGTTAAACAGTCATCGCAGAACCGAATTTCGTTTAACGTGGACACCTGCCAGTAAAGGCTTGATTCCACGGTGGGCCTAACCACACTAACGGAGTCAGAATAAGTGCTGACCACCACCCTGAGTTAGTACAAGACCACCCCCCAGCAGCAATTCTGCAAATATGTTGGGGCATTTCCACACACCTTGCTGAGGAGCGAGGTCTACCTAGCACCTAGCACCTCTTGAAGTAAACTTGGAAACCATATGCTTCCGCAACCACAGCCACCACGATACTCCCACAAGGGGGCCTACCTCATAGATAGTCTAAAGCAGAGGGGCCGAGCATCTTGCGACACATGAAACCACCTCCACCACCTGGGCACTATCTCCCGTGGTACCAGAATATAGCTTCCGGTGGAACTTCGCGACCGTGAAGGTCACTTCTAGATGAGTTCCTTAAAACTTGAGGCCTAGCAACCTCGGATGCACACACCCAGCCACCAATCAAGGCAGAAGCTGATAACCATGCACGTACACCTATACACAAAACGATACCTGTGCTCCTCTGAACACTTGAAACTCTCGACGAAATCAGAGACAATTACCATCCGAGTCCTTCAACACAGCACATCAGCTCAGTCACCTGAAATAGGCGGCGCACGCAGGCAATACCTGTTGCCAACCCCACCTAAGAGCCAACCAGAAACAAAGGCAAAACGGCCAAAAACTACTACAAGGACACATAACAACCACCACCAGCTTGAGTTGGTAAGAACGCGCACGAGCCGCATTTCACTGTGTACCCCAGGGCAGACCGAGGCACACATATTAGGCACCCCCAGCTCCAGACACCCCCCACAGCGGGTCATGCCCCAATGCCACCAAGTCAACGACTCAGGACAAAGGGCGCAATCACCACAGCAGGTAGCGCAGGGAGTGAGCCCATGACCAGCGATGAGTGAGTCAAGATGAGACCCGTAAAGGCCCCTGTCCCGCCCAAACACCACCAACCATGGTTATAGGACGGACGGTGAGTGAGTCAGGATGAGACCTGGGTAGGCCCCTGTTCCGCCCAAACACTCTTCGATCCCAGCCCAAGGGGTTGCGGACTTAAATGCCCTACCTAACAGTACATCCCGTTCCCCCGAAGCCTACAGCCGCGACCCACACTAGCCCCAGATTGACGTTCAGGCGATCAGCCTGTCTCCCATGTCAACACGGTCTCCAGGCATTTGCCTGTCCTAGATGCCGACAAGGAATCCAGTCCCGCCAACGAACACCAATACTGGGTGAACCCCAAATCGCCGCGGTATCTACAACAAGGACAGACAGAATGCCATTAGTGCCTTCGAATCTGAAAGACTCTGTCGGCAAAGCCGGCCAGATTTTCAGCCGTCTCTCTAGTGAAGAGGATCCGACTTAAATCCCAAGCACCATCCACCCACACAGCACCCATCGCAGGGAGATCCCTGAAGTGAGCGTATCGCGGACACTCAGTTAGCACATGCCTCGAATCCTTTCTCGGAGCCCCACATGAACAGTCCGCCGAACCGGCCAAGGTCCTCTCATGCAAGAATGTATTCAAGGAACCATGACCCGTCAGAAGAAAGCCCGTGAAGAGCGAGAAGTCCAAGCATTCCCTATTACACGCTGGCCTTACCTCAGGGAGAAATTGGAAGGTAGTCCTACCTTTACCACTCTCCTTCTAACGAGTTTGCCACCTACCGCCGAGCCTACCAAGGTCCTTTCATGCAAAAATAAATTCAAGGAGTCATGACCAGTCAGCTTTCTGCTGACAATGGAACGAAGAGTTTGTAGATTTAGAATTACCGATCAAAATTCGTTAACAACGGCTCTTTCAAATGCATGGCCTTCAATTACTCCTGACGTGACCGAAAATCTGGTCATTTCCATGCCCAGAATTCTCAAGGAATCAAATGGAAGTACAACAAAATATTAAATAAAATTTATTTTATTTCTTATTATTTAAATTGTTTAGTAAATTGGAGCGTAGACTTTTCTGAAGTTAATATTCGTTTTTTTTTTCGTTCATTTTATTCCAAAAAAATGAATTATTTTTTTTTTAAAGGATACTTAAAAATAAACAACAGACAAAATACAACCCAATCTACATTATTCGAGAAAATATTGGCGAGTGATGTGCAAAAACTGCGCAGTCAAAAATTGATTCAAATATAATGCACGACTGGGTCACACGTACTTGTTAATACATATAAAATAAAAGCATGGATTTAATTGGAGCAAAAAGTATAAATTTATGCAAACCAAGTTTAAGAATCTTTGTATTATGAAATAAATTTTTCATAAAAGAAATTTCCGTAAAATTTTTCTAAAAAAAAATTGTGATGCCAATTTTAAGTATTTTAGTAATAAATGTGCGACATTTTAGTTTAATTAGTACGATGTTAAGACTAGACTTTCCAAATTTTTTTTTGAACATAGCGTCATGATTTTGCGTTCTCTACCGTTTTATTAAAGTTAAAATTATCGAATACCTATTTTATGTTTTAGTATCGTATGACTCTTTGACATTTACAAACGTCAAAAAGGTCTGTTTACTTAGATTTTTGCCAGAACTTTCATTGTTTTTGGTGTGTTATTTAGTCTGATACTAGTTAGAAAAGGAAATGCTTAAAATTAAAAATGAATTAGTTAAGTACTTTCCTTAAAGTTATTAAATTGTTAGGTATTATCATACCTCATTTATCTCATCATATATTAATAAACATAACAGGCTGTTAAATTTTGCTCTAAGGATTTTCAGAAATAAGTTAAAAAAAATTAACCGTTCACAAGATATTAAACCTTTTCAAGATAATGATTAAAAATATGTATTTCATTTCAAAATGAGTCTTTTACAAAAAAAATTTGGTCAGAAACGTTAAAGCCTTTAATGGGAAAGTCGAAAATCAAAAAACCGTTCTATAACAGGTTCCGTCAATAATATTTTGTTAAATTGAATTTTATATTACATATAATCAACATGCTTTAACAAATACACTTAACACATAATATTTGTATACATACATACCTTACTTATTTAACTTATATTACTTTAATATGCACGCATCACATTTTCTATAAATACCCTAATACATTTCTATTACACTCTTGAATTTAACTACTTGTACTCAAATTTAATCGGCTCCGTCTTTCTATTACGAAAGTAATTTGCTTTTCAGAACAAAATTTTTACATATTTTTTCTTAACTTTTTTCTTATCAAAATTTAGTCCATGCCAATAGTAGCAAATTCATGTTTTTTTATTAAAATCGTTAAAGCCGTTTTCGAAATTAACAAGATTTCGCATACATGAGCTAAAGTAAGTTTTGGAGCTAAGAAAGATTCAGTTTGTCTTTTAGGCAAAGACCGAAAACCCTAAAGTACCGAGTTTGAAGAAAATGCCTCCAGCGGAATAAGCGGTAGGTTGAGGCAAAGACAGACATGTTGAAACATGTTTCTTATATACTAAATTTTCCTTAAAATTTGTATAAGAAAATTGTATACGCTAATTCTTAGCATTACATATATATGCACATTTAGGGACATTATTTCAAAAATGAATCGTGTACCCGTATATTGAATGTTCAAAAAAAGGTAATTATGTTCTTAAAAATCATTTTATAAATATAAAAAATGGATTTAATGAGATACAAATGTACAAATGTACAAATGCATGAAATTGCCCTCGGAATTTCAGAAAAGTCTGAATTTATGCAAACAAAGCTCAAAAATCGTTTTATTATTAAAGTAATTTTTTATATGGGGTTTTTCAATAAGAGCGCTACAAAAGTTTTTTTAAATAAAATAAAACGAACGGTTTTGGATATCAATGAAATTCTTTATTCCTGTGAAAGTACGTTCGATGCCATTACGATATGTATGTAACTCGATTTCTTTTGCATGGCCACCACGGGCACGCTTGCAGAAGTCCAGACGCTGAACCCAATTTGCGACGGTTTTCAAGCATAAATCGGCCGATACTGCTGCAATTTCACGTTCGATATTCGAACGAAGTTCATCAATCGTCGCTGGCTTGTTGGCATAGACCATACACTTGACGTAGCCCCACAGGAAATAGTCTAACGGCGTCAAATCGCACGACCGAGGCGGCCAAGCGACTGGATCATTTCGTGAGATAACACGTTCTCCAAAACTTGGTTTCTAACAAATTGATTGTGACATTCGCTGTGTGGCTTGTGGTGCCGTCCTGTTGGAACCACATGTCCTCCAAGTCCATATCATCCAATTGGGGCCAAAAATATTCGGTTATCATTGAACGGTAGCTGTAGCGATCCCCATTCATAGTAACGTGCAGGTCTTGATCATCACGGAAGAAGTACGGCCCAATGACGCCGCCGGCCCATAACCACACCAAACCGTAATTTTTTCGGGATGTAATGGTCATGACTCATGGAGTACGTGTGGATTGCTCCCTGAGCAATACCGCATATTTTGTTTATTGACGAAGCCCTTCAGCCAAAAATGAGCCTCATCGTTGAAGATGATTTTTCGATGAAAATCCGAATCATTTTCAAGTTGTTGCTCAGCCCAATTCACGAACATACGACGCTTCTGGTGGTCAAGTGGCTTCAGTTCTTGCGCCAATTTAATCTTGTAAGGATGTAGGCCAAGATCTTTTCGCAAAATTCGCCACAACGACGTCACAGAGATGCCCAACGCTTGAGAACGACGTGTGAGAGACACATTTGGGCTTTCTGCAACTGAAGCCTCAGCGGCAGCAATATTCTCGACACTACGGGCACTTCTTTGTCTCACTGGCACGGGAACATTTTGTTCTGTGCCTGTGGATTCAAATTTTTCCACTAGACGCTCAATTGTTGATCTGCTAGGACGATTATGATGACCATAAATTGGACGAAGCGCTCTTAACGTTGAGGCCACTGACTCCGAATTTCGGTAGTTAATTTTAATAATTTCGACTCGTTGTTGGCTCGTATATCTTTCCATCATGAAATGGCAAACCTTACTGAAGAGAAATGTCAAAAGAGCGGCAAGAAATATGGCGTCGTTTGCTGTCCCTGTCGCTCTACTTTTGAAGCGTCCCTGTTGAAAAACCCTTTATAAGAAATTTCCTTAAAATGTTTCAAGAAAAGAATTTAGGATGCCAATTTTAAGTATATAGTAAGTAGTATAGATTTTAGGATATAATTTAAAAAAATGATATTTAACATGTTTTGAAGATATTGAATTTTCAAAAAAAAAATTGGAATTTTGTTAACAAATATTTTTACGAATATTTTTATATGCAATATTATTTTAAACTTGAGGGGGCTCCTTCTTAAAAAATTTGGTTAAAATCATAAGATCCGTTCATTAGAAAGTCGAAAATAAAAAAAAAAAACGGTTTGATGACAGGTACCGTTACCAACATTTTCTCCGAAATTTTTTGTTTGACCAAAATATAGTCCATGTGCATATAAGCACACCAATTTTTTTATTAAAATCGTTAGAGCAGTTTTCGAGATAAATAAAGATGATGCATTACAGATGTATAGGGGGTACCGTTAGTACAAACATACTGAAACATGTTTTTTGTGTACTAAATTTTCCTCAAAATTTGTATAAAAGGTTGAAAGTGAAAAATAATAAATAAGGCTGACAATTTTTAAATACACCACAGACGGGGAGAAATTAGGGAGGGAGAGAAAGGAGGTGACGATGAAGATTGATTTTGAATGTTTGCAAATTGAAATGGCGAAGGAAAACTGTGACGGGTAAGTTATTCCACAATCCTATTGTGCGAATAAAAATAGAATCTCTATATTTGACGGTACGACCAATGTAAGGCTCAAGGGTGAATTGATAAAGGGGAGGAATGCTCGGGCGAGCATTGCTTGTGAAAGAAGCGATAAAAGTGAGAAAGTCGAAAATAACGAAAAAACCGTTCTAAATAACTTTTTTTTCCCCCAATTTTTTTTAGACCAAAATGTAGTTCATACCCATAATAGCACACATTATTTTTTTTATCAAAATCGTTAAAGCCGCTTTCGAGATAAATAAGATTATGCATCACGGGTGAATGGGTGGTACCGTTAGTTTTAAAAATTAAAAAAAATCAATTTTCCTTCTAGGGAATCACCGAAGACCCTTAAGTACCGAGATTGAAGAAAATATCTCCAATGGCTTAGGCTGTAGGAAGAGGTAGATTTACAATTTAGTACACAAAAAACATGTTTTAGGTTTTTTGTGTACTAAATTTTTCTCAAAATTTTTATAAAAGAATTTGATATTCACATTATTGGCATTTAATGATATACATTTTAAAACGTAATTTAAAAACTTAATCGTGTATCAGTTTTCAAGATATTAAATTTTCGAAAAAAAAACGTAGATATTATTTTTTTTAAATCCAATAACTATTTTCTAGAAAATTTTCTTAGATTAATTTTTTAAAATGCAAAGGAGCTTATACATACAAATTTTCGTTAAGATCGTTAGAGCCGTTGATGAGAAATTCAAAAATCAAAAAAACGGTTCTATGACAGGTATGTAGTCATATACCATATGTAGTCCATGCCCGAAGTAGTACACTTATCTTTTTTTTATCAAAATTGTTAGAGCCGTTTTCTAGATAAATAAGGTTTTGCACAACGGCTAGTACGGAAGTACCGTTTATTTTGGAGACGGAAAAAAATTGCCAGTTCCCCTCTATTAAATAAGGAAGAACCTTAAACACCGAGTTTGAAGAAAATCCTTTCAGCGGTTTAGGCTGTAGGACAAGATACATACATACATACATAGACGGAACCGCCGGACCATTTTTTTAACAGCGTAATGTCAATTTTGGTAAAAAGTTCGAGTTTTTTTTAACAAAAAAGTTGCCCTACAATACTCAGCACAAATATATAAAAATATAAAAATAAATAAATATATTATGTACTTAAAATTCAAATGAAATACAGAAACAAACAGTCGATCTGAAGAATTTTAGAATGAGAGTCGACTCTACAACAATGGTATACAAGAGCGGCGGGCAATGGACAAACAAATCTGTACATACAAATGTACATACATATGTTATGTATGCATGCCGTGACTAGTATTGCCAAATGAATTTGCACCTTGCAACAACAAAATTGACTGTTTATGCTGGAAATTTGCGATCTATACTTCATTTCCATCTAAAATAATGTAAATGACTTATTATAAATAATCAAAATCTGTACCGAGATAGTATATAAAATGCACTTTTTTCTGCGAAAAATTATTTGGTTTGAAGTTGCCTGTTCTTTTTTTTTTTTTTTGTAGTTGTGTTTGAGTTATGTATCTGTCAAATTAAGGGTTGTTCAACGCAAATTCGCAAGTGTTTAAAATTATGAAAAAGTTAGACAAAGCCTCCAAGCTAAACGACTAGTTTAAGTAGAGCCGGTTTTATTGCTTAGACGATAACTGTTTAAAATTTTGCGCCATTGATTTTTCAAAAGAAAGATGTATTTTTTTTTTTTTTTTTTTTTTCAAAAACCCCAAAAAATATTTTTCCGAATATTTTTATATACAATATTATTTTAAATTTAAGAGAGCTCCTGCTGAAAATTTTTGGTTTAAATCGTTAGAGCCGTTGATGAGAAAGTCGAAAATCAGAAAAATGTTTTTTGACCAACATGTAGTCCATGTCCATAATATCACACCTAAGTTTTTTCATCAGAGCCGCTTTCTAGATAAAAAAGATTGCACATTACGGGTGTATGGGGGGTACTGTTCTTTTGGAAGCTAAGAAAAAAATTTTAATTTTCCCTCTAGAAATTCACCGAAGATTCCCTGTCAATTGGTCCCAAACAACTGGTCTCACGACAACACATCCCAGACAACTGATCCCACGACAACCGATCCCACTACAAACAGCAATAATTTCATAGAAGAAAGCTTGCTGGATTTTAACGTGAAGCGTTCCTTTTACATTTTACATGGGGGGTGGCCGTGGCGCGATGGTTGTGTGCTCGCCTGTCAACCACAATATCACAGGTTCGATTCCTGCCATCGTTTATGTCGTCTTTAATTCCATTAAAACCTTCTATAAATTGTCATCAATGGGTTGCTGGTTTACTCATTACATGTTGTTTAGGCATAACACTAACAACATGTGATTGAGTTAAACTAGTATGCCCAATAAAGATGAAAAACGAATAAAATAATGCGAATTATAAGGGACATAGAAATAACACACGGCATTTCTCCGCTTTAGTTCAGCCGCCATCCCTGGAGATAAAAAATCTGAGACAACCACCTTCAGTCTCAGAAAATCGTGCCACACATCTTTCCTATCCTTCTTTCTCTTCCGTAACTTCACGCCCACGCTGTGTTGAAACATTTAAAGGGTAATCATATTCCCTTGAGCGTGTGTAAATTATAAAAAAAAAAAAAAAAAAAAAAAGTAGGGGTAAGGAGGGGAAGAAGAAGATAGAGATAGCCAAATTTTTGATTATCGAAAGAAGATAGATAATGTGGGATGAGTTGTCGTGGGACCAGTTTTTTGGGACCAAATATTCTGAGATGAATAGACTGGGACCTTCGATCGGCGTCCCTTCAACGAAGACCCTTAACTACCGCGATTGAAGAAAATAGGTCCAGTGGTATAGGCTGTAGGGAGAGGTACAGACAGACAGACACACAGAAACATGTTTTTTGTATACTAAATTTTATTTAAAATTTTCATAAAATAAAATTGATATGCGGATTGTTAGTATTTATAAAATACATTTTAAAACGAAATTTAAAAATTTAATTTTTTATCCGTTTTTAAGATATCGAATTTTCAAAAAAAAAATTGTATTGTTTTTAAAAATTAAAAAACTGTTTTCTCGAAAAAGTTCTTAGATTATATTTTTTTCTAACGCAAAGAAACTTTCATAAAAATGTCGGTTAAAATCCATAGAGCCGTTGATGAGAAATTCGAAAATCAAATTTTATGACAGGCACCGTTTATAACATTTTGCTCCAAATTTTTTTCTGACCAAAATGTAGTCCATGTTCATATTTTATTTTTTTTTTATCAAAATCGCTAGAGCTGTTTTTAAGATAAATAAGATTTTGCATTACGGGTATATGGGGACAACGTTAGTTTTGTAGCTAAAAAAAAATTCTATTTCGCCTCTAGGGAATCACCGAACACCCTTAAGTACCAAGTCTGCAGAAAATAGGTCCAGTGGTTTAGGCTGTAGATCGATGTACAGACATACAGACAGACAGACGGAATTGTCGAACCCACTTTATTCGTCTTCGCTATCATCTTGATGTCAACTTTGATCAAAATCTCGAGTTCGATTTTTTTTTCAAATTCAGAACTTGCCCTATAGTACCTATGAGTATATCGCAAGTAAAAAGAAGGTGATTGATTTAGTAAGTGCAGGTGAGATTTCTTAAAAAGTCGTAGAAAAAATTTATGAAATTTCAGCGAGCTATGAACATCTGCTGCTCCAAACGCTGGGCGAAAAAGAAAGACTAAAAGGTCGCTCCGAGGTTCTGAGTGGGAAAGATAGGCTTTGTTTGGTTCCGGCCGTTACTCCCAAGCCTGCTCCTCGAGCTCTGCAGAAAGAGGTATTTCCCTCCATTAATATTGCAAAGACAGTTCCAATTGCACAGGGTACAACTCCAGTTAATTTAAAGCGAAAATAATATTTAATATTGAAAGTGAAAAAAAAAATAAAAATAAAAAAAAATAAAAATATATAAAAAAAAATAAAAATAAAAAAAAATAAAAATATATAAAAAAAAATAAAAATATATAAAAAATAAAATAAAAATATATAAAAAAAAAATAAAAATATATAAAAAAAATAAAAATATATAAAAAAAATAAAAATATATAAAAAAAATAAAAATATATGAAAAAAATAAAAATATATAAAAAAAAAAATAAAAATAATTATTTGAAACGTTAGATTGGTCCATGACATTTACTTTTTGAAGATAATTTCATTTAAATGTTGACCGCGGCTGCGTCTTAGGTGGTCCATTCGGAAAGTCCAATTTTGGGTAACTTTTTCGAGCATTTCGGCCGGAATAGCCCGAATTTCTTCGGAAATGTTGTCTTCCAAAGCTGGAATAGTTGCTGGCTTATTTGTGTAGACTTTAGACTTGACGTAGCCCCACAAAAAATAGTCTAAAGGCGTCAAATCGCATGATCTTGGTGGCCAACTTACCGGTCCATTCCTTGAGATGAATTGTTCTCCGAAGTTTTCCCTCAAAATGGCCATAGAATCGCGAGCTGTGTGGCATGTAGCGCCATCTTGTTGAAACCACATGTCAACCAAGTTCAGTTCTTCCATTTTTGGCAACAAAAAGTTTGTTAGCATTGAACGATAGCGATCGCCATTCACCGTAACGTTGCGTCCAACAGCATCTTTGAAAAAATACGGTCCAATGATTCCACCAGCGTACAAACCACACCAAACAGTGCATTTTTCGGGATGCATGGGCAGTTCTTGAACGGCTTCTGGTTGCTCTTCACTCCAAATGCGGCAATTTTGCTTATTTACGTAGCCATTCAACCAGAAATGAGCCTCATCGCTGAACAAAATTTGTCGATAAAAAAGCGGATTTTCTGCCAACTTTTCTAGGGCCCATTCACTGAAAATTCGACGTTGTGGCAGATCGTTCGGCTTCAGTTCTTGCACGAGCTGTATTTTATACGGTTTTACACCAAGATCTTTGCGTAAAATCTTCCATGTGGTCGAATAACACAAACCCAATTGCTGCGAACGGCGACGAATCGACATTTCACGGTCTTCAGCAACACTCTCAGAAACAGACGCAATATTCTCTTCTGTACGCACTGTACGCATTCGTGTGGTTGGTTTAATGTCCAATAAAGTAAACTTAGTGCGAAACTTGGTCACAATCGCATTAATTGTTTGCTCACTTGGTCGATTATGTAGACCATAAATCGGACGTAAAGCGCGAAACACATTTCGAACCGAACACTGATTTTGGTAATAAAATTCAATGATTTGCAAGCGTTGCTCGTTAGTAAGTCTATTCATGATGAAATGTCAAAGCATACTGAGCATCTTTCTCTTTGACACCATGTCTGAAATCCCGCGTGATCTGTCAAATACTAATGCATGAAAATCCTAACCTCAAAAAAATCACCCTTTATATAAAAAAATAAAGACTTCCAAGGAAGTCCAAAAGAAAGTTCTTGAAAAGATTGCTACACTCTTATACTACGTTTTCACCAAGAGTAAATCCTGGATTTAAGTTGATTTACCATAAATCTTCTTTAAATCTCGAAGATTTACCATACAAATTTATTTCATAAATCTAGTAGATTAGAAATAAATATCTACTAAATCTTCATAGGATCGATCGGTCGAAGTTCGAACTGACCTAACATCCATACGGTGCTAAGCTATCTCGATGATTTTTCATCGTTTGGCACAAATGAAAATTTTTTCTCTCGCTTCTACTTTATAAGAAAAATTGAAATAACATTAGCATTTTGATAGATACTGTCAAAGTTAATCTTCTTATTAATCTTTCAGTGCGGTGAAAACACCACATACATCTCTTGCCTTTATAATAGGCGTGTTTTGTTGAGCTTCTTAATGTACGAGTACACATTTGGAAATATTACACATTAAGCTTATTTTGCAAATGTAAATACAAGAACATCAAGTTAACAGCACATTCGCTCTTCAGTAATTTTAATGTATACATTTACTTTCCAATGAATTTCTTTTCTTAATATGTCAAGTTGGTATCTGTGCAAGATTTCCATGAATACGTTCGGTAAGTATAGCTATTCTGGATAAGATTATTCATGAAGTTGGCAAATTTATAATATATAAATAAATAATTCATGAGAAAAAAAAAAGAAATAAGTTAATAGTTATAAAAACTATAACATTTAATTTGAAAGTAATCCCCACAATTTTTCAATTTTGACATAATCGGAATTTGAAATGATTAGTTTATATTGTCAAATGATCTTTTTTATACTATATATTTTTTTGACCAACAGACCAAGCAAGTTGTGCAACATTAACAGCCGTATTTATTAGAATTTGTTAAACGCGGGAATAGTTATGCAATGCATAAGGACTTATTCATCCACTATGCAAATTCATATTTATAAAACATTTGCCTACCCTACATAGTTATAATGAGCTTGTGTCAAATAAAGTACCAAAAAGTAAGAATCTACTACATTTAGCCTTAATAACACTCAGCTGTTTGTCAAAAAACAAAAAACAACATCTTGTCTGTCTATCGAATTAAATAAACAAAAACCAAACTACCAAAAGCTAAAAGAATTCGAACAATTAACTTTGATTCATCAGATAAAGTATGTTATTATCTCTAGCACAATACTGGAAATCAAATTGTTATTCGTTTCATCCTAGCTGGAATACTCCTCAGACAAGTTCTTAAGGATAAAACTCAAAAATGCAAAATAAAAATTACAACACTAACAGACCGGATAAAGAAGGATGCGTGGAGAGAGATCACCACCAAGTATATTTATATCTATTTAATTCTAAACAATTTTCAATTCAATTTGTTTTTAATATATTAGTATAACATTTTTGTTTCAATAAATAAAAATAACAGAAAGTTTTAGTTTCAATATCAAGTCAAAGGCATTTTATTTTGTTAATAATCTTTATAATTCAATGTGATGTCAAAGTGAATGTGACAGTTCAATATTTAAATGTCCTTATGTAGGAACTATTCAACCTCCAAACTTGTTTAGCTTATAATGCCTCTATTCAACGTCACATAAGATTTATATATAACGATTTTGCGTTAAGAGGCATTATAAAGGTTGCATAGCCTTATGTACTCACTATAATGAGTTTATAAATATGGCTGTAAGAATCAAAATGTCTTAATGTAACTGGAAGGCTAGATCGTTTTCTTGCACAGTTCCTAATGTGAACATTAGAGCGCTCAACAAAACACACCTAATAAGAAGCTAGGTCCCAGACTCAGAATCTATAAGGCCAACAAAAAAATTACAGTGAAGGAATTCCTGGGTGATCTCCGTAAGTTGAGTAAGTTTGAAGGACTTTCAAAAAGAGGTTAAAATGGTGACCAAGCATTGGGAAGATAAGGCAGGTGAACAAACTAACATACTCGTAGTTATTGAGTGTAGTGAAAGGGTCTCGAAGATTCTTTTGAGACAGAGGGGATGTTACATCAAGCACTTTATCTTCGTAGTAGGCGAAATGTCACCAGTTGACTTTTACTGCAGCTGCTTTAGCTTGGACCGCCGTAGACAGAGGTGTAGGATGTAGGATAGAAAAGGTTTGAAAGTGATGTGGTCAGACGGGTCACTCCGCACGTCGTTGCAGCAATAATATTGTATGTGCATTGCCGTGACTGCGATTTCAGGGTCGATTCGGCAGGCCATTTGATACTGACAGACAATTTATTCTGCAGCTGTTACTAGGGATTTATCTGTGAGCTAAAACTGGTTACAAGACTAATTCCACATAACTGTCAGGGTGCAGCTAGGTCGATACTGGATTTGGGTCATTTATTGTGCAATGCTGAAAGTAGAAGTGAAGGAGCGCTGGGAACATAATAAACTTGCCAGCGCATATGAAGTCGTTATTAAATAGCAGGTGTACAGCTGCTATTATAACAAACGACGTGAATACAGAGAGCATGCTGATAGATGAATCCGAATGGGGAATTTGTGTTAGCTTCGAAGATGTTTTTAGTAGGATCTATCTCCACAGCATATGCTGTAAATAAGCGAATGGGATAGCCTTACTTAACGATGGGTTGGTGACGTTGATTTGCAGCAATGCTGTCATTTTTGGCAGCAGATGCAAACGCTGTCTCATTCCGTTGGCATAGTAAAACAACGGGACATATGCTGTTAATTTAATACGCGAACACTACACATATCATAACTCAAACGGAGGACGTAGTTATATCGATGTTACTATCGTGAATGAGGTCGCATATGACAACCTGAACTCCCACTGAGTTATCAGAGAGGGCGAAACTGTAAGCGATCACAGCATAATACAAGTTGAGTTCGCTTCCCCCTCTGATCTCCAGCATGCCAGTGGTTTTGAGAAAAACGCTGGCGACTTAACAACGTCGACTGGTTAGTGTACCAAGAGCGATTCAGACCAGTGGTTGGATCGGTGCCACTTGCTTCGTTTAACAACATGAGCAATAACGGTAAGATTAATAGATTGAAAGAGATGATCTGGGCTGTCAACGATGATCACATCCAGAGAAGCCGAAAGGCTAATAGAAAAGGATTGAAATGGGGGACACTTGAGCTTAAGTCAAATCGTACTAGTAGGCAAGTTAGATATTTCCAAAGTTAAGGATTTCCAAAGAGTAGTTAAGTTAGGTACGAAAAGGGCTGATATAGCTAGATTAAGAACCGCGTATAGGCGAGCCTTTATAGAGTATAAGTAGTTGTTGTCTGACACCAAAAATTAGGAGTGGGCCAACTCTGTCGTGTTTATCGGGGAAGGAAAATCAATGCTATAGGTTGCATTAAGGAAGGTGACATTGTACATTCAACTTGGAAATATAGTATTAGTACTTTAATGAGGGCGGTTTTTTCTAAATCTGAGCAACAGTTGCCCCGTCGTCGGCTAGCGGGCACATAGATTCTCCTAGTTAAGAAATTGAGGAAAAAGAAGTAGCAGCTGATAGGTTGAAGGTCTCCGGCACTGACTGGCGAAATGGCGAGAGCCATTTGGTTGGCGTTTAGTGAATACCTGGCTTCCTTGTTTTCAAGCTGTATAAGGGAAAACTATTTTCCTACTGAATGGAAGTGTGCGAAGGTACTTGTACTGCTGAAGTCCCTGATAAGATCAGGTCTAACCCCAGGTTTTATCGTGGCATCAGTCCACTTCCACTACTTGCGAAAGCATCGAAAGAGTAATGGTGAACAGACAGATGGAGTGTATGCCCACATCAGTTCGACTTCACTCCTCAACTTAGTGTTATGGACGCAAGGATGCATGTTAAAAGATGTATCAATGAGTCCACATCAAAATATGTGACAGGGATATTTCTTTATTTTAAGGGTGCATTTGATTACCTAGATTGGGCTAGTGTATAAGCTAGATTAGTTAAGGTAGGTTGTCAGGAAACGACCCTCTAGAAGAGTTATTTCTCTTGCTGATGATCTCCTCGTCCTTATTGAAGGCCAGTCCCGTGCTGAGCTGGAAAGAAGTTGTACAGATGTCATAGGTAGAGTACATGCTTGGAGTGTTGTAACGAAGCGTTACACTTTTTCTCCTACCGCTCGAAAACCTCCCAACTACCGCCGCCGCATACCGGATATCTACATTAAAATGCCTGCTTGAAACCTCATATAATTTACCGAACCGATGCTATTTTCAATTTTATATCAACCAACGTACAAACCTCCCGAACCCTGGGTTGCTGTCGCTTTACATATCACACCGCTTTGCCGCACCATACTACCAAGCCGTCTTACCAAAAGCAAATTAGCATATATTTATACTATGCCACCGAACCCTGGGTTGTTATTCACTTCATACTTAACCCCGAGAGCATTTAACTGCCTACATCCATATATGGAATGATGACAACCAGATGTGTGATAAGATGTATACATGTATCATGTATGACGTTGTTGGTAGTTTGTTTATTTCTTTCAATTCACACTGCCTTTTAACTGAAATATTAATAAGGAGATGTGAATAAGCAATACAAATTCGTCTTCTACCTTTGCCTGATGCTTTGTACCAATCAAGTGTACATAAAGGGAGAAAACCAAGCTGATAAAATTTAATTCGGGAACCGAAAAAATTAATTAGCAAGTAAGAACACACTGCTGGGTACGAAGTGTACTAGATAGTATTTCCGAAAAACATTTTGGGTTCTGAACTCCTACCTGCCGCTTAACCTGACCTGTTCCCCACGTTTATTTCTACGCTCCACTTCTTCTAAGTGTAGCGTGGACAAGGCTTGACCTACACCGATTTTTCTTCTAGTCTTTCGCTAAAAGCAGGGCCGTATCCCCACCGATTCTTTCTGTGGTTACCCTTCTTCAAAGAGTGCCACAGACAGGCTAGTTGCCGCGAACTAAGCACCGATTATTCTTCTAAGTTGCTGCTAGGAGCAAGAAGGTATTTGTACCTGTTTATTTCTACGCTCCCCTTCTTCTAAGTGTAGCGTGGACAAGGCTTGACCTAAACCGGTTTTTCGTCTAGTCTTTTGCTAGAAGCAGGGCCGTATCCCCACCGATTCTTTCTGTGGTTACCTTTCTTCAAAGAGTGCCACAGATACGCTAGTTGCCGCAAACTAAGCACAGATTATTCTTCTAGTTTGCTGCTAGGAGCAAAAAGGTATTTGTACCTGTTTATTTCTACGCTCCCCTTCTTCTAAGTGTAGCGTGGACAAGGCTTGACCTAAACCGATTTTTCTTCTAGTCTTTTGCTAGAAGCAGGGCCGTATCCCCACCGATTTTCTCTGTATCTACCCTTCTTCAAAGAGTACCACAGACACGCTTGTTGTCGCGAACAAAGCACCGATTATTCTTCTAGTTTGGTGCTAGGAGCAAGAAGGTAATTGTACCTGTTTATTTCTACGCTCCACTTCTTCTAAGTGTAGCGTGGACAAGGCTTGGCCTAAACAGATTATTCTTCTAGTCTTTTGCTAGGAGCAGGGCCGTCATCCCAAATGATTATTTCTGTGGCTACCCTTCTTCAAAGAGTACCACAGACAAGCTTGTTGCCGCGAACGAAGCCCCGATTTTTCCTCCGGTCTTTTGCCGGATGCATGATTAAACCGTAAAGCCGCATATGAAATAGTATGTTAGTTATAATAAGAATATTCGTTGTCAATTATATGAAATACTTTGTTAATTAAATAATAAGAAGTAACTAAATAAATTGTAAACGCTGTAACCGAAATTGTAAATGAATAAAGATTGAATTAATTTGGAGTTTGGAAACTTCTACTTAAGTTTTTTGCTTTCTTTGGGACAAATCCTGGACACCGACGAGCCTACCTTAGCCTCGAAATAAAAAAGGATCACAGTGTGAACGTAGGAGTCGAATGGGATAAGTTGAATGGTGTTGTTCGAATGGTCAGACGCGTTCTTACTAAGGAATGTTTACAGGGGGCTATTTGTTGCTTGTGCAACATTTGGTTCTCCTGTGTGGTACAAGACTGTGATGCCAGACGTAGGCAGGAACAAGTTACTCTCCTGTCAGAGAGTTACGCGCTATGGGCCTTTGCCGGTGTGCCGTATCGTTTTCACGGAAGCGATGCAGCTATTGTCAGGGCTTCCACCACTGGACTTGGAAGCGATACGATTAGGTATTGACTGCAAGTTACGGAAACATCTGAGTCTATCATCTTATGATCTTATATTGTAGGTTTAGTATCAAGGGAAGTTAAAGCTTTTTAGGAAGCTGTGTCTTTTCTAGATGGCAATATAGATGGAGAAATAGTGAGACAGGAAGAGTTACTTATGAGTTTCTTCCAGATGTAATCAAAGCTTCATGGCGTGCATATATGGGTTTTTAACTATACGGTGTTTTCTTTACTGACTGGACATGGCTCCTTGAATGTATTTTTGCATAAAAGGAATCGGTCAGAGACGGCCAAGTACTTATGTGGGGCTTCTAGGAAGGATTGGAGACACGTATTGCTCGACTGCCCTTGCTACTTTGATATAAGGGATCTCAATTCTTTAGGCGTGGTGACGTCAGGGGAAGAGTGGGTTTTCAGCAGCATCCTTTTTGGAAGGGATACGGTTTAGCTTTGCAACATTCTCTAATAAGGTATTCCAAACACCTGGAGTGGTATCTATGGTCTTGTTCCGCCATGAGTTATATGATATGTTGGTCGCCCCTTACGTACAAATGCCCAAATTGCTGTTTTTATTGGTTTTTTTTTTTGAAACACTAACTTCATCTGGAGGTCTAAAGATTATAGTTCCTCTTAAAGTTATTTTCTTATATTTTTAATCTTCTTTCTCCCTCTTTCTGTTTAAACTCTTTCTCTTTCTGGGCGGTGCTTTCCTGCGCGCTTGTCGGTAATAGGCGTGCATACAGGGGAGCAGAGGCTGCCAGGCATCAGACTGTAAGGAGTCTATCTGGAAGTGATCTTAACGGTTGCGAAGCTGCACCACGAGCTATATTCTGGTACCAAGGGAGACATTAGCCCAGAGGTCATTTCGCTTCTGATGTCATTTGACACCGGTCGACTTGGATCAGCTTGTGTAAGAGGTAAGCCCCCTAGTGGGAGTATCATTGTAGCTGTGGTTGCCCAATATTGTGGGAACATATGGCATACTAGGGTATCTGTTTTCCACCGTATAGGCCACTTGATAGAACCAGCGTAGATCCAGACTTCGTTTTAACTATAGCCAAATGCATCGTCATATACGAGTACATACTGACGCGTATGAATGACTAAAAGAGATTCCAACTGTCCCTATCTACCGCTGGCGAAACTGTAGTAGTTTGTGCAGAAGATAGTGTTGAACGCAAGCCCAGGGCTCTCGAGACTGTCCACTTCGGTGGCACGGAAATTGCAGTCAGGGTCATGTAGACGACTATACTAAGGCTATATGATTCGGACGGCAGTATTTTGAACGCATGACCAGGGCTCTCGAGCCCTGGTGGCACGGAATTGACTATTGGAAGTACAAGGACTATTTGCAGTTTAGTTTTGTTGACCTCCTCGTGGTGCCAGTGGATACGGCTGTGATACCCATTCATCGCAGCCTAACCAACTAGACAAAACGAAGGGGTCAAGTACTAGCTCATGCTGGTCCCGAAAAAATATTAGATCTACATATACTTATCTCAAATCATATTAAATTGAGCAACGGTCTCTGGCTCTAATATATAAATATTGAGCAACGTAATATGGGGCGTGTTCAGGACTACTCACTGTTTTATCACAATAATCCATTATGTACAAATTTGTTCAAACCATTCAAACTTAAAATTTGCATCTAACGTAAATTTCATTTCATTCAAATCTGCATATATCATTACTTAATTAGATAATGCCAAACATTTAAATTATACCCTATGTTTTTGTTCTTAATCTTTAAATTCATGATCATGCAGTTAGTTTCCTTTTTTTGCCTACTTAACTCTAATGTTAACTTTTTTTAATATTCAAGTTGTGATCGTCACAGTTAGAATTTGGTGCTCTCAATTTTTCTTGTTTTTCTTTGCCTCAACTTTCTTTTAACTTCGCAAGAAGGAAAATTGTGAGCATCGAGCTTTTTCATTTCGATCGTCAAACAGAGCAGACCTTTGGTAACATATTGTATCTCTAAACTTATATTTATTGAAAAAAAAATACATTATAAAATAATACATAAAACTTTTATACTTTTATTTCTATCAACCTTATAGACATTTTCTGAAACGAATATAAATTAAACATTTTTTAAACAAATCCTACAATACAGTCCATACATTCGGAAACAGGGCGGTTACGGCCAAAACATTCAAAGTGCAACTGGGTTTAACTCTTTTGCTGAATGTTTTGGTAATAGCAAACTGGATTACTTATAGTCCGATACTATAAGAATAAGAAGGTTTGCTTGGGAGTATCTCTCCCAATTTGTTAAAGGGCAAACAAGACCAAATCAAAGTTGATTTGGTGGTGGATGTAGTTGACCTGCCTGTGGGTCGACTGCATTCCATACACAATCTGAAATAGGAGTTTACTCCAAGGAAATGACGGTAGTACGATTGTGGATGTAGTCGACTCACTTGTGGGTCGACTGCATTTCACAAACAATCTGAAATTAAAGGAAATGACGGTAGTACAAATTACTTTGAAACGGCAATACCCTAATTGGGTACCTCGGGGATAATGAAATGGCCGGGGTTACCCCCGCTAATTAGAGCCCCAAAGTGTAAAAGCTTTGGTTTCATTATCATTGGGCAGGCCCTCTGTAAAGAGAGCTCGAGGTGGTTGTAGGTTGTCTACCGATTCGTGGTAGCTACTGCTTCACCAGTAAATAGATAGAAAACACACACACCAAGTGGTGCTTCCTATATAAAACAGAATTGGAACAGTTTGTATTTTGACTTGAATTCCGAGATATACTATGGCAAAATATTTAGTGCTGAGGATATCGAGCTTGGTAGTCTGGGAATCAAGATCAGAAACATTCTGAAAAGGAGTTGCAACCTTTCACAGGTCTAGAAAAAATGCTACTGGGACTTCGGTCCTGGGGGCTAAGTTCATAAGCCAGTCTATGAACCCGATAATTTTTGGTACGGCCAAAAAGTGAAATTAAACATGAACTGTAGGTGTTCACTCAAAGCATATTAATAAGTTGTCCCTATCTACCCATTCTGATTGTATAATTCACTCAGTGCGGTCGTGTTTTTTGCGTTGCTCCGGTTTTTAATTTTTATTTTCGGGTCTTTCTTGACGGATTGTCTTGATTTTTGGTTCGATTGTGCGGGTTTCCTTCACGGTCATTTTGGTGTCGGTTTCGTTTCGAAATTCGGTCCGGTTATAGAGATATTCTGGTTTTTGTGGGAAGTGAATCTCCCCATAAGGAATACACGTGTTTGTGTGTTTCACGATTTGTCATAGGTTTTACATTGGCCTATGGTAATACCCGTGTTCGTGTGTGGTGATCAGTAGTGAACTTTGGACTTGTTTACTCCAAAGTTGATTTTGGTTTTTTTCCACTCGAGCACGTGCTCGCTGTGACGTCACGCTCGAAGAAGTGGTTTGTGAATTCGCTAAGTGGTTCGGGTACGGGATACTTTTTGTTTTTGGTGCGTGTACTTGCTAAGTCGGGTTTGCGCCTGAACTAACTTTTTTTCTTAAGGTCCCGTAGTGGATTTTGCGGATTCTAAGGGTCCCGTATTGCATCTGTTATATTGTAAATACCAAACACCGACACCGTTGACTCGTTTCTTTAGACTCCTCGTCTTCGTGTCGAACAACAGATCGAGAACCCAAGCAGAGCCATGGGAAATCGACACGCGCTGACCATTCAGCACTACTCAATTCTTTCGATATTGCATTTTGGTTGACCTAAATTGATATCCGTAAGGTGATACGTTTCGGATACAATATATTCAATATAAGTGCAACTAAGAACAATTGAGAATGCATTAAGTTCAACGCACTACGACTTCCTCAGATAGGTATGGGAATACAACATCCCTCCCTACCCGGGCAGAACTCGTTAACGATCAGCTGGGTGACACTTGACAAGATCGAACTATATTTTATTGTAACTTTCTCTTAAAAATATTTAACAATTTTAATATGTTACATGTATAACTAATAATTTTTTTATATATATATTATTGATTTTTTTTGTTATTTTTTTTTGTTATATATACATATATTATTTAATTTTAATTTTTTTTTATTTCCTTAACATGAAAAAAATTCTAAATACAGATACATTAATTTTTGTTATATACTTTCATTCATATTTAGTTCAAAAATTCCTTGCAAACCCGATTCAGAACCTCACAAAGTTGACAAAATAATGAACCCAAAATGATAATAATAAAATTTGATAAATTGAGATTATTTTACCTAATTAAATTTGAGAACTTTTACATTGACTTTTTTTCTCATTATTATGAATTATGATGTGTATCTGTTTACATTTATGTTACATACTCTAATATTTAAGTGTTGTTCCTTTTTCGCTTCTGGCTCAGTACAAGTAAGCTGTTTTTTTTTTTTTTTTAATTTGTTTGAGCGAGAGAACTGTAGTTAAATGGACTTGCTATGTTTGTCTGTTTTTCTCTTTTTCCTAACATACATTATTATGAAGTAATAAAATTAAGATTAAAAGAATGATATTCTTGTCATTCCTTTTTTTTTTTAATATTAATTTTGTTTTCTTTTTATTGTATTTTATGACAATAGTTTTTTTTTTAATTTTAGTTTTAATAATATTGTTATATGTTTTTCTGTTTTTGATTTAAATAATATTTTATTTGTTTTTATAATTTTTTTTTTGTTTATATAATATAATGTTTTTCTATTTTTGATTTTAATAATATTTTTGTTGTTTTTTCTATTTTTGCTTAAAGTGTTTATGTTTGGATACAAAAAAAAAACATTAGTGAATAAATTAAATAACTTTTTGTTCTTTAAGTGCTACACTCGCGCAAACGTAACTCCTCTTGCCGATCTCCTCGTTGAAGCTCTTCGTACTGGAAAATCATTCATCTCGACTGCATCGGTCTTTTGCGGGACAACGTTCGTGATCTCGTTCGTCGATCTCCTCGTTGAAGCTTCCCGTACTGGAAAGTCATCCATGTCGACGGCATCTATTTTGACAGCATTGGTTTTTTGCGGGACAACGTTCGCGATATTCGTTGTGATTTGGCTTGGGTTGGTGGTGGCACGTTCATTCGAATATCTGGAACAGTACCATTTTAACAACACTAGTGCTATTACCAGAAAAATGATTGATACAAATGAGTACCGATGGATATCATCTTCCAATTGCTGACTGATCAAACTCTTTCTGTTTTCAATCTGGTTCGCTTCCAATTTAAGATCGGCCAATGACTTCTTCCCCTCTACCAAACTCGCGATCATATCACCGTGACTGCCTAATGACAAGAGCGGCCGCTTTGAAAAGGTCCTCACTGTAAGATTGCCATATTTTGTTCGTAGCACTTCAATTAAATCGGAATGGTTTACTCTCGGTTGATGAATCTTAAAGTTGGAACTCCAAACCTGCTCGTACGGTATTCGAAATTCTTTCGTACTTATTTGGCAGGGATTTAAAATGTGGAGAATCCCAAATCCATTGAGCTCCGGAGCATATAGTTCTCCATTACAATTAAAGTTAAGGGCAAGTGGTTGTTTCATATTGAAAAGCCATTTATTTTTTGTTGACATCTTCGTGATTACCCCCTTGGATAATGGAGCGGCGACGTATTTACAGTTCATCTGTGACGTAGCAGAGTGCTGTAAAAGTTCTACGAGGCACTCGGAGCTTCCACTGGTATGTATGGGTTTTTGGTGCTTGCATACCTTTATCGTAACTGATGAATTGAACATGACATCGGAACATTGCAGCAACTCTGTTTGGGACATGCTCACAAATAAAGCATGATCATCTGCTTCTGCGATAAACTCTGTCTTAATATCTAAAACCAGGTCCCAATGTTGATCGAGTTTCGTACGTACTGGATATATTTTGTAAACAGAGAACATCGTGGCTTCTGGTAGCGGAACCGTGATTTTTAGAACGATTGAGCTTCCTTGGGGAAAAGTCAACAGCTGGACTGCTTGGTACAATGCTGCTGGATTTAGGGTAACTCTTCGATTCGGTAAGGAGTTGATGTCGAAGCTTTGGAGAATATGTTTGACGCGAGGAAAATACAACTTATATTCATAAATAATATTCTTAACATATTTTTTTTTTCGAATTGGCTTAATTCTATGTTATAGATATCTTATATAGATAGAGGGAGAAGTTTTTTTTTTCAATGGAATATAGGTAATTTTTTTCTAAATTTAATGTTTAATATTTTTAATCTAAACTCTGAAAAATAGAAAAAAGGATTATTTGTTCCGGGCGGCCAACAATCTAAAAAGAAAAAAAGGAAATGAATTATGTAGTTGGAGTTTAATCATTGTGGTAAGCCTTTAGCTGGTTATTGTGTACCCTTTTGATTTTCCTACCTACTCGAATATTAGTGTTTACAGATTCATTCACTGAGACCACCTCGTAGGGGCCCAACCAAATAGGTGAGAACTTGTTTTTCCTAGTGGGGTTTTTAAGCATGACTTTTTCTCCAACCACAAACGAGACAGGGCTTGTCTGACGATCGTATTGCTGTTTTGATTTAAGTTTGGCTAATTCCAAATTCTTTCTTGCAAGTTCATGCGTTTTCTGTAGTTGAAGTTTCAGTAATTTTGGATAATCTTCAACATTATACAGAGGTGTAGGTGTTCTTTTTAAGTTTGTTGGCATTTGAAACTCAAAACCATACAAACTCTTCGTCGGTGTCAGTTTAGTAGCAGTATGGACGGTGTTATTGTGGACATGCATCGCCTGTCTCAACCATTGATCCCAGCACCGGTCATCATTGTCAACGAAACTCCTTAGGTATTCCGCTAAGGGTCTGTGACTGCGTTCGAGTGAACCGTTGGCTTGTGGATGATAGGCTGTAATGTGAATTTTTTTTACTCCTAGAAGCTTACATGTTTCGGAAAAAAGTTTCGAAGTAAAATTAGTTCCATTATCTGTGACGAGTAATTTTGGAATGCAGAACCTTGCAACAATCTCCTCGTAAAAGGCTCTTGCTACCGTACATGCTTCAGCATCCGGAATTGCCACACAGGTCATATACTTTGTCAGGTCGTCCTGGAATGTTAAAATATACCTGTTACCGGAATAAGTCTGGGGAAGGACACCGACCATGTCCATGTATACCTTTTCGAATGGGAGGCATGGGGTGTCTGTCAAAACCATTGGCATTCTGGTCAACTTGCCTGCCTTGTTCTTTTGGCATTTGTCACAGTTCCTGATGTAATTTGCAATATCCTTTTGCATATTTTTCCACCTAAACTGACGACGAATCCGTGCATACGTCTTCGCCATTCCCTGATGTCCTCCAAGTGCAGAGTTGTGGAAATCGCGAAGAACTGTTTGTATGTCCTCTAGATTTTCTAAAAGCTGAAAATCGTTTCTACTTGCCTGCTTGTTGTTGCCTTGCTTACTATTTTGTTGTTTGATGACCTTTTTAGTATTCAAACTTTCTTTAGCTAGTTTAGTCCTACTTCTTGTCTGTACAATTTTTAAATCATTATTTTTCTTCTGAATCCTGCTTAACGCATCTGCATTGCAGTTGGTCTTACCAGGCTTATATATAATTTTGTAATCGTATTCAGACAACTTGTGATGGAATCTAATAAGTCTAGTGGTTGGGTCCTTAACATTGAATACTCCTATGAGAGGACGGTGGTCTGTGAAAACTGTAAATGGTCGACCTAGAAGGTATGTTCGAAAGTGCTTGCACGCCCAAACTATGGCAAGCAATTCCTTTTCTATAGTCGAATAGTTTTTCTCCGATTTGTTAAGCGAGCGGCTAGCATAAGCAATAGGCTTATCTTCACCCATATTACCTTGGGACAAAACGGCTCCCAGAGCTTCATTGCTTGCATCGGTTGTCACGATAAATGGTTGCGTGAAATCTGGATAGATAAGCACAGGTGGTGTGGAAATCGCTTCCTTAAGGAACTTAAACGATTTCTCACAATCTGGGGACCATTCGAAACTATTTTCTTTCCTCAATAGCTTTGTTATTGGGGCAGCTATTTTAGAAAATTGTGGTATAAATTTTCTATAATAATTCGTAAGTCCCAGAAATGATTGCACCTGCTTTATTGTTGTGGGTCTGGGAAAATCTGAGACACATTGAGTTTTAGCTGGGTCTGGCGAAGCTCCGGCTTCAGAGCATATATGTCCCAAATATGTTACTTCACGACGTAGAAAGTTACATTTCTCTGTGTTTAATTTGAGATTATGCTGTCTTAGCTTACCCAAAACTTTAGAAAGTTTTTGATTGTGTTGTTCCAGGTTTTTCCCATAGATAACAATATCGTCCAAATACACGAAGCAATCAATACCATGCAACCCAGTCAAGATGTGGTTCATTACCCTTTGAAATGTTGCCGGGGCACCGGTTAGACCAAAGGGCATTCTATTGAATTCGTAATGCCCTGTGCTGGTACTAAACGCAGTTTTTGCTCTATCGGCTGGATCGATCAACACCTGATGGTAGCCGCTTGCCAAATCCAAGGTAGTAAAAAATTGGCAGTGTCCCAACTGGTCAAGTATTTCTTCTATTCTCGGTAGAGGAAATGCATCTTTTATTGTAACTTCATTAAGTTTCCTAAAGTCTACAACTACCCTCCACCGTTTTTGACCTTCGACCGATTTTTTGGGTACAATAAGCAATGGTGAATTCCAAGGAGATTTACTTTCTGAAATTATATCTTGGTCAAGCATTTCTTGTACTTGCCTTTCAATTTCCTTTTTATGAACCTGTGGAGTTCTGTATTGCTTAGTGTTAATCGGTGCTTGGTCAGACTTGGTGGTTATGTTGTGGGCTAAAACGGGTGTATAGCTTAATTTATCACCCTTTAGTAGGAAGACATCATGAAACTGAATGCATAATTTATGTAAAGATTTTTTTTCCTCCTCGGTTAGATTTTCATCTAATTTAATTGAACTTAAAAGGTTAGCTATCCGTTCTTTATTGGGGTCGTTTTTAAAGTTTGTTAATATTTTCCCTCCCGAAGTGTTTTCAACTATTTTGTAATTTTTGAAATTTGAATGGGTAGGTATAAAATTTTTATCCATGAAATAGTCCTCTGTTGTGCAGTTTAAAACAGGAACTTGGACGTAACCGTTGTTTGCCTTAACAATTGTGTTTCCCAAATAAATTCCACTATCAATTTCCTGTGAATGAATCAGCAGTTCATTTGATTTTGAATTAGGAATTTGTATTTGCACAACTGTTCGTGTCCGAGCTCCAATCTTACACTTCACAAGGTTTAATGAAGAGATGTTATTAGAACTCGATGACAAACACTTGAGGGGTAAATCAATTAAAACTTCCTTTTTCCCATCCAAAAATTGTATTCTTTTGGAAACTGCGTCGATAATTGTGTGATTCCAGAGGATATCACGACCTAGTATACCATCAGCCGGGACATCATCTAGTCCATCGACAACATTCCATTTAGTCCAAAATTTTTTAGGAAAAAGTAAATTGGCCTTAATTGTTCCCAATGTTGTGCTAACACCGCCAAAGACACCACCCAATTGCTTTATTTCTCGAGTGTTTATATTGTTTACATTCTTTAGTGAACTTCGTTTAAGAAAGCTTGAGCTTGCCCCAGTATCTACAAGTAGAAGTACATTTCCGTACTTAGCTATTGAAGTAGGCAGCTCGACGAACACATCGTTCTTACGAATGTTCTTAAATGTATACAATATTTTCTTTTTAATCTTCGGCATAGTAAACGGAGACAAATACTCACCAAAAACTTCAGAAACATATTTCTTAAATGTATCTAAAAAAAAGACAATACATTTCCATAGCTTTAAATGACTAACAACCAAACATACATTCGTAAGAAGTAACCAGATATAAAACTGACCTGGGACAACTTTTGCCCCAGATACTCCTGGCCTTGATTTCCGCTTCGTTTTACGAACCGACTCAAAAGTAAAGAAATTGTACCCTTTCGAGTCAACATTTTGTTTTCTTTTTTTCTTTTGTCGTTGCGACTCGTTTAATAAATGCGCTGATGGCTTTGTCTTATCTTTTGTTTCAGAAGTTTCTTCATATTGCATTTTTGATATCATAGGAGGTGTTTGATTATGCAGCCCTGATGACACAATTTTTGTATTTGAAGAGGGACTTTTTGGTGGTATTTTATCTATGGAGGGCAAATTTTTTGGGGCACAATTTAATGATTGAAATTGGGCCCCCGGGCCGTTTCCCGATTGGTCCTTAAGAAAGTTTTTCTTTGAGAAGCAATCGTCCTCCATATGCCCCACCCTAGAACACCACTTGCATTTGACTCTGGGCTTTTGTCTTGTTGTTTGGGTAACTCGTGTTTGTGAGCGGGGACAACTGTTTTGACTATGCCCATAGTCCTTGCAAGTGTCGCAGTATGGTGTCTTTTTCCGAATAGTACAGTCAGCAAATGTGTGGTTTTGCTTTCCACAGAATCTACATGTTATTACTAGAGAAATCGCGGACCTAGTTAGCTGTCTATTGCTGGAGTGGGGGGAGTCTTGAAGTTGGTCGGTGAACTGTGGTGTAGGTCTTTGACAATATGTCTGAATTTGTGGATTATTTATAGTCGCTTGAGGTTGTTGTTGTTGTGTTAGTGAATGTGGGTATGTGGTAGTGTATATACTGGGGTATTGAGGTTGAGGTAAGGTAGGTACAGGTGTGTAAGTGTTTGTCAGGCTATTGCTAAGTATGGCTTGATGAGTGGCAGGACTTTGGTACATAAAACGTACGTTTGCTGTCGTTCCAAATTCCATCGCGTTTTGTTTTTCCAAACGGATCTAACCTACCTCAATAAAAATTAAACAGACGACAAAAAAAATAACTTTGAAAACCGCAATAATAAAAAAAACTCAAATGGGTACACTATGTCTAAAGGTAGCTTCAATTTTGTAAATATATAAATAAATATTTAGTAGTAATATAGATACCTTCATATACTCACCTGGCTTCTTCTTTTTTTTTTGTTTTTGCGTTGTTGTTTTTACTTAC